>JALJCO010001556.1:0-40415 GCA_023101725.1 Atherinomorus stipes | reverse complement strand
AATAGGGGATTATCACGCTTACCGGAAGTTCCCGGTATTTGGGCACTTCCTCTTCCGGGCCATGTTAACGACAGCCATTCCTGCTCTGTTATACTGTTTAAATCGGATAAACTCCAAACATACTCAAGTTTTCATTCTAGACTGAAGTCATACTAAGGAAGAAGTGGATCAAATCGATCGATTCGCCGCGGTGAATGGCCGAACTTTATAATAAAACACACGTTTGTTTGTCGCCGGTGGGGCACAACACCGGCACTTCACAGCATGCTAGCATTAGCCAGCTAGCGTTTACTGACGTGCTTAACATTGTGCGTCTTAAAACACACAAACATCTGAAAATCGGGTCTGTACCTCCCCGTTTCCAGTGGAACAACTGGGGACTGCCAAGAAAGGAGACGCTTTCAGATGCTTGTGTGTTTTCAGCCGCACAAAGTTAGGCACGTTATCGAGCTGGCTAATGCTAACCTGCTAACACGACTGCGCAGTCTGCCGGCCACAAACAAACGTGTATCGTTTTATTATAAAGTTCGGTCCTTCACCGCGGCGAATCGGTCGTTTTGATCCACTTCTTCCTTAGCATCACTTCAGTCTGGAATGAAAACTTGGCATTGGTGTTTATCCGATTAACAAAGTTTAACAGAGTAGTAGCTGGCGGACTACTGTTGGCAGGTTAGCATTAGCCAGCTTGATGACGTGCCTAGCTTTGTGCGGCTGAAAACACACAAGCATCTGAAAGCGTCTCCTTTCTTGGCAGTCCCCAGTTGTTCCACTGGAAACGGGGAGGTACAGACCCGATTTTCAGATGTTTGTGTGTTTTAAGACGCACAATGTTAAGCACGTCAGTAAACGCTAGCTGGCTAATGCTAGCATGCTGTGAAGTGCCGGTGTTGTGCCCCACCGGCGACAAACAAACGTGTGTTTTATTATAAAGTTCGGCCCTTCACCGCGGCAAATCGATCGCTTTGATCCACTTCTTCCATAGTATCACTTCAGTCTAGAATGAAAACTTAAGTATGTTTGGAGTTTATCCGATTTAAACAGTATAACAGAGCAGGAACGGCTGTCGTTAACATGGCCCGGAAGAGGAAGTGTCCAAATACCGGGAACTTCCGGTAAGTGTGATAATCCCCTATTAGGGTGTATTCCAATTCCTGTCTTAACCCTCAATCTTAACCCTCAATCTCAAAAATGTGAACTCCTACGAAGTGCAAGTGCTGTCCCGAGTCTCAGAACATTAAGGGGCAAGTTTGAGGCTGAATCGCCCTCAATATTGAGATTCTCCGACACCACCCTTGTGAGTAAGGGCTACTCACAATGCAAGCTGGAAAGAAGGCGAGCTACAAATCTTAAGTATTTTCTTTGTTAATGGAGACATAAATATTACAAAAACCATTGTATTATCTTAGTTTAGGCCCATGTCATGGATTGGTTACCTCATTGTTGCATAATATTTATTTCTATTTTACGATCTTTTGTCAATAGCGGTCGGTGCGGTCAAGCCATGTTGCTATGGTTTAAATTAGTTGACATACGAAATGGTAATTTTTCTCAGTGTAAATGTCGTTGTGTTATCAAGACAACAGCCTGTACAACGTACTTGTGCCAATAACGGTATAAGACGAGCAGGCTAATGTCATTTCCCGTAGCCACAGAGTTATCTAACGATAGTTCTGTTTCATTCCTTCATAACTGCCAGTGGCAGTAAACAAAGTGGACATGTCTCCTCGCATGTCAGCTGACCGGCAGTCATCCAGGAATTCACAGAACCACAGTTACCTGCATAGCTTTTGTTATAGCTGGTGTTTGTTTACCTTTCAATAAGCCGTGGTATGCGGTGACAGCTGAATATGTCCATGGTGGTGTTATTCATGCAGACTATTTATTTCATAACTCTAACTGAAGGAATAATTGACGGATAGTCCATAACAATTTAAAAAATATGAACCTGATGGATCCGTCAATGATAGCTGCGTCTGTGGTTTATGATTAAACAGACAAGGTTAACAGTGCAAATAAATGTAAATAAAGTAAATGCTTCTTCTTCTTCTGAATTGACAGACTGAACACCGCTTTGGTGAAATGCTGCCCTCGACAGTCCTGCAGCACGAGAGACATGATCCATTTCACTGTGACTTTTAATCAGTAATAGTAAACCATAGGGGGGCCACAGTGAGGTCACGCTACTCACACACTTATATCAGTGCCAAGATGTTGTACTTTTTTTTTTTCTTACAACGAACCATCTAACGGAGGCCCTCCTGGTAACCTGAGACCCCACGCAGCCTGCGTGTATCAAGAGGCAGTGCAGAGAGTATTCATTGAACTTCTGTAGTTAAGTGCTGCAGACCAGATATGAGCATGTTCAAATTATCACTGCAGCATTTTCACTGTGTAACTCTTTCCATATTTATCCCATAACCTTTCCTTTACGCCCTGCGACAGACTGGCGACCTGTCCAGGGTGTACCCCGCCTCTCGCCTGATAATAGCTGGGATAGGCTCCAGCAACCCCCGCGACCCTGAACTGGATAAGCGGTACAGAAAATGACATGACATGACATGACCTTTCCTTTACCCCCATGACATTTTCCAATGAGCTCAAGGACAAGAGCTCATGTCTTTGACGAGACCAGGCACTTTCTTGTACATTCAGTTTAGCCTCACTTGCGGTCTCTGTTTGGTATAGTTATTATTAATTTTGTAATTAGTAATTTTTAAATTTAATTAAGGATCCCCATCAGCTGTTACCATGGCAACCAGCTAGTCTTTCTGGGGTCCGAATTAAAAACATACAGTTAAAAAAAAAAAAAAATCACAATTACAATATTTTCAACATGTTATTTAAAGGTAGAGTCTGGAGTAGAGTGGTGCCGGTTTCAAGGTAGACCACGGTATAAAAACGTAGTGGTATGAAAACCATTACATTCACTGGTTTTCCAATGGGCACTATCTAAAGCTCTTACCGCAGAGTACTTCCTGTTCTTCGCTACGTCCGCCGTTTTTCTTTCTTTTTTTTTTTTTTCTCTTCGAGAGTTCCAGTGACTGGCTTCTGCTCCAATAGGGGATTATCACGCTTCCGCGTTCCGGTTTCTGGAAGTTGAAACATTTGAAGCTTCCTCTTCCGGGCCAGGAATGGCTCAATCCAAGTCTCGATGTTGCTGCTCTGTTCCATTGTGTACATCTAATAAACAACGCCAGCCGTACCTAAGTTTTCATGGATTCCCGACTGAAAAGACACTAAGGAAGAAGTGGATGAAAGTGATTTGTCGGAGTTAAAGACCGAAATTTAAAATAAAACAAGGTTGCACGTATGTCTGTAGTTGGCACTTCAATGATGCAGACTACACTACAGCTAGCGTTAGCAAGCTCGCATTTGCTGACGTTACCAACTTTTCACTTGTGAAAACATACAAGCGTCTGAAGACTGGATCTGTACCTCCCGTTTCCAGTGGAACAACTGGGGACTGCCAAAAAGAGGAGACGCTTTGAGATGCTTGTGTGTTTTCAGCTGCACAAAGTTAGGCACGTCATCGAGCTGGCTAATGCTAGCCTGCCAACACGACTGTGCAGACTGCCGGCTACAAACAAACGTGTGTCTTTTTATTATAAAGTTCGGTCCTTCACCGCGGCGAATCGGTCGTTTTGATCCACTTCTTCCTTAACATCAGTTCAGTCTGGAATGAAAACTTGGCATTGGCGTTTATCCGATTTACAAAGTTTAACAGAGTAGTAGCTGGTGGACTACTGTTGGCAGGTTAGCATTAGCCAGCTTGATGACGTGCCTAACTTTGTGCGGCTGAAAACACACAAGCATCTGAAAGCGTCTCCTTTCTTGGCAGTCCCCAGTTGTTCCACTGGAAACGGGGGTACAGACCCGACTTTCAGATGTATGTGTGTTTTAAGACGCACAAAGTTAAGCACGTCAGTAAACGCTAGCTGGCTAATGCTAGCATGCTGTGAAGTGCCGGTGTCATGCGGTGTTGTGCCCCACCGGCAACAAACAAACGTGTGTTTTATTATAAAGTTTGGCCCTTCACCGCGGCGAATCGATCGCTTTGATCTAGCTTTTGATCCAGTATCACTTCAGTCTGGAATGAAAACTTAAGTATGTTTGGAGTTTATACGATTTAAACAGTATAACAGAGCAGGAACGGTTGATGTTAACATGGCCCGGAAGAGGAAGTGACCAAATACCGGGAAGTTCCGGTAAGCGTGATAATCCCCTATCATGAGCTTATTCCCATACAGCGTCATGCCCTTAGCTCTGTCATTAGCTGGCGATATGCACAGAAATCTCCAACCAGAAACGTCCCGAACACACCAAAACAAACGGAAAAGGCGAATTACAGACAGGAGGAGAGGGAGTTGCATTCAAACTCACCACTGCACGAGAATAGAGGCCCAAAGGCTTGGATTGAGAGGGATTTTAATTGTGCAGGTCTAACATTTATTTTCAGAGGGGAAACTCTGGACTCTACCTTTAACACACAGCATAATTGATAAGAAAACACACACACAAAAAACAGCTAAAAAAACTGTAACCAGGTGGTAAAAAGAGCTAAATGTGTTGTATAATTATTTTAGATCCACTCTGTTTAAAGCCTGACCAGTCTGGTAGTTATGCTGCTGTTAAGCAGCAGGGGGTGCACCGCCGTCTTGAGGGCAACAGTTTCCGGGTTAAAGGGTGATCCTGATGATATAAATGTAGGAAGTGCAACAGCGAAACACTCTAGACGGGAATGACGGCACATGTTAGCGGTGAGGACGCTTAAATGGTAAACCCACGCTGTTTAGCACAATTTGGTCATATAATGGTTGAATTGTTTTCTGTTTTGTAAACCCATGCTTTGTGCTATTGTGCTAGGAGTGTTGATTTTGTGAATGGGAACACCACATGCATGCTGGGGATTGTTGCATTGTGTTGTTTGGTAAGAAACTTTTACATATTTGTTTTTTATATATATTGTTTTGTAATTCTGCTTTGTTAAACATGTGGCAGTGTGGTGACTGTCATTTTTGTCTGTCCATTTAGGTGCCACTACCGTATATTTTATTGCCCAATTTTATCTATTTATTGGGCCATGCTGTTTTTATTCTGTGATGCCGAAGATTACCTTTTGTCTAAAGGAATAAACCAAAGACTGGAAACTAAGGCCCTGATAAGACTGTTTTGAGCCCTGTGTGTTCCTTTACCCGGCCTCAAATCTTGGTACCAGGAGTGGGGGTCGTTTGTTTCCTGTTCTTTTGGCCAAACCTGGGTGATTGTTGGCGGGCACAGTATAATATACGGTGGTGGTGAAGAAGGCTCGGCTGGAAATCCTGGAGATTGGGATATTTGCAGCAACAGAGGCAGTTGATCGAGGAGGTGCCTTAAGGGTGCTGGCGTGGTGTACAGCGTGGGACAGGCCAGAGGAGGAGGAAGAACTACTGCTACTGGCTGTGGTGAATGCTGACCAGGTGACTGCCAGACGGAGAGGGGGCCTAGGAACATCATTGACTCTTGCAGCAAATTTATCCTTTGTTCTGTTGAAACAAAGCGGTTTACAGAGTGAACTGTGTGAGTAAACTGAGACTGTGTTCTAAAATGTCAGTTCAACGTGAAGACACCCCAGAAGATGAACAAGTGATGGAGGACAATCAGGACAGTGAATCTGGGGATGATTGTGAGCAAAATGATGTACAAACACAGATTAACAACTTGGCTAGACAGCAACAGAAATTCATTACAGCTATATCCTCATTAAACACTGTACCTGCCAGATCTTATGTTTATGTGCCAAGAGAACGCCATATTACACCATTTAGTGGGGATATTGATAAAGATGGACGGTCTGTGGATGAATTTATTGAAGACGTAGACCGTGTACTTTCTGCCAGAAATCAATCCCCACCTGAACAATCTGATTTTGTGATGTCTCTTTTAAGAGGTTCTGCTTTAGAGGAGGTGCGGCTACGTAAGGATGAGGGAACCGATCAGATAAGTGATTTGTTTCATTACCTTCGGGAAGCTTTTGGAGATAAACGTAATGCTTCTCAGCTGCTACAGAACTTTTATAGCTGTAAACAGAATGAAGGTCAGAATATTCGTGATTTTTCTCATATTCTATCACAGGCATTAACTGCAGTCCTCAAATGTTCTTCCAACTCACTGGCCAATGAGAAAGTAGCACTAAGGGATCAGTTAGTGGAGGGTTTGAGAGATCCTTCTTTAAGACGAGAGCTTCGTAGATATGTTCGAGCTCACCCTGAATCCTCCATGATAGAAGTGCGTGAGGAAGCGCACTTATGGGTCTCAGAAGACCCGTCTGTAAATACAAAGGGGGTCAGGAATAAAATGAAGACCAGTAGTTACATGTTGACAGAAACACAGTGTAGTGCTGTAAATGCTAGTGAGAAACCAATGTATATGGAAAATGTCATGAAGGTTCTTGCAGATCAAGGACAGGTCAGTACATCACAGCAACGTAATGAGAAATCTGTCTCTTTGGATGATGTGGTGAAACTACTTGCAGAACAAGGAAAAGTTATTTCAGAACTTACTAAAGCTGTAAAGGATTTGACAACTCACAACCAAACCAGTGCTCCGTCAGGGGATAGATTTCAGACTCCACCAAGATTCACTGTTGATGGTAAACCTATATGTTATAGATGTCAAACTGAAGGCCATATTTCAAGACAGTGTCCACAAAAGAGACGTAAAAGCACAGAAAATCCTCCAGTGTCAGGTCAGCAGGGAAACGGGAACCCCTGGTTGCACTGAGTCAGGCAATGCAGGGGGATAACGGAGACTCGGCTGATTCTGAGATTTCACGAGAGCAACTGATGGAGCGTGCCGTAGGTAAATGTCCAGTTGTTCACGTTGAGCTAAACGGTACCCTAGCTCGCTGTTTGCTGGACACAGGTAGTGAAGTTAGTACTATCACAGATGAGTTTTTCAGAAAACATTTATTTGGAGATGATGATTCCATGCTGGCCACCTCTAGTTGGCTAAGGATAACAGCTGCAAATGGTCTTGCAATCCCATACCAAGGTTATGTTGAGCTACAGGTTGAGACAATGGGCTTAAAAATTCCAAATTGTGGTTTTTTGGTTTTAAAAGCCTCTAATCACACCACTGTGTCAGAACACTGTATCATTGGTATGAATGTTATTAGCAGGTGTCATCAACTTGTCACAACACAGTTTGACGCTGCTATGGGGGGTTCCCTTGATTCCGGTTGGAGAAGGGTGTTCCAGAAAGTTCAGGCTTGTACTGTTGAAAAGAAAACCGTTGCCCGTGTTGCAGGTCGTGACAAAGTGCGTGTTCCGGCATCTTCTGTGGCAACGGTTATGGTTAAAGGTCCCTCGAATGAAGTGGGCAAAGAAACCCAGTTGATGATCGAACCTGCAAATACATCACTTCCCCCAGGTGTAGCCCTCATACCAACCCTGGTAAATAGTAAAAATCATCTCTTACCAGTCCAGATCGTCAACTTTTCACCTGAAGATGTGTGGCTCTGTCCAAGAACACGGCTTGGCATAGTCTCCGTAGCTGAATGTGTTGAAAGTGACAAGACTTGTGAAGTTAAGTTTAATCGCATCTCTGCTGGTGTGGAACAGGTTTCTGTCAACTCTAAAGATGAGCAGTATGACAGTAAAGTGCAGTCAGTCCTAGACAAACTGGACATTGAGGGCACTGATGAAGAGCGAGCCTCATTGCAGTCTCTATTGGCTAGATACATTGATGTCTTCACAGATGATGATGATGATCTAGGATTTACTGACAAAGTAAAACATGAGATCAAGTTGGTTGATGATACACCAATCAGACAGCCTTATAGACGCATTCCACCCAACCAATATAAAGAAGTCCAGGAACACATATCTAAGCTGCTGAAAAAGGGCATCATTCAAGAAAGTGAGAGCTCATATGCATCGCCAGTGGTGGTGGTCCGGAAAAAGGATGGTAGCATAAGATTATGTGTAGACTATCGCAAACTAAATCTGAAAACTAAAAAAGACGCATTCCCATTGCCACGGATTGACGAGAGCTTTGATGCCTTAAAAGATGCCAAATACTTTTCCACCATCGACCTTGCTAGTGGTTACCACCAGGTGGCAGTAGATGAGCATGACAGGCATAAAACTGCTTTTACAACACCATTTGGGCTTTTTGAGTATCTGCGTATGCCCATGGGTGTTTGTAATGGCCCTGCAACCTTTCAAGGTTAATGCAGGCAACTATGAGTGACTTGATCTTTGAGATCCTGCTAGTATATCTCGATGATATCCTGGTGTACTCCCCTTCATTTCAGTCCCACTTGGAAAGACTAGACAGAGTGTTTAAGCGTCTTAAACACACAGGCCTTAAAGTAAAGTGGGGAAAGTGTCATTTTCTCCAGAAAGAGGTAAGATTTTTAGGTCACCAGATATCTGCAGATGGTATTGCAACCGATCCCTCTAAAATTGAAGCAGTCAAGGACTGGCCTGTACCATCCAGTGTCAAGGAGTTGCAGTCCTTTTTGGGTTTGTGCAGTTATTACAGACGTTATGTTGAGGGGTTTTCAAAAGTTGCAGCCCCCTTGCATGATCTGGTAAATCAGTGCAACAGTAACTGCATTTCAGTTAAGGCAAAGCAAAAGTTAAGTGCAGTATGGAATATAGACTGTCAAGAGGCATTTGACATGTTAAAGACAAAACTTGTTACAGCACCTGTTTTGGGATATGCAGATTTTACATGTCCCTTTATCTTGGAGACAGATGCCAGCGGTCAGGGGCTTGGAGCCATTCTGTATCAACAGCAGGCTGATCGGAAAAGAGTGATTGCATATGCAAGTAGACGACTTAGAAATGCAGAAAGAAATGACAAAAACTATAGCAGCATGAAGTTAGAGCTGTTGGCACTTAAGTGGGCTATAGTTGAGAAATTCGAGGTTACTTGCTTGGTTCCAAATTTACAGTGGTGACTGATAACAACCCCTTATGCCACCTTAAAAGTGCAAAGCTTGGAGCCATTGAGCAAAGATGGGTGGCACAATTGGCTGCCTTTGATTTTGATGTGCAGTATCGCCCAGGACGATGTAATGGGCTATATGCCCGGCTCCACTACTTCCTGAACTTCAGACAGCACCTTTGCTTCCTGTCTTTCATTACTGGTTGAACTAATTACTCCAGGTGTGTCTGGCCAGTTACTGAGGTCAGACACACCTGGGTTAATCAGTTCATCCAGTCACAACAGACAGGAAGCAAAGGTGCTGTCTGAAATTCAGGAAGTAGTGGAGCCAGGCATATAGCCCATTCTGCAGCAGATGCACTATCACGGCACCCGTTAGCAGGGGAGCCTGAACCTGATATGGATGATGAACAATTTGATGATTGCATTGCTATTTGCAATAAAATCTGCAGGGGGACATTCCTTGAGTCTGAACTGGTCTCCACCGGGATTAAATGTTGCCAAGTTAATCAAATCAGAGCTCAGGAAGCAGGTGTAGGCCAGTCCAGATCTCAAGAAGCTACACCCACTTTCCCAGGATATACAAAGGAGGAGCTGAGGACTTTTCAAAGTCAGGACTCAGTCCTCAGTACTTTCCAGCCATTTTTCAGTCAAAGGCAAAGGCCAACCCCACAGGAAAGGAAAAGTCTTCCCAAAGCTGTGATTCCACTGTTCAAGCAGTGGAAATATATCAGAGAGAGGGATGGATTACTATATCGGGTGATTGAGGATGTACACCATGGAACGTGTTTTCAGTTGCTTGTACCCACTTGTTTGCAGAAACAGATATTGGAAAGTGTTCATGACTCTATGGGTCATCAAGGGATTGAGAGGACTCTGCATCTGTTGAGACAGAGAGCATTCTGGGTTGGAATGTACAAAGATGTGGAACATTGGGTGAAGAATTGTCAGCGGTGTGTTTTGACAAAAATGCCCCACCCTAAGATTCATCCACCTATGAAGTCATTCCTTGCTTCTAGACCATTGGAAGTGGTAGCAGTAGACTTTACAGTGTTGGAGCCAGCTACTGATGGCAGAGAAAATGTTTTGGTGATTACAGATGTATTCACAAAGTTTACCCAGGCTTTCCCAACCCGCGACCAGAAAGCTGAAACCACGGCAAAAGTGTTGCTGAGGGAATGGTTTATGAAATACGGCATACCTGAGCGGTTGCATTCCGATCAGGGCCGTAATTTCGAATCAGAAGTGATTGCTGAGCTCTGTAAAATGTATGGAGTAAGGAAAACGCGTACAACACCCCACCACCCCACTGGCAATGCTCAGTGCGAACGTTTTAATCGCACTTTGCATGAATTGCTGCGCACACTTCCGGTTGAGAAAAAGAGGCGTTGGCCTGAACATCTGCCCGAATTGATTTATGCCTACAATGTGACCCCACATGCAACCACAGGTTATTCGCCGTATTATTTGTTGTATGGAGTGGAACCACATCTTCCAGTTGATGCACTTCTGTCAAATGATCATCAAAGAGACCAAAAACTTGACTGGCTGGCTGTCCATCAGCAGAGATTAAAAGATGCACATGCAAGGGCTCGGGAATATGCTGCGCAGAAAGCTGCGGAACGTGTTGTTGTTCAACATGAAAAAGTGTACTGCCCAGCGATAGAGGTAGGCCAGCATGTATATCTGCGGCACAGACCCCAAGGCCGTAACAAAATTCAAGATGCCTGGAATGCAACACTTTACCAGGTTATAGACGTCTTGGGGACTACTTATACAGTGCAGCCTGTCGAGGGGGGACCCATTAAGAGAGTAAATAGGGTGGACATCAGATCATGCCTTAGTCCACCTTTGGTTAAACCCAAAGATGTGACAGAGCTGGTACATGACCCTCAGGTAGTCATGGATGCAGAGACTGAGATGCAAAACTCAGATGAAGAAACAGAAGAGGGAGTGGTTATAGAAGAGGTTCCCGTTGCTCCAAACTTAAGTGACACTAAAGGCCCCACGGTTAGGGAACCTGAGTGTAAACCAGCATGCATCGACTTTGAGGTAAACTCTGATGCTGAGGAGAGAGAGGGAGAAGTTTCTTTTGCTGGACTAGGAGAGGAAGAGTCTGAGTTTGAGCAACAGACAGATACTCAGGCTTTTGTTCCAAGTGTTGGTTCCCAAATACAGTTTAGTGCCATGCCAGAAAGCCAGTCTCAGACACCTGTTCCTCGCCGAAGCAAGAGGGTAAATGCAGGGAATCACCCAAATCCACACCATGTACCTAGATCAGTGTTGGAGACATGTCACTGAGCCCTGCAATGTCATCTTATTGTGGCTTCTTTAAAGGAGCCCTTTAATGAGTTTGGGTAGTTCTATGGTCACCGAGGACGATGACAATTTAGCAGGGGAGAATGTAACCAGGTGGTAAAAAGAGCTAAATGTGTTGTATAATTATTTTAGATCCACTCTGTTTAAAGCCTGACCAGTCTGGTAGTTATGCTGCTGTTAAGCAGCAGGGGGTGCACCGCCGTCTTGAGGGCAACAGTTTCCGGGTTAAAGGGTGATCCTGATGATATAAATGTAGGAAGTGCAACAGCGAAACACTCTAGACGGGAATGACGGCACATGTTAGCGGTGAGGACGCTTAAATGGTAAACCCACGCTGTTTAGCACAATTTGGTCATATAATGGTTGAATTGTTTTCTGTTTTGTAAACCCATGCTTTGTGCTATTGTGCTAGGAGTGTTGATTTTGTGAATGGGAACACCACATGCATGCTGGGGATTGTTGCATTGTGTTGTTTGGTAAGAAACTTTTACATATTTGTTTTTTATATATATTGTTTTGTAATTCTGCTTTGTTAAACATGTGGCAGTGTGGTGACTGTCATTTTTGTCTGTCCATTTAGGTGCTACTACCGTATATTTTATTGCCCAATTTTATCTATTTATTGGGCCATGCTGTTTTTATTCTGTGATGCCGAAGATTACCTTTTGTCTAAAGGAATAAACCAAAGACTGGAAACTAAGGCCCTGATAAGACTGTTTTGAGCCCTGTGTGTTCCTTTACCCGGCCTCAAAACAAAGGCACCTCAAGGCATCACATGGAGTAGTTGTCAATCACCTGCTCTACCAGTTCAGACATGGTTTAGTAACCAGCCCCTCATTTTTACTTTCTGTGCTAAGTCTACAGTAGTGCTGTTTCTCTTCACTCAGCTCTATATTTCCTTGGACAGCCTGCCCCTGCAGCACCTTCAGATTTTGATTTAGTTCAATATTCCCAAACCTCCTGCCTTCTGGCTATGAGTCTGCAGTTGCATCCTCTCCACGATGACAGCAACAGGCTGAATTACAGGGAAATGGGTATAAATATGGGATAAAACTCTAAATTCAATTCTGTCATTATGAATATTTAAGAAATCAATAAGATTTTAATCCAGATTAGTGTGTTTTGATTTTATAGCCCTTTAGTTTGAGGGTAAAATATGCAGAGAAACATTATGAACAAGTCGTAACACTTCCAGAGATTTGAGATCTCAGATAATCCTGCAGGTTTTAGACTTTGTTGGGTTTGTTAGGGCTCTTCTTTACTCACACTTGTTACTGGTAAATGTCAGATGATATATTTCCTTAAAACCTTATAAATAGTTTGACAACTTAAAACCTTAACCAAACATTAAAAAGCCCCAAAGGCTTTTTTAAGCAGCTTAATACTTGAAAATTAAATTAATTACAGCTCACAGGGGAGACAGACTATCTTTTTGTAAAGGGGAAATTCAGTTGGGAAAGTGAAGCAGTTGTACTACTTCTGCCTGATTACTGAGCTTATAGAAGATATTTCTTGCTCCTACAGAGTTGTTTATACATGGCCAACGTGACCGCATGTTTCCAGCGAGTTATGATGGAATTTCAAGGTTTGCAGTTCTTAGCTTTCTTAAACAACTTTGAAAATCAGATTTCTGTCGTCGGTCAACACAGAAGAGGCAGTTTACACTGTAATAACGCAACACTTTTTTATTTTAAGCAGTTCAAACACATACAAATCTATGACAAAATTATTTAATTAAAAAAACATGAATAATAGCAGTTATTCAACAAATACACTTCTTATGTGTTTTGATTTAACTATACTACTCATTCTAGTTTGTGTGATTTAGTGTAAGTCATTTCCATCAGTCTGCTGCAACAAAGCTGTGGCTACAAATGTAGTTACCATCACTAAGTATGAATGAAGAGTGACTGAATAATGGATCTTAAAAGTTATAAGTTAAGTTGATGAAGACAGTCAAACCTTTGAACTGAGATGTAAAAAATGGCCATAATTTTTATTTGTATATTTTAGCTAAGGCACAGAATCCAGTAATGTCCATAAGTAATAATAATAATGGTGATGATTATGTAGATGACAGTAATAAACTGATAATAATGATGATTATCATAATGAAAAAGATACGTACAGATAATTACTATAGTGATGATGATGATACCGTAACTAATTACTTTAATGATAATTATGGTAGCAATAAAGATATTTTTGATGATGTTGACAGTGATGGTGAATCTAATAATAATAATAACAATTATAATAATGAGAATTGTAAGATAATGAAATACAAAATAAAATGTAATATTAAAGGGACTAGAGGCAGGAATTTAAAAAAAAAAATAAACATGCATGTCCATTTTTTTTAATACTGATGGGTGATGAAGCGCTAAATACCAAAAATAACGTTTCCACCCACGTTTCTCTCCGTTGCCTTGAGGCTGTGTGCAAAATGCGCTACAATTTAGTGTCCCAATTTCCCGCGCTGCCCTGCGGATGTGACGTCAAATGATGCTACATCCGCAGCTTTGATACAGGAAGAAGACGGTTGGGGTAAATTTAAACACTGTAAGTGATAGTTATGGATTATTCTGCCGTCAACAAATGATCCAGATCAACTGAAAGACACTAAAAAGTGTAACTACGAAGAAAAAGCGTAGTAAACAACATTATAGCTTCAGTTTATGCACACTCCCGTGACGGCTTGGCTCGTGGCTGCAGTTACCTGAAGCGCCAGTCGCGAGTTTAGTTTCTTAATCTTGCCTCAAGTCCCTTTAATAATTTACATTTGTAAAAAAACAACTAAATAATATCATGTATGCTAAAATTATTGGCCATGAATCCAGGCTTTCTACTAAAAAATACGTTTAAAAAAGGACACTCTGACTTCATCTCCTCAGCTAGGTCAATAAAGAGTTTAGGGGGGTATGACCACAAATGTTCTGTCACCTCTGGTCTTAAATGTGAAGTTCAGGATTTTTACATAGGGCCTCATTTACAAGTGAGCCAGGATACTATCAATCACTGAAGACAGTTTCAACATATTTCATCTCATTATTCTAGTTCCAGGAGGTTGCTGATGCTAATGCTAGTGTGAGTCAATAGGGAGCCGAAGTCACGCACCTTTACTTCCGCACCGTGGGACCGAAGAGACGAAAAAATATGAATGGAAGTCAATGGGGAGAAAATAATTATCTTCTGGTCCCAGTCGTTCTCTGTCCTGGATTCCAGATATGTTGGTTATTGATTTGAATGAAAATTTTTGGTGCAAAGAAAAAAGAAAATATCGCGAAGATGTTCGATAATTTCAGGATTTACTTGAAGCCGCTTTGTGGACTACTCCTCTCGTCGCAAGTGATGACGTTGTTTCCTGCAACGGGCGTGAACGAGACTGGACATCGTTCCATTGGCGTAATGGAAAGACTCAACATTTCCTGGCATAAAACGGTTTTCACCTCTGTTCATGCTCTTTTTCCTGTTCTCGAAAAAAATTAAGTAAAAAGCAGTGACGTGCCGGAGTAAAATCACAACGGTAGCATACTCCTGCAGCTGGTGACGCATGTCGGTTGCGACGAGAGCTGTAGACCACACAGAGGCTTCAAGTAAATCCTGAAATAATCTAAAATCTTCGGGGTATTTTCTTTTTCTTTGCACCAAAAAATTTCATTTAAATCCATAACCAACATATCTGAAATCCAGGACAGAGAACGACTGGGACCAGAAGATAATTATTTTCTACCCATTGACTTCCATTCATATTTTTCATCTCTCAGCTACCATGATGCGGAGAGGGGCGTGACTTCAGCTCTCCTATAGGAATCTCCTAGCCTGTCATTAAAACCAATTGACCTATGGCTAAGCCACGCCCCCTCCACTCACTCGGACAAACAACATTCAGTGACAGGCGCTATGTGACATCTCGGGAGATGACAGCTGTCAACACGGACAGCAGACGCGTGATCAGACAGAGAGATCATGTCGAGATAAGTCAAAAAACATAAAAACAAAACAAACAAACCAAAAAAATTGTTCACGTCTTAAACTGGGAGTCGAAATTAAGCCTGTGAAGTCTCTGAATGTGACTCGTGTCGCTCCCTCAGTTTCTTGCACAAACTCCTGTACCGCTGCTGTTGTTGTGCCAAAAAGTGATCGTCTGACAAAAACTGATCAAACAGCCATGGAAGCGGAGCAGTCTGGCTGCAGCTTGGAAGCCAGAGGCGTGTCATTATCGACGTTACTTCACCGGCTCTCGGGCAGAACAGTGTCCGCCTAAATGCAGCTCGTGGTCGGCCTGAGTGTTGCAAGTCACACCGCGTCTCCTGCTGTGGCAAAAGCCAGCAGAGGCCCAGCTTTTTGGATGCCTGTAATAGTGTCTGAGCCCCATACATGAATCCATGCTCATTCAAGGCACAAAGGTATGGTCAACAGGCTCCCTGTGTTGAAAATGCCCGTATGCGTTTCTCGCCGAGATATTGCGATTGGGGGATTTTCGCTGCTGCGTTCCAGCGAAGGCTCGGAGCTGCTTCCAACCCTCGTGGCCTTCATATTTTTGACACTAGCTACCATCTACACTTGAAATTTCACCGATCAGATGTTCAGAAATAAAGTCATGAGCTCTGCTTTTTCACCGGCTCTCGCGCAGAACAGTGTCCGCCTTAATGCTGCTCGCGGTCGGCCTGAGTGTTGCAAGTCAGTAATCGACGTGTCGTACTACACGACAGCGTCTCATGTACCATTACCACGTAACAGAACTAGCACGTTTGGCTAGCGTAAGCCAACTTAAACTAACGTTAGGGAAGATAACTTCATATTTCTTTCCAGCAAAGTGACAACATGTTTCCTCAAATACAATGTTGCCATACCTTAGAACAGATGTAGACATCCTTGTTCATTTTATCCACGTTCAGTTGATGTTGTGGTCTGCTGCATAACTTTGGCTCGATGTGACTTGGTAAAAGGCAAAAAACACACCCAGTCGCCTAGCCTCTCAGGATACCTAGTGTCAGAGTTGCATGTACCCCATGCACACCGTTTGACCATTTTAAACTAAAAAGAACACATAAAAACAAACAAAAACGGACTAACTTCAATGCATTTCAATGGACGTTCAAGCTGAGAATGTCCGAGTGTATGGGATAGCTGTGCGCACTGTGATTGGCTCATCGCGTGTGGGGGCGTGGTTTAGCCATAGGTCAATTGTATCTACTCTACAGAGCATCCATGCAAATCTGTGTAAATGCCGTGTTAAACTAGTAAACTCATGTATTAAACAAGTAAAACTAGCCTTGTATGACAAATTTAGCATTATATATTGAAGAACTAGTTTCTTACCAGCTGCAGAATGATATACTTTGCTTCCGGGTGGTAGCGTTACAACCTTTGCCAGTATATTCTGGTTTATAGAGATTTGGTGACAGTTAGTTTGATGAAAAAAAGTTTGAAATTGTCTTCAAATCCAACATATCCTCATGCCTTCCAGACGTGGCCATAGATTTGACTGTGTATTTGTGTAATCAAATTCCTTACACGTAGCAGCAGATGATATCACTCTGCCGCCAAATACAGGAAGCGAAACTTTGTAAAGTGTCTCAGCAGCAACAATCAAAATGCTACAAAATGCAAGTTTAGTTTTATTTGTAACATTATTCTATTAACACGGCATTCACAGAAAGTCTTAAGTTATAAATGATTTGCCTCGGATGTTCTGTGGAGTGGATAAGATTGTTTTTAATGACAGGCTAGTAGATTCCTGTTGACTTATGCTAGCATTAGCATCAGCGACCTCCTGGATCTAGAATAATGGAATGAAATATGTTGAAACTGTCCCTAGTGATAAGCAGTATCCTGGCTCATTCGAAAATGAGGCCTTATGTCAAAAATCCTGAACTTACCATCTCACTGGACCAAGTAAAACTCATCTAACCTCAGTCTGTATGGGCAATTCCAGAAGGTCAGATAAAAAAAGACAAAAAGGCCTTTAAGGGCTTTAAAAGTCAGAGTAAGATCTTAAAGACACACAACGGAACTTTCAGCAGTTTTCTAAGTGATGCGCCCCCTATCGGCGGCTAAACTAGCATCCATCTTGTTCGTACCTGTACTGTAAGCTCACTCCAGCCAGTAAAAGACAGTCTTATCTTGACTCTTGTTCTGTCCCTTCCTCTGTTTCTTTTCCTCTCTTCCTCCGATGATGTTTCCTTGCGTTTCTTTACCGAATTCGACATGATGCGCATTCAAAACAGCCGCGACGTTGATACCTGGTTTACATCCGGTTGCTAGTGAGTGACGCGGTGCTGCAACCAATAGTTGGCTGCAACGTCACGGTCGCGTCCCGGATGGGAATCTTACATAGTGCTGTTTCTGAGCCCCGGGACGCCTCTGGGCACTGACAGCTCGAAAATGCGCTTAATGAATGTTGGTGTGACATCAAAACGAGTCAGAAACACAGATTTTTAAGGTCTAAAAGTTACGTTGTGTGTCTTTAAAATCAATTTTAAAATGTCTTAGGAGCCAGTGCAAGGAGGCTGAAACAGCACTCCTCGTTCTTTAAAAGAGAAGATGCAGCTTCTCAAAAGGGAAAGATGAAAATGGGGCTGTCTTATGTGGTGGGAAATTAAGTTTGCAAAGTAGAAATTTGACCAGGAGGGTCAGAGTGGTAAAAAGGGTGGCCACAGCTGTTTTTTTGCTATTTGACTGTTTGTAAATGCATGAAGACTAGGGCCCCCCAAAACATGAATGTTAAGCCTTATCTAAGGAGAATGATGATAGCTTGTCTGTATTTCTTAGAATAAATGTGGGATATAAGAATACAATAAGCTGAAATGACAAACTGTGGCTGCTGTTTTTGTGGCATATTATAGTCAAAATCATTGGACTAAAACTATCATGCAGTGAGCGATGACTGCGGACAGGCTACCCATCATTCCTCTTGGTGAGGATATAGATGGCAAATACTGTTATGCCATCTGGTAAGCTTGTCTTAGAGGGGCAGAAAACAATAATAAGAGGAAGAAAGACAGTCAGAGGATTGTTTGTGATGGGGTGGGGGAGTTAAAGTTGTTAGCAAACACCACTTTAAATTTGAATACACTGTGCTATTCTGCCCTGGCACTGACAGAAATGAGTACCTTCATTTCAACATTTAGAAGATTATAAATTTCCGTATTATTTTTGTATACATCAGCGATGTGCTTGTTATCAGACCAGCCAGTGAGTGCCGGCACCATTTACCCAGATTATGAGTCTCTGATAGTGTATTAATGATATTGTTTATCATACGAGCAGGTCACAGAAACCTTAGTGTATGTCGGAAAAAGGGTGACCAGTGAATTGCCTCAACAACTAGCAAAAAAGCATGATGGAGTCCTGAACTAAAATGTTGTTGAACAACACTTTGAGGCAATCAAAGTGTTTTCTGTGATGTTTAATAAGACTTCTGCACCTGTTGACAGGTATTTTGGTCCACTGATTATGAGCAATGTGCTCTAAAATATCTTGAACAGTTTTGCCTTTTTAAAAACATATATATATATTCTTTTCAACAACAATTCAAAAGCAAAATTTCTTTTCACTAAATTACAATTTAGTGTTTTTTTTTTTTAATTTATTACTACTTTTTTTTTTTTTTTTACTTCTTTGTTATTTGAATTACTATTGTGAATTTAGCCTTTGATATATATATATATATATATGGACCAAATTCCAAGTTTCTTCAGTGTTTCTTTAGCATCACTGGCCATGCAACCTTGCACGGTTATCACATCTGGTGTTATAATAACTTTACATTCTTACCATATATCATAGTTTATGCGCCCAATGACATTTATATGGGCGTCTTCTTAACAGTGAATAGAAAGTAATGTGGCTCCATCTTGTGGTAATTAAAAGTATTACGGTTAAATATCGTTAGTAGGTCAGAACAAACTGGTAATGTATGACCTTTTAATGTTTCTCTTTTTAGCCTCCCGAGTGATAAGTGTGACTAATACATGAACGCTACGGGGGGGAAAGAGCTTGTGAACTATTATAAAGTCCAGAAATGGGCTGAAGCACAAATGGGCAAAAGTATTCAGTAAGAATTCACTGTGTTTTATCTAACCTATCTGTTATTTACTGATTCTCCCGCCTTTCACCCTTAGTTGCTCTTATAATTTTCCATGTATGACAACCGCCGGGGTTAATTCAGTTCATTTGTCGAGAGCGAGCGCTGCCACCGGCGCAGGAGGAGAGTGCGCGTTCACGGACGACTGCGGAGTCCGTTTAAAGGGGCGGTGAGAGCCGGTGGAGCGGGGGCGTGCGCGCGCGGTGGTCGGTTACTTTGAAGGCTGTCTGTCACGGCTGCAAACTGGCACCGGGGCAGCTCTGAAAGACTGTCCGCAGCTATTCTCCAAACGGCCAGGAGGACAAGTCCACGCCGCAGCCTCTCAACATGGGAAACCTGCCGCTCTCCACAGGGTAACAAAATCACACGTTGCCTCGTTCGACGCGCTTTGTAGAACTAGTATAATATTTGCCTGTTTAAAAAAGGAAAAGGGAAAGAAAGAAAAAGAGGGAACGGAAAAAGAAAGAAAAACAATTGTTTAATAATAGTAGTATGTCTCCTCCCTAGACCCGGTAAGAATGCTTTCATGCTCGGTTCATCGCCTCCAGCTGGTCGCCTGAATGGGAAAATGAGGCATTAGCTTGCACAGCTCCCTTCTTGGAACTGTGATTAACTCTCATCCTTTACACGGAACTTTGCAGTTCAGGGTCGCACGGTATTTTGTTAAGCTTTTATATGCGTGAAAAACTAAATAACAAAAAATAATGAATCAGACATGCACTGCCTTGCTAAGAACAACGTTAGTAATGGTGGTTTGGGTAGGCTACAGCCTTGTAAGAGACAGTGAGATAGGAGTAAAGTTTGAATAAATATCCTTTAACTTAATCAAGTTTTTATTGATACTATATAAAAAGTTATAAACTGGGTTGACCACAATTTAATGAATTTAACACAACTTATCTTGCTGATATAAGCAAAGCCTTCATTAGGACAGAGGTCATCATGCCTTCTCATTAGTGAAACAGGATGATATTCTTATTGAAAATATAGCAAAGACGGTGAAAATCAACAGGTACAAGTCAGAAATGTCTCTTTTTATATTTGATACATGAAATGATCACTTTTGTTTTCAATAACTATACTGCCAACGCTTTGAAAATGAAATGTTGACACAGGATATTAGTTAAGTAATTTGATTTGGAACATAACGCATGGCATATTTTGAGTGGGTGACAGGCCGGAAGATTTTTACTATGTGGTTTCACTATTTGGCTGAAAAAAAAGCAAAGTTGTTATCAAGAAAGAGACCAACATGCCCCCTCATAAAGCATTGATACGGGATACTGTTGCAGTGGCTGTAATATAAACAGTGATCTAGTCCTTTTTTCATTAATGATTATAATATGTTATAGATTTTCTTCCCCTCGTGCACCTCTTCCAAAGCAGCTGTCTTTGTGTAAAATGTAAATATTTACTGAAGAATTGTTTAAAAGAATAATGTCATTTTCTGTGACTTCTCTTTTGTTCTAGTCTTCTGAAGACTGATGCAACCACATCTAAAGAAGTCAGGAAAGGGAAGTTTATCGCCAGAAGGATCTGCAATGGCATCATTTATTATTACACTCCAATCACAGCATGTCATGCTGAAGACCCTCAGACCCCCACAGCTCTTAGTCCCATCTCATCCCCATCATCGTCTGTGTCTCTCAGTGACTCCAGCTCTGCAGATGCTTCATCTCCATTGCTTTCAGAAACAGCTGTTTACTCCCCAAAGCTATCGTACTCCAGCTCCCATTCCCGTCCTCTGCTCCTTTTCTTTTCCTGGCTCGGGGCCCAGCTGGGGGCTGTGGCCAAGTACAGGGACCTCTATCTGGACCGTGGCATGGATGTCCTCCTGGTCCAGAGCAGTGTATTGCACTTCTTGTGGCCTCGGTGGGGGCTCAACTATGGGTTGGAGGTTCTGAATATTCTTCAGGAGCCTCCGTTCTCAGGGAGGGCCGTGCTGGTCCATGCCTCGTCCATCGGTGGCTACACTTTTACCCAGGTTCTCACCCACATTGCTCAGGAACCGAAAAAATATGGGGGTCTGGCACAAAGGGTGGTAGGCCACATCTACGACAGCCTAGTGGTCGGGTCTCTAGAGCACATGGCCACAGGTGAGTGAGAGTGACCCAACAAAGTCATAATGGAGCTCAGGTTACTTCTGTGTTGGATATGTGTGTCTGCACTTTTAATAATATATTAGCTGACCTACTGCTCCAGTTTAAAAGTAGTACAGGGTTTCAGTGCAGAGTTGTTTCTGACCTGATTTAGGACACATTTAAATCAGGCTTGGGAATCATAATTTCAGGTTTTATTGCCTGATTTTTGTATTTCTTGCGAGTGCACATTTAGTCCATATAATATCCCAAAATAAATTTAAAAAAATCCAAACCACAAACAAAGTATTCCATTTCCTACATTTTACAATCAATAACACACATTTAAAGTCTCCCAGTCAACTTTCTGCCATTCAGACCATTAAAACAGTCGTAATAATTTATTGTAACCATCTTCATATCATACAGTTGTGCTTAAAAGTTTACCAACATTTCCATTAAAGACAGAAAAAAAATCTGCTGCCAGAGCAAAATAAATTGAAATTGACAAAAGTAATAAGAGATAAAAAAAAAAAAAAAAAAAAAGATGAACATCACAACATTGATTTTGAATTGTGGTTCAACAGAAATATTAAAAACAAATAAACAAAAAAATAAAACAAGTATACAAGCATGATGGGGCTCCTGAACTAAAATTTTGTTGAGCAACTATTTGAGGCAATCACTGCAATCAAGTTTTCTGTAACGTCCAATCAGACGTTTACACCTGCACCGGTATTTTGACCCACTGTTCATAAGCAAGATGCTTTCATTTTTCTGGGACAGTTTTGTTTGTTTTTTTAAATGATTTTTTTAAAATAAAAATCCAAAATCATTTTTTTTATTTGACTAAATTATAATTCAGTACATTTTTATTTATTTTTTTATCTATTTTTTTTCCTCTTTTTGATGCGACTTACACTGTTCAACTTAAAAAACTGAAAAGTTACAAAGAGTGTGAGATTTCACCATCTTCAGCACATTATATTATCAAAAGATTTAAATAATTTGGGACAATCTCCCCCAAATAATCTGGAGTAAGCAAAGGAGGGGAGAGGTTGTTGCATTACAGTGCTGATGACACATTTTTGACATTTTTTGCCATGTTTTAAAAACCAAAATGTTCTTCATGATGATCTATGTAACAGAAACAAGCGCGCCTGCATAAATGAGTTGTTAGGAAACATCGCTGCTTTTCAGCACATCTGACCAGACTGGTGCTGTGAGCCGAAACCGGACATGACGTCTGCCAGAGAACGTTCTCAGCTCATTTAACACTGAAGTCAATGGCTTCATTGCGGCTTAACGACTCAGCCTTCAAATTGTATTTCCAGTTAATGTGTAAAAGCTCATAAGTACAGCGTTAGTTTATTTAGGAAAAATAAACTGGAAAAATTGATGAAACTCGAGTTACCGAGATGAGATAAACTCTGACCTTTAAACATGGCGCAGAGCAAAAACAAAAATATCCTGATTGGGATGCATTACATTATGTTTTAAGTTCTCTGCTGCTGCTATTTGGTTAGTTTGTCGTCTGTAATTCCACTTCCATTTAGACTAGGGATGGGCATTAGCGATCATCTTTTTGATCGATTGTCGGGAGAATTAACAATCAATTATTGACTAATCATTAAAGGTGTCATAACCTAGTGTTTTACATACACAATCCTTCTTAAATTATCTTCAAATGAATTTTTAATTGTAGTTGGGTGGTACGAAAATTTAATGAGCACATTTTAACCTCTTTTAACCCCAACTTTTGTTTGTCGCGAGAATACGTACGAGAATTAGACCTGTCTGTAAGCGCGTTCACGAGGCAAACGTCAAAGCCAAAACAAAGTTTTTTCAGGACAGAGCAGGTGAAGGACAAGATGTCCCAACAGAGAAAAACGTGATAAAAAATGTATCGGCACGGTTGATGGAGAGGATCCGTGGAGTAAAAGGGCTGGACTCTGATGAATATAAGGAGCGGACGTCTGACGTGAAGTTAACCAAACAGTGTTAGCTTCTGTAGCTACATTAGCAGCTTGTCCGCTCGTCAACCATCGTTTACTGGTCTCTGACACAAAAGATAATAAGTTACACAAGCAGCAACACTTACCGACTGCACATCGTCACTGATAAGTATAATCCACTGGTGAACACCAGCACTACTAGCAGCCGCCACATGAGCTCAGTCAGTCCAGTTCAGTCCCATCCTCCCTGATCCACTAATGAAGCACACTAGAGCCCACACAATGATAAAATAAAACAAACAAGATAAAAAAAAAACTGATGTATGGAACACACCCAATATTTAAGATCTCACACTCAGTTTACAGTTTACCCTTTGGGGACAAAAGTATTGCTTGCTTTATTGTTGATAAGGTCACAACTAATCGACTAATCAATTTTGATTGGCCTGACTACTTGACTGAAAATTACCTAAAATGCCCATCCCTAGTTTATATAGATGTAGGGGGAAGCTGCTGTAGTGTAATTCACATTTTTCATGTGATATATGTGAACTACAGCGCCAGCTGTGCTAACAACGGCTAATAACAATAGCCTTAGCAAACACATTGCTAACTGGTTTTCTGACCAGGGAACTGGAACGCAAGTTGGCCAGGTGTGACATCACCCCCTCAGTTCCCACCTCCCAGTTCCGAGGTCAATGGAACACAGCATTATCCATGCGTCTTAAACATTGGATATTTACATAAATACATGTCTGACTGACTTGTAACTGCACAGAACTACTTATTTTGTCTTGGTGTGTAGTTTTATGGCAAAGTTACTTGAAGTTAAGGTCGTGTCGTCAGCACTTGAAAGAAGGCAACGTCATGGTGAAAAAAATTACTGCATGGGCTCAATAACTCATCTGCAAACCCAAATTCAATGAAAATATTCAAATTAGTTTGGCTCGACATAATGCAGATATAAAGTGTATAATGCAAATAAAACAAACAAACAACCAAATCCAAAACCCCTGCTGTTTTCTCTGAGCCCAAATCCATCTAACATAGATACGGGTGAAGGGGGAAACTGTTTTATCTGAACAATCAGAGATTGGAGAGAACTTTACTGTTTTACAAAGAGCAGATTATTGTGCTTAATTTGAAAAATACTGAGCTTAATTATTTCCTGTCTTTTGTTGTCCTTCAGGGCTTGGCAAGACTCTGGTGCCACGTCTAGAAGGCTTCGTCAGAAACACAGCCATGCTCTACTTCTGGCTCTTCAAATCCCACACAACAGATCTGTATGAAAACGGCATCCAGGTTTTCTACAACAGCCCGATCACTTCTCCTGCACTCTTCTACTTCAGCGAAAACGACGTGATGTGCAACCCTGCCGTCCTGGAGAAGCTGGTTGAGTTCTGGAGGCGGAGGGGAGTGGCAGTGGACAGCAGGAAGTGGAAGGAGTCCACGCATGCCGCGCACCTGCGATGCCACCCTGAGGAGTACCTCTCCACCCTGCAGCACTTCTTGAACTCACTGCCCTTTTCTGCTGTTAAAGCTAAAATGTAAATTGCTGGGAAAGTTGAAGTTTGACTTTGTCTTTTAAAAACACTACATACTCAAACAGAGAGCACTTTGATTTCTCTATTCTGTAGCTTGAACTCCAATTTTTATTAGTGGTGTAAATAATTTTACAAATGAATTGTTCTTCCCTTTTCAATTTGTATTTGTTGAATCTGATTCTGTTGCTGTGATTTCAGCAGAGTTCACATTCTAAATGGTATTTAATTAATGCGTTATGGATGTTTCTGCATGTTAACCAGATTAACCAGCAAAGCATTGGTTTCTGTTTTCAGCACTTTAAGAGAAACAATAAAATGTTGTTCTCTCATGTGAAATACATTTGCACAAACATCAATTTCAGAGGAAATATGGGAACACCATCAGCGGTTTGGGGCATATTATTTGGAGGCATATTATACGTACATTATTATTACTGAAGACTAGATTGGGTGTTATGGTCTGAAATACAGCATATTGTGTAACTTGTGGATGTAATGGTGCCATCTGAGGATGAGAGAGGAAGGTTGTGGTCTGACTGTAGAGAGATAGGGTGGCTGGATGCCAAAGAGTCGCCCATTAAAAGTTGACTGAAGGGGTTTTGTTGTAGTTTACTGAACTGGGTATAAAAGGGTGGAGTTTAAAGCTGGGAGTTACAAAACGGGTTACGTTTTGAAACTAGTGGGGAATTATGAAACCGTAGGCCATTGGGCACAGACTGAGAAGAAAGAGCAAGAAAAAAAAGAAAACAAATAGCAGACGCTGCAGCTCAGATGTCTCCTTCCTGTGAATAACAGTAGTGTTGCAAAGTCCGTTCACTGGTGCAGGTGACGCTTCTTTGGGAAACAGGTCAGAATGTAGATCAGAGGTCACACATCTGTCAAGATGTGGAGCCACTGCTCCAACTCATCACCTTTTTCTTACCACAAACAACTCTAAGTTCCTCTACTTCTGTATCTGTGTATAACCTTAACCTCAACCCTCCAATGTGGCTTCAGTTCGTAGAAGTTTCGGATGAAATTTTCCAAAGGTTAAATTAAGCTTATACACCAATCCAACAGAGTATTTGCAGAGTCAAATACAGCATAAAACCTTGAGCAGCATTTTAGTTAAAGTACCCCTGCTTGCGGCTTGCAGGAGATGGATGTTAGGCGGCACTGGACATCCAATGGGCGTGACGAGGTAGTGAGGTTAGGATTAGGGATAGGGGGAAGGGTTAAAAGAAACGTCTGTCAACGGTAATATGGGCGGAGTCAGACATCCAACCCCACCCAATATCTTTCTCCGCCTGGTTCTGCAAGCTGCAGACCTAACCTTCTCAGTTAGGTCCATCTCTTAAAGGTGCCATGACATCAAATTTAACTTTTCTGGGGTTTTGGGTGTATAATATGATCTGTTGTGCACTGATGAGGCCATGTGAATGTCCCGAGTGAGAATCAAAGTTCCTCTTTATGGTCTGTCAGCTTTGTCTCTGTTCAGAAACAGTTGAATCAGACAGCAGGCTATCATTCTACGTAGTTCTATCATTCTACGTAATTTAATTGCTCCAATAAGAGCACACTATCAAGTAAACAGCACCCCACCCTCTCTCTCTCCTAACGGTCTATGCACTGTCCGCTCCCCCTCCCCCTCCCTGTCTGATTCAGCTGCATGTATGGAGCTAGTAGTAACTTCTCTGCAGTCAGGTCTGGGTTTTCAAACAAATGGATTTAAAAACAAACTTCTGCAGCAACACTGAGGGAGGCGACCACAACCTTGTCATTACCTGTAAGTTTATTTATTTTCTAAATGCTGTCTTGTCTGATAAACGTAGCTCACACTGTCTGAAGTGCCCATGTTGCTAGCAGTTAGCCTTTGGCAAACTCCGACCGCAGCTTGACCTAGATTCTCCAAATAAGGTCAGAGCCAAATAAGGTGTAGCCAATCAAAATGAAGTCAACGTGGTCTCCGGGTAAAGCTCCATATCATCACCGGACCCAACTGTATTACTGAGGAAGTGAGGTCTGGCGTTTCAAAACAATACTCCGCTGTAAAAAATGCCGTTTTTTTCTTTGGAGTATTTACATATGCAGTAATGCCAACAACATAAACTAGTTTTTAACTGTTATGTCATCAATCCTTTAATAGATAATCTACTTTGCATCGTCGTGAGTTTATATCCTTGTCCTGACCTTCACACCTGTGGTGCCAACTTTAACATTCAAACTAAACAAAATTTTTCAACAACTTTCTCTAAATGTAAACATAACAGTGGTAGAAAACACATAGCTCACATTTATAATATAATGATCATAAAAAGTTAAATTCCTGCTGAATTTGCACTTCCCATGAACCTTTGTGGTTCAGATACATTGAGTTTTGAAGACAGCCCAGCCCTAACAGAAACTTAAAGGGATACAACACCCACAGAATGATGTGTCTTCATTTTCCACTCATCCTCATGCTGAGCAAGACTGGAGCACTATCTCAATATCTCAAATGCAGCCGGAGATCGGGGAGGGGGACTTCATTGTCCCTCGACATTCATATACTGGGATTCACTGGTGCCTGAAACTAAAATGTCCATAAAATTCCATAAAACGACTGAAGACGGTAATATGGGCAGAGTCAGCCATCCGACCCCGCCCAATATCCGTCTCCGCCTCATTCTGCAAGCGGGACTTTCTCAGTGAGCTTCATCTTATATATGAGATAAAAGATAATATGTCAATAATAACAAAGTGTATCTATCTGCGGCTTGCAACCCAGTGGGCGTGTCCTATGGTGGGCGTGTCTCATAGTGGGTGGGTCTGGTTAGGTCGAGTAACGTCACTCTACGACACACCCACTCTACGACGCCCCTGTCTTGCGAGCCGCAGATAGACCCTTCTCATAATAACGGTTTGAGCAAGCGACAGTTTAAAAAAACACCACCAGAAACCCCACCTTCAGAGCGCAGGGATGTATGCGCCGATGTTTTACGAGAAGGTTAACAATAACAACCAAGTGGATAGCTCGTTAGCTTGATCGTAAACAGCTGACAAACCACGTTTTTAACAGCTTTAATCCACTCACCTCCAACTCCTTCTGCAGTGTAAAAAGTCCACACTGCAAACGTCAACGCCTTCGAGACTTAATCCTTATCTGTTGTTTCGTTTTTTTGGCGCAGCAGCAGTTAGCAGTCTGTTAGCTATAGCCTATTTGTTTACAGAGAGCGGCGCACAGGGGGATCACGTGGGGGACGGAGAGGGGAGGGACAGAGACGAGACATAATGGCATCGATTCGGTCGCGAATGACCAATTCCAGCCTTTCAATGGAAGTGGCAGGAGTTGGTCAAAGTTTTTACAGAACTGCAGCTCTCACAGAGGTCTGACTTTTTTTCTTTCCTTTTTATGAATACATGATGTATTGATACTGTCAGGATGGAAGGACCATTTCACCCAGTATAACAAAAGAGTTTCTGAGCAGGATTACCAACTCAGGCTTTTAAGGCGCTATAGAAGATGTTTGTGGTGTTTCAGACACCAGAGTGTGTTAACGGGTTTTTGAATAATGCGCAAGACCAACCTGCTAGATTTACAGCTCCCTACCCGGCCACAGCACAATGTTCACGAGCCACTCCAGTGTTTAGCAGACAGCAGGTACAGATTCTCCATCATGTCAAAAAAACGCAAGTAAAACAGATGTTGTCTGAACGCCACTAACTGCTAGCAGAATGACAGCAACCTACTGGAAACATCAGACGAGAGTGGGCAGCTTCCGGCACGCAGCATTACTCTCACCAATCAATCACTCTCATTGATCAGTCTCATCTATTTCCCGTTGAACTGACCTTCAGTCACTCCAAGAGTGATTTGTCTATTTGTCAATTGATGGGCGAATAGACAAATGAAAAATGTAAGGAATGCAGCGATCATCGGCAGGTGTTTCCCAGCCCCATTACTTTCACAGCTGATGCATAATAATATTTATGTATTTAAAGTTTTTATTAATCAGTGTGTGGGATAGTGAACCCAGTTTCATCGAATATTGAAAAAATTGTTGAAAGAAACATCTTCTATAACGCCTTTAAGTCAAACTTACTGAAATCATCCCAACTTAATTGCACGGAAAGTCATCTTGAAAGTTGCAGTCCAAAAAAAAAAAAAAATAGCAGCTCTGCGTGCCTCTTGGGGGGTTTGCGAGGCCCGGGGATGTTGGGCCGGTGACTCTGGCCCCTCCGCCGACCCTTTCCGCTCCCGTCCCTTTTCCCCCCTCCCTGGCCTGGCATGGTCGAGCGCCCCCAGGGGCCGAGGCTGGCCCCTCTGTGGTGAACGCCAGACGCCGGGCCGTGGGGGCGGCCATGCCTGCCCCTTCTGCCCTGGGGGGATCCCGGGAGGCAGGGGTACCTAATGCCGGTAACGGCTCTTCTTCCAGGGGGGGAATTCATATACCCCCCTGGTCTCCTTTCCCAAGACCTCCCCCCCCCCCCCTGCTCTACCTCACACACACACACGTAGGGTTTTGGGGAGGGTGCGTGTCAAGCGGGCGTGGTGAGAGAGGGCACCAAAAGTGCCTTTGCTTGCCACGTCTAGAGACAGCCTGCTCCCCAGTTTTAACCACACTTAGACACCTAAACACATAAAATAACAACAGCTCACAACCACTTCTGAGGGGCGGGCCATATAGTGTGTGGAAGGAGGGAGGGGCCGGTTGGGGGGTCATGCCCCCTACGCGACCCCACTCCCGGCATGACTTGGCACTGCCCCTTAGTTTTAACTGCAAACAACACACATCTTACACACACAGTCATGAGCGGGGGGGTGGGGGGGGGGGGCAGGGTCCTTTCATACCCCGGTCTCCCGGGCGCTACTGGGGGGGAGGGGGGACAGTGGCTGCTTCACGCGCCAGTGGTTAAGGCTGGCTGCATTGCGGGGGATCTGCTGGCCTGGGGGATGCCTGGCCTGCTGCGTCCGGGGGTGGGGGATGGGGGTGGTGGGGGGGGGGGGGGGACGTGTTGGGGGCTTGGAGCTCACGGCTCCTTCCCCGGCCCGAGCTACCACTCAGGAGGCACAAGGGCATGGGCAAGAGAGAGGTGGGTATGTAAGAATAATGAATGAGAGTGTGAAAGAGGAAATGTGGGAGGGAGGAACTTGGGCTGGAAGAGGGAGGAGATGTGGGTAAGTGGTTGGAGGAAAGGGGGGATGGAGGAAGGAGTGGCATGCTCGTGAGTGTCTAGTAGGGATGGTCATGAGGGGCTGAAGGAAGGAAGGGGCGGGAGTGTGATAGGTCAGAGGGATGGGCGGGGCTGGACATGTAAGGGGGGGACTGTATGGGGTATTGGGGGTATAGGGAGGTGGGGGCGTATGTGTGGGGGGGTAGGGAGGGGTTGGTGCAGCTATGTGGGGGGAGTGCATGTGTGTGTTAGAGGGTATGAGGAGGTGGGGGTAGGTGTGGACGGTAGAGGGAGGAGAGTGTTGGGGGTGGAGGGAGGAGTGAGTGTGGGTATGTAAGGTCGGAGAGCGGAGTGGGTGGGCGTATGTGTGTGTGTGGGGGGTACACGGAGGTGTTGGGTAGGGCTAGGCGGTGTGGGCGGAGGTTCGTATCTCGGTGTTCGTGCCGGGCATCTTGGTGTCGGTGTGGTACGGTGTGGCTGCGGGTTGGTTGGGGGCCGGGCGCTTTGGTGGGGGGTGCGGTTTTGTTTGTGGCTTCCGGGGCTTTTTGTGCGGGGCGGGCGCGGGGGGGATCTGTATCTTGTATGTGGTTGCTCTTGCGGTATTGATGTCTTGGGTGCCCGTGTCTCGATGCGGGGGCGGTGACGGTATATCTTTCAGCCCTAGTGTTGGGGTAGGTGTGTGGGGAGTGTGTGTGTGAGCGTGGTGGCGGGGTAGGGGGTGGTAGAGGTGGTGGCGCCCTGGTGTCAGGTGTGTGGGGCAGGGACGTTGGGGTGGGGGCTGGCCTGCCCTGGGGGGGCGTCGTCTGGGGGGTCCGGTCCTCCTGGGTTTCGGTTGGGCCGCCCGGGTCCGGGGGGGGGTGGCTGCTCCTGGGCGCTTGGGCCCCTGGGCCCGGCGCTGTCTCCGCTCCGGGGGACACCCGGCGCCCGGTGGGGCTCGGCAGCTGCTGGTCTTGGTCCGCTGGGGGCCTGGGCCCCCAGACTGCAGGGGGCTCCGGCTGGGGCCGCCTTTGCCGCCCTTCGGGGGATGCATGTCCGCTCTTTGGGGGGGGGGGTAGCTGGGATCTTGGCCTCTGGGTGGCTGCTGGGGGCATGGGTCGTGAGCCTTGCGGGCTTTCTCCTCCTTGCAGAGATGAGGTTGCATCTGCATGACTGTATCACCACGGAGCACCCTTTATTATGCATGTTGACACTGTGACACTGCTTCCCATTGCGATGACTAGGTTGTACCTCTTCTCTACTTCCCATTGCGATGACTAGGTTGTACCTCTTCTCTACTTCCCATTGCGATGACTAGGTTGTACCTCTTCTCTGCGTAGTTCTGCGTGTGTTTGTATGATTTTGTTTTCCAACAGAGACCTTGGTTGTTTAGGGACCGCGGTACAGATGTACCAGTGAACTGTGTAAGTGGATTCATGTTTTCTCTCCTCTCTCTCTTCCTCTTCCTTACTCCTTTCTCTCTGTTTCACTTTCTATCATTACCTCTGTTAACTTTCATTTCTCCCTTGTCAGGCCCAGCAGTATGAAATGGAATGATGTAATAGACAAATGTTTAAATAAAGAAATAAAATGAATAAACATGATATCAAGTGGAGCCTTATGTTCATAAAGCTCCGCTTGGTAAAGCAAAACTGTTCAACAGAATAAAGCAATCAGATTTCCATTCTGCTAGCTTCGATGCTGGACAGGACAAGTAGAAGAAAAAAAAAAAAAAAAAAGTTGCAGTCCATTGCTATTGCATTGCACAATGTTGAAAAGTAGTAGAAGCAATTAATTTGATTTAGTAATGAGACACTGTTTACACAAAACATAAAATGATAATTAAACTCCACTAAAAAAATATTCATTCATTCATTTTCTGTACTGTTTGTCCAATTCAGGTCGGGAGTGGGCGGACGGGGGTTGCTGGAGCCGATCCCAGCTCCTATCAGATGAAAGGCAGGGTACACCCTGGACAGGTTGCCAGTCTGTCACATGGCAGACTTGTCTTGCTGTCCTCCGTGTCCTTCTGATGTCCCCCACAGTTGACATGTTTGTATCATTTACTGACATCAAGAGATTTCCAGACCTCTTTGCAAAGATCACCCCACTTACACTGGGGTGATACTCAATTGTAATGGAAATCAACATAAACTGAGTGAAGCAGAATTAAAAAGAGGCTTTAGATATGTTATAAGTTCTGTTCTCCTCATCAGTCCTATCACATGCTTCCCTTTGAGTCTAATCAGTTGCAGTGTTTTTAATGCCCATACTGTATGTAAAATGCTGCAGAAGCTTGCAACCATACACCTCTGACAGGATGGACTATTATTTTAAGTGAAATGAAAATTAAATTAAATTAAATTCCTAGGGAAATGCAATAAAGATTTATATCAAAACTGATATGAAAATGAAGCTACATTTTTGTCCAGCTGGCTTCAGGATGCTTAGAACAGATATATTTGCCTCTCTCCTAATGTTTTGATATTCTTTTCTTTCCAGAATTAGCTCCTATTTCTCTTTTTCTCACAGATAACCTCATTTTTTGGGGGATTCACTAGTAGCTCTTCCTTCTTTCCACATGGACTACAGTCATTTTCTTGTCTTTCAATAGCTGGTCCTATAGTGTTTAATAGAATGGTCTTCATGAATTTCTTGTTACGCACTACACTAATACAATGATGCCTACAACAAAAGAAGACCTGTGAGAATTGAATTCAGGACATTTGACTCGAATAACTTGGATTATCAGTAGTGATGGCTCTTTTCAAAGAGCCGGCTCTTTTGACAACCCAACGGCTCTTAATTTAAGATCTTTTAAAGACCTATATGTTACCTTAACTTTGCAAAAAATCAATAGTTTGTGTTTAAAATCTTTTTGCATTTGGTGTTTTTTTAATCTGATAATTTTGTGCATTTATTGTATCTTCAAACTGCAGCCAGATGCTGCTTTACTTTCAGGTGTCACAATACACAACGCGATGCACCATCAGCTCATCTGGTACAAGCCTGTATGCTGACATGTGACTGGCTGCGTGGCCTCCATAATGGTCAATCAGAACAAAGTTCTGCGATCTCTTAAAGAACTGGGAGCTGGCTCTTCTCATTCACTATGAAACATCGGTTATTAGAGCCGGCTCTTCCAAGCATGATACATCACTAGAAGAATGCAATTAGTTGATCTTAAACATGCATGGTGGTTATTATAATGTCATTAATAAAAAAATGACTGATCGGCCTCATTCATCCGATATCCAATCCAACTAATTAGTCAATATTGAACCCGGTATCCGATATCGGAAGCATCTCTACTAATATCCAGATGAGTTTAGTCATCAGTACTACATATTAAGCATTTGGTTATGAATATATAACAAGATATTAGGAAAGGTTATCTATCTATCTATCTATCTAAGTGGCTCTGCGCCTGCAAACTGAAGAGAAGTGTTGATGGTTGCAAAATTCAAGACTGTGGCTTTTGTTCTGATTCAGACATGGTGGTAATCAGTATAATAACCTTGTAGGTCTTACAGAAGAGAAAAAGATGAATAATATATGCATACTTTGCTGTTGTGACAGTGCTAAACTCTAAAAGAGACAAAAATATGTCTGAATGAAATCAGCCACACAAAGTAGCTAGTCATGATTTTTGACTGTGACAAGTGACAGAAATGTGCATGCTTCACATCAGAACAGTGCACTAAACCCTGCAAAGGACTGTATGTCATATAATATATTTTTATTGGAATCAAACTTTAGATAATTAAATAAACAGTCTGCTTTAAAACTTTCAGAGGAGCTGCAGTCAGCAAATGTGGGTGCTTCTGTATGCAGTTTTGTACAGTGTGAAGTGTTTTTTGGCCACAGCTTACACTCAAAGTTTTTAAAGAAGCCATTTCTATATGTCTGTTTGAAAAATCTAGAAAATCAATCATCCCAAGAAGAAAAAGGAAAAGCTAACATGAAACCTGTGTTGCACCAATGCACTTTTGGGGCTGTACTGTACATGTGTTGGGTTGTTTTGTGGGCTCTTGCAGTTGTCGGGAACAAAGAACAATAGCTATCCAAGAGCAATTTAGTGGAAGTCAGTGCATTTTCCAGCGTGATGAAGCACCATGCCACAAGGCAAAAGTGATGGCAAAGTCATTCAGAGATCACTGAAGTTATGGATCAGCAGCCTGGAAACTCACAAGATCTTATTCCATTCCAAAAATCCCAGCCCCTCGAACTTGTTTTATTTTGTAATTTCTTGCCTGTTTACTGCTCACTCGTCACTTTATGCTGCTTTTCTAAATCATCTGTCTCAGACTGCATGACAGGAAGTTTGTGAACTTTAGAGACTCTTTAGTAACGCATCTTCTAGGACCTTTGCAAACAGGATGTAGAACCACACAATGTTCCAGAGGAAGCACCTGCTTATCTGCCTGCTTTGCAACACTTACCTCATTCATACAGAAGCAAAGTATGGAAGGAAGTTATGCTGCTGGACCTAACTGGTACAAACAGTGACAGTTTTTTGCTTTGTCTTGTCTTTGATAACAAAACTGGAATAACCTAAATAGGAACTCCTCTCAATGCCAAACTTATGCAGAAATCGGTCTCAGGCACCCATCATGGGTCCATGGGTGGAAAGAACAAATTGGTATCAAATTAATTTTAAGGCATTGTTAAAAGTATGTGTATTTTCATTTGTACTCAAATAATTCTCAGAGTTCTACTTGTTTGAGAAATGTTGTAGTTATGGTATACAGTTTTATCTGATTGCTTGAACACAATTTTGCACACTAGCATGGTTTTATCTACATAACTAACACAATTCACTAAACCACACACCCAAACTGCAAAAGATCTCGTAAACCGTATCCTGCAGAATGAAGCCCTGGAACCAAATCACCACATTTAATTTTCAAAGGCAAACTTTTGCGCCAAATGGCACACACATATTCCCAGATTTCTGTTTACCCAACTTCACCCTAATGAACATAAAGAAAAATACTAATCCTATGTATGTAATACAAATTGACTGTGTTGTTGTTGTTGTTTAGCAAATACACAATGTTGAAACATTTCTCACATACAATATCATCCATTGCCAGACACTGAGTGAAGAAGCACCTTCATTCAGCCCATGGTTGATTACATGATCAACTAAGGTTGATCATGCTCCTCCACCAGCTCCACCCCTATCTCTCATTCTTCCTCTCATTCTCACCCTTCCTCTTCCTCTCTCCAGTATCTCCCATTGTTGTGAAAAAGGAGATCACCTGTGGTCTTATTCCCTGATTGAAGTGGAAACAATGACAGTTTTTTTCACTTTGCTTAAGCACAAAATACAAAAATAGCACATAAATAGAAAAACATCACACGCCTAGAGAAGCTGGACGAACCGAGAGAACATGGCTGCTCGCTGCTCTTATCTATGCCGCTGTTTGCTCTTAAAAAGAAAAAAACAGATGTGGATTAAGTCATGGAGGTGTTGATGTTTGGAGTGAGGATGTTTTACGCCGCAGAAGAAGTTAGAGGTTAAATAATTATCAATTTTAGAAACGTGGTTCCTCTGCTGTTTACTTGGAAGCTAACAAGCTAGCCACTTGGCTGTTGTCGGTTATCTTCGCTGATAAGAGTGCACGCGACGCGTTCCTGTGCCCTGGAGGCGTGGTTTCGGGGGGTGTATATTTTTTCAAATGTAGCTTGTTCGAACTGTTTTCCAAGATCTTCTACCCTGCCTTTAAGGCTACGTTCACACGGCGACGATCAGAAGAGAAGACGTGTCTTGTCTTCATCTTTTTATCCGCGTTTACACGAGCTTCGTCATGAAGAAATCTGCATGCATATGAGGACGGAAGAGTGTGTGGAATTCGATTGGATATGCATGCCAGGCCGTTAGGAGGTGCTGTGATAGAACTCCGTCATGTCCGTGCGCATGCATAAAATCTACCTTAGATCTGCTGGGTTGACTTACATTGTTGCTTTCCCTGTTTGTGTGTGACGTCAACGCACATGCGACATGAGCATGGCGTAAACAGGTCCACCATCATTTTTGCAGTTTGGGCCATGCAGACGAGAACACAACAGCGTCTCGTCTTTAGGAATTCCACTTTGAAATGAGCCTCAGATTTTTTGCGTCTTCAACCCAGAATAACACCGTACAGACATGTACAGGGTGAGGGCACACATTAGTGACGCATTGTCAACACATGAATCAAGTTAGTGAGCGCTATAAAATGCAGCAGGTGAGTTTACTTGTTGTAGAAGGAGAGGAAGAGGAGCGAGGGCAAGAGGAGATGAAGAAGAGAATGGCTAGTTTTTCATTAACCCTACTTTTCTTGTTTCTCTACTAAATATGTTATTGTTTAAGTGCAAAACTCTGAACACATTCTCATACAATAAAGCACATTGTGCAGTTTGATGCACTTCCTATTTCTATTGTTAACCAAACAAGGCAAAAGGTGAACACAAGTAAAGCACGACTGTCATCAATTGGACACATAACTCAAAATTAATGACACCTGAGCGATATAACCAATATAAGCCAGTTCAGAGTTGAAACAGCAAGTTGGAGTTTCATTTCAACAGTGGAAGGAAATCAGAGGCGCAGACCAGGAGTTGAGAGGTGAAGAACAGTAGGAGGAAGATGAGGCCGAGAAAGACATATAGAAACATCAATGAACAATTCATCAATATGTGCATCCACCCACCTCCACACTCCCCTTTCCTGAACCTCATTGAGGATTTGGAGCTGGCTTGTGGCGACATAAGTGTTGAATCGAGCCAAAGATGGCCCCTGAAAAATCTACTCAGCTTCTGAGCATGGCTGGGTCATTGAACGTCTCATGTGGTGTGCACATTTAAACACAGGATTCCGGACTGAGTTCCACCATTTTATTTTCTCAACAGCTTGGTGGATGATTTTGTCTGAAATAAGACAAGACAGATTACTACAGATTATATCACGTTCAAACATCAAATACTGTAGATCTAATAGAACAAAGTGAATACACTGCAACCTACATTATCAATGCATCCACTCAGCTGGGCCAAACATCTCCATGGCAAACAAACACCAGCTGGACATATGAACATACACCGTGAGCATCATAAACAAACATATTTAAAGGGAGATTAAATCAACAGTTCATGTCAAAACTCACAGGTTTCCTTTGCTTCAGTGACAACTCACAGGTTCCTTTGTTACAATGGTTTGGAGGGAAAAAAGGACTGAGCAGGCTGGCAGGGTTGGTTATGTAGCTTCCTGGGCGTGTCAATCAGGCAACAGGTGATAGTGATTGTTGTAAAGTCAAATGAGATGGTGAAAGAACTATAGTTTTAACAGCCCCTGTTGCCTCAGAAGAGAGAATATTACATGTGGATGAAGTCTCGGGGGGCTGACCCGGGTCAAAGGCATGATGAAGCTCAAAAAGCTTATTTTTGAATTTCCAACTTATTTTTATTGTGATATATTTTGATCATATTGGCCCCAATTTCATTTACAGCTATGAACTACAATAGATGATACATATTTCTCCAGGAGCTTTTTGCCCCAACCTGAACATTGTGTCTTCCACTGTGTGATGTATTATGCAGTAACTGCTCAAGTTTTCATTTGTGACTGCTTTGAGAATGATTCTTAGACCATTAGCTGGTTTTCAGCAAAGTTACAGTGTTTTAAGGTGATTGTTCAGTTTTGTTTCAGTGATCTGGAGTTTTGGGAATGTAATTTGGAAAATGGGGTTTTGTGTTCACAGTCTTGAGAAAAAAGTAAAATGTTTCAGAAAATAATGTTTAAGCAGTTGTGAAAAACTGTAGCGTAACAGTACCCTTTTAAAATAATGTTTCATATTGCAAAGGATCTGCAGTGTTTTGCTAAATGGGTGTTGGGTGTTGAGGATATTCCACTGGTCACCCTCTTTCTGACATACACTAAGGTTTCTGTGACCTGCTCTTTTGATAAACAGTATCATTACTACATCATCAGACATTTATAATCTGGGTAAATGTTGCCAGCAGTCACTAGCTGGTCTGAAAACAAGCAGCATTGCTGAAGACAAAAGATTTTCATGGACCCACATGTGACCTGCCAAGAGGCCAGCCTCCAGGATTGACCTTACTATAAAATGTGTCTCCCCCTGGCATGAACCTCGTGCCAACATGTCCGTGGATCTTTTGGACTGACTCTCCAGTTGTAGTGTGCTTTCTACTACAACTGCACCAACTTCATTTCTTTGTTATCTCCTCTTGAATTAAGGAGAGACAATACAGGCAAAAACCTGTTTATTCATCACCCGGTCAATTTTGAGATTTTATTTTTCCCCCCTCCTTCAACATGTTTTCTTTCAGACTAGTGTTAAAAAACAAAAACAAAAAAACATCCAAAATAAACATTTTAGGGGTTTATTTCGTGATACTTTGTCTGATGCACCCAAATCCCATCAAAATGCAGCTAAAGTTGCAGTGTTCTCAAAATTATTTTTTCTCTTACTCTGGGTAAATATTCTCCACTTCAGGGAGCACTTACGGAAACCAAGAAATGCAAGTCATTTTTGTGTGTTAAGTAATTGGAGAAAAACTGCAAAAGCTGCTGTCAGCAGGAAGACAAGACTTGTCAGAAAATAGGTTAGACAGGAGATGAGGGAGGAGTTATCAGTCAAAATTATTCATATTTTTATTGTTTTTCATGTCCGTGTTAAGTAATAAAAGGGGTCTGGAGCTGGTGGGTTGTGTTGGGTTTTTGGCTAAAGTAGAACGGATATTGCAGCTGTATTCATATGTGATGGAATTCCTGATGCATTCTTTATTTCCTTTACAAGTCAGTTGACTAATAGAGTGAGAATATTCCAGAAGTGGTTGTAAAACGCAGCAGGAAAGCCATCAGGTCCAGGTGATTTATTGTTGGGTAACTGCAGTATAAGGCTTTATGAAGTTCCAGAGACTTTGCAACACCTGCTTCATTGCATGCAGCACTATAGTTTATGAAAGAACGCATGCTTTTTGAGCCCTGTCCTCGAGAGCAGAGCTGCTCTGTGAGAAAACTCAGACTTTCTTTGTTTCATGCTTGACTTTCAATACAAAACTGGAATAACTCAAGTAGGATGGCCAAAATAGGAAAACTGTGATCCAGACCTAAGCATAAGTAAGTGACTGGATAGGTTTGAATTGGTTCCAGAAAATGAGACAATGCAAGAAAATTATCTGCGAGGTGACATGAGACAACTTTAGTTGAAATCACATAATGGCATAATTGTCTATAAAATCATGAAAGGGATCAGCCATAAGCCTGTCATTGCCTTGTGCTTTTGGGAACATACAGTAGAAGTCTAAAATGTGATCTCTTTGGAGTCTGGACTCATGAAAACGAAAGCTCCCCTTTTCATCAAAGAGAGTTAAGATGAATTGTTCAACTCTGAATGTGACCGCATTAAAGTTGGACAGAGGCCACCCATATTGGGATTGGTGTAACCATCTGTCAGGATTTGGCTTGGAAACGTATATTCGGTCCATCTGAACAAGCTGCAGAAGTTCCTCAGAAGAGGCACCAACACCAAAGATTGAATTCTTGTACAAATTAGATTACGACATAATAGGAAATGCTCATTGTTTGTCAGTATGTTGAATGCAGGCATTTTTTTGGTTGTTGTTGGATGAGACCTGAGATTTCCACACCTAAAAAGTTTTGTGCCTCTGCTCCCTCCACTGTTTCTTCATTTTACATGTTTGAAAGAGTTAGAATGCTTAAAAATACCTTTTAAAGTTACAGTATAAATACTTTTTATATGTCCTAGGTAACCCTAGGTATGATCCCTTTTAGAAAACATTTTTATGATGTATGTACGGTTTTATTCAACTAACTACCATTAATTAAATAACTCCCACCGCACGGGGTGTGCTTGGCTGATGAAACAGTGTCTCACTCACACTCGGACACCCGGTTACTGTCTCTTTTCAGTTTATTGGCATAGCATTCAGACATTTATCAAGCATGCCATGCTAACCTAAACTAGCACCTGTACAGCAACCGTGTCGTTCGCCAGGTAAACAACTGAAACACAGAAACAAACAACCCACAACATTAATAACACGGACATGTTATTACTTCTATGTTCCATATACAGTTAACATTAGCATGGAAACCACAGGTTTTAATATTAATATCCACCGCTCACCAGCTCAGCTTCACCAGTCCAAACAGCAATTCCCGTATTTGAAAAATAGCTGGCCGGAAACAAGCACAGAAGGAACCACACAGGCAAACCCACCAAAATAAGTTGCAACAGGAAGAACACTGTTGTCACAGATAAATAGGCTAATTGAAAATAAAGACATGAGAGGTTTACTGGTGGTAAAACACAGGTGTAAATAATTGGACAACTGAAGGAAATATAACTGCACA
>JALJCO010001555.1:0-17395 GCA_023101725.1 Atherinomorus stipes | reverse complement strand
GCACTAGCAGAAAAACAGACTAACAATAAAAAACAAGCATGGCTGGCTTCTTAGTGCACCAAATAGTTATTCCCAGCTAATGCTTTCTTGGCTAGCGACCAATCTTTGTGCATCTGAAGCTAAGAAAAAGACCAGTGTTTTCCGCCTGTTAGATTGCTGTTTCTTGATAACATACCCGACCCAGGTATACCTCTGATTGGCAAGAAAGGCTATGCAACAAGCTCAGTGCCTTCAAGAATTTCTCATGTTTCTGGTGGGATTTTAATCAAAGTTTGTGGAAATCTCTATTTCTGTGTAATCAGTCAAAGTCTGCCACGTTTTTGACATAATTGTCGCAAATTGAGGGAAATGGACGAGATTGAAACAGGTGATATTACTGTGCTTGAAAAAGACCTCGTGGCGCAATGGTAGCGCGTCTGACTCCAGATCAGAAGGCTACGTGTTCAAATCACATCAGGGTCATTTACCTTTCAGCACTAGTATAAAGACAGGTTGAAAATATAAAACAAGCATGGCTGGCTTCTTAGTGCACCAAATGGTAATTCCCAGCTAATGCAATCTTGGATAGCTCACAATCCTTGCACATCTGAAACTAAAAAAAGACACATGTTCTCCCCCTCTGAGGTATCTGTTCTTTGCTAAAATACTGGGCCCAGTGTTGCTTCTGATTTGTAAGAAAGGCTATGCAACAAATTCTGTGCCTTCAAGATTTTTTTTTTTGCGTGTCTGGTGGGCTTCTCATCAAAGTTTGTGTTTGCTCAGTCAAACAAGACATTTGACCTGTGGAAACCTGTATTTCTGTGTAATCAGTCAAAATCTGGGACGTTTTTGACATAATTGTTGCAAATTGTGGGAAATGGACAAGATTGAAACAGGTGATATTTTTGTGCTTGATAGAGACCTCATGGCACAATGGTAGCACATCTGACTTCAGACCAGAAGGCTACATGTTCAAGTCACGTCAGGGTTGTTTACATTTCAACACACACAGAAAGACAGGTTGAAAGTAAAAAGCAAGCACAGCCAGCTTCAGGGCCATCAATGGGTAGTTCCCAGCTAATGCTTTCTTTGATAGCCCACATCTCTTCTGCTGCAGGGCATGTGATTTGCGTGCCTACATGTGATCGTCTACCAGAGACTGATTAAATAGCTGCTGGAGTGTGCGCAGCCGACGTAACTCTCAATTTCACGTGACATTTTAGCGACGCTGACACGAAACTGTGTTTTTGTGACACGTTAGAGGTTTAACTGATTAATTACTAGTGCAGACGACGAGATGAGTTGTAACGATTTACAGGGATGTTGCTACTTTACTGTCCTGGCTGCGTGTTGCCTTTTGACATCCAGTTATATGATTTATGCATTTAGTCATAAGTAAAATGTAATTTCAATGGATGGTCATTACTTTGAAGTGGATTAAGCTAAAACAGGCTTCAGAATAGTGGTATTTGCTTGCCATAAACTGAAATACTCCTGTAATTGTCAATTAAAAGAAAAAAACTTTTAAATTACAACAGTTTATCTAGGAAAACCATATAGAGGTCTGGTAAAGAAATCCCTTTCATCCCCTCCCACGCCTTTCAAAGGTGGAATTAAGCATCAAAATTTCATATTTTATCTTTCTAAGAATTGATTAATGGCCATGTCTTGCAACTGAAAAGCTCTAATTCTACCATAAAATGTTCAATAGTGTTTGGAAGGCCCAAACTGGTCTGAAACCTAAACCATATGTTTCTGTAAAGTTATTAGAAACTGCAGTGAACTGTTCAGTGGCACATCAGAGACCTTAATCAATTTTTTACACATCGCCCAAACCTAGACAATTCGCTCATATATTTTGGGAGTTCCGGACAGTAACCTGGATGTTATGGCTCGGGGTGGGGGGCCTCATCTGGACCCTTCGCTTGGGGCAGGGGTGGGCAACCCAAAATGTTCAAGGAGCCATATTGGACAAAAAAAACAAAAACCTTTACCAGCCAAACAGCCTTTTAGACCCGTTTCCTACAATAAATAAAACACTGGGAGCACCAACTGACTTTTAACATTTAAAATTAAATAAAACTTTAACGTTAAATGTGTTGCATTTAACATAAAAACGAGAAAACGAAATTAAATTTCTGCATCCAGCAAAAAAACATTTTAAACAAAAAAAAAAAGACGTCGGGTTGAAGGTCACTTTTTAAAAAAATTTATATTTTAGTTGTTGCATTTATGTAGGATGGAAAAAGACGCAGCTTAAATAATCTAGCAGCAGCAAACCAAACACGCTGTCCTGTCTGTGCCGTCATCATTTTCCTGGCGCGTGCAGTAAGCGGTCTACCCGAAAAATGAAATTACTATTTCACAAAATACGAACATAGCTACGCAAAATTATCTGGTCAGCAGTGAAAACAAATTAATCTGCCCACGCAGCGCTGAACATGCTCCGTGCATCAGACACTTTTCTTCTCCATCATCGGCAACATGGCTGGAGAAGGGATCAAAGCGCAGCGTATGACAGGGTTGGAGTGGATAAATAACCTTTTGCTCGTTTATTATTCACTTTAAATGCCATAACTGCAGCAACAGAGCAATGTTATGATCCTTAGTCGACTGCAGTTGATCAAGCACAACAGAGACGCTCCGCTCTGAGGCGTTCGTGGGATAGTGCGCCAGGAGGAAAGTTCAGCGCTCCGCGCCACGTCCACACTCGGTGATATTCTTTGTTTATAATTAATTCCATTTTTAATGTTTAATTCCGTGATTGCTGATTCAATAGGGCTGTATCCTGCTATGCTGCACAGTAGCCGCACGTGAGCATGAAGTGCAGTTCTTAACACTGATTGGCTGCGTAAAGATGTGTGAGACGCATCGCATCACATGCTGGACAGTTACTCACCATTTTACTGCAGTTACCTGCTTGTTGCACCTGTCACTCAATGGACTGCTTTGCAAAATGGTACAATATAAATTATGTCTTTATTTCAATAGTTGGATTGTATTTCACATGCTGCATTTGGAGTGCTCGGAGAACACGGGAAAAGTGCGCAACTATACATGAATCCCTCAGAGGGATCATCATCATCATCATCTTCAAATTTAGAATAAGATAAGAAACTTTATTGTCTCACAAGGGGAAATTGGCATTGATCTTTTAGAATCACATTATCAAAGTGAGCCAACCAAAATAAAATACACTTTAATAGAATAGTCATTAATTAATTTTCAAATGCCAGGGAGCCGCATCAGAGGGACTAAAGAGCCGCATGCGGCTCCGGAACTGCGGGTTGCCGACCCCTGGCTTAGGGCCTCACTTTGGGTAGGGGGCGGTGATGTTTTGGATACCCCTCCATCCTTGTACATCTTAGGCTTCAGAACAGAAACTAGTTTTCTTCCACCTGTAAGGTTGTTCCTTGGAAACATACTAGACTCAGCTTTTTTTTTTACTTGTAAGCAAAGTTACATTAAGAGGCTAACTGCCTTCAAGAATTTGTTGCATGTCTGGTGGGATTCTTAATCAAAGTTCATGTCTGTAGACATTTGATGTGTGGAAATCTGTATTGCTGGGTAATCAGTCAAAGTCGGAGATGTTTTTGTCATTTTGTGTGAGGCGGTAAGCTAGATAAAGCTATCTGGCTACCAGGTGACTTAGTTTCAATTCCCAGCGATGGTATTATTTATTACCTTGAAAAAAACCTTCCATCCTTGTACCATTTATGCTATAGAACTAAACTAGGTGTGTTTTACCATTTAAGTTGTTTGATTCATCAAATATTAGGCTCAAAGTTTCTCTGATGTGGAGGACAGGTGACATTTAAAAAAGAAGTGCTTAATAGGAGAATGCAGTTTGAACTGAAAAAAAGTTTTAAGTGGGTGGCCAAAAGGACAAGCAGATTACATTAAAGAAGGAAAAGAAAAGGGTGTACTTTTCTCGTGGCTGCACATCCACATCATTAACCTACCTGAAGAGAGTCTTTGTGTTTGCATGCGATGGGGCCACGTTAGTCTGGCAGTCAAACTCTCTTCCTCTTCTTCACCATCAGGACATGGAGGAGGGTCTCCCCCCATCACCAAGCCTAGAGGCACCGCTCCCACCCACTGCTTGGACCGAACACATTGTAGACAGTCCATAATCCATCGGGCATCCCTCCATTCCACATCCAGACGCTGAAGAAATAGGAAAGAGCAGTCAACTCTGAGTGCATGCCATTGTCTCCTATTCACCTTACTCTTTAAACTGAAATCCTTTACAGGAGAAGATGAAAAGAATCTAAAGCTGCATTTCCACTATGCTTTTTTTTTTTTTTTGTACAGCACTTTGTGATTTTTATCTGTGAAAGGGCTCCATAAATACATTTTACTTACTTACTTTTACAAAAAATAAAAATGATTTTCTTAAATTTTGAAAAAGTACAAGTGCGATATGCAGGTGTTTCCATTGAAAAGTGTTTAGCGCATAAACCGTAATTCCCATAAAATCACATCCTGCAAGACTCCGCTTTGAGGAGGATGGAGTTAAAAAAAAATTGCGTTTTGGAGTTACTGCTGCTCCTCATCAGAACATGAAAGCAGCAGATGATAAGTCATAAGCAAAGTCCCCGCACAAATGGACATAGGGCACGGTCATAAGATGATATCCCACGGCCATGCATTTAATCATGGCAACAAATAATTAACATGGGGGAACAAGATAACAAAGTCGTGGCCATGTGTTACAAATGTGTGGAAATCTTCATAAATAAAACACATCATAATCAAGAAGGGAAAACATAACTTTTTTTGCCATATTTGAGCTTTCAAAATTCAAGTGTTTCCATTACCAGTTTTTAATTGCGATTATTTAAGTTTTGCGAAATTCAAGTAATGGAAACTCAGCTACTGTTTCATTTTATTGCTGATTCAGTTGGCTTACACGAGAAAGTTCAGTGATGCTGTTCAACCTCTCTCGGGCCTCCTGCACCTCCTTGGTGTCCAGGGCCTCGCGCAGAGCCTGCTGGGCCAGATGAGTGTCCAGCTCCAGCCTGACCCAGGACTGGCAGTACTGACAGAGGAAGTCCCGTTCATAGGTCCAGAAGTGAACTAGTTGAGTCAGAATTGAAAGAAATAACAAATCACTATATCAAAGCATGGAGAGAGAGACTAGAACTGATCAGTTCACTCTATTATACTTTTCTTGAGGGAATTTTAAGGGTCTGAAGGGAAGATGGATTGATGTAAGAAGGAAAAAAAGACCTTCATTGTGCTTGAACAGGAGGATAAATGCACTAAATAGATCAATACAAAATGTCTCAGTTTATTTAGCCAATTTTCATCCAAGCTAGCAATGGATATGATGCAATTTGTGTTACTTTTCTTTTGGTGTTATTGAAATTCTTTTCTTTGCTCCCTTTGAAGATGACGCACTTTGATCTTTGAGAGGCGTTTGAAAAATATGACTCCTGTAATTTTTCACATCACATTTTCACTCATAAAGGGTAGACAATGCTTCTCTCACTAGAGAGGAAAGTCTTGGTTCAAGCTATTTTAGAGACACCTCAGGGTACAAAGTAGTCTCAGTCGGATGGTCAAAGCATGAGGCCAGCAGCATAACCAATCTTCTGTTCTCTTAGCTCTTTTTCTGAACATTAATTAGAAAAAAAAAAACACTGGTAACACTTACCAAGTTCAAAGATCTGCAGAGGCATGGTGAGGCCAGGCTCTTTGGTCCCCACTAGAGGCCAGTAACTAGAGCTGAAGTCCTCACTTGGAGGCAGGAGCAGCAGCATGGACAGCTTTTCACCAAATTGCAGCAGCTCCCGTGTGTAGACACCATACTGATATGCCTGCCAGAGACACAGCAGCGAAGCATGTGCAGTAAAACAAAACTAAAAAAAGTATGTCAGAAATTAAATGTAAACTAGATGTTGAGTTAAATTTCCTTATACCCTTATGTGTTTACTGGATAATACTTGATGGCAAGGGGAGAGTGTATTTAAAGGTGGCTGTTTTTACCCTGTAGAGGGGGATGTTGAGCTTTGTCAGGAGATGCGTGACTGCTGCTCGCAGAGACCTGACAAATTCACTCAGGCTGCTGCCCTCCATCGAGCTCTCACTGCTGTCCTCACCGCTCAGCAGGTTCTGAACGCTGCCGTTGTGTGCAGTGTAAACATGACTCTGGAGCCATGCCCACTCCTCTCTGTCACAAAATAATGCAAAAAAAAAAACAAAAACAGAAGGGGGGTAAGGCAAGTTTATTTGTATAGCACGTGTCATGTACAGGACAATTCAAGGTGCTTTACAAAAAACGTAGTAAGTATTAAAGTAGTGTGCAGAACAAAACAAAGGTCAAGAAAACTAAAATAAAATAGGACAAAATGCAAGAACCTTGATTTTTTTTTAACGTTTTTTAAAAACCTTGATTGAAAACTGCTGAGAGTTTCATCAGACCTGCAGTTTTCTGGAAGTTTATTTCACATGTAACGAGCATAAAACTGAACACCGCCTCTCTGTGTTTAGTTCTGACTTTGGGAACAGAGCAGACTTGATCCTGATGACCCGAGGGACCTGGTTCGTTCATAATAAACCAGAGGATCCTGGATGTATTTTGGTCCTAAACCATTCAGTGCTTTGTAAACTAACAGCAAGAGTTAGAAGTCAATTTCTTGAAATACAGGAAACCAGTGTAAAACTCTGAGGACTGGAGTTCTATGATCCACTTAATTGGTTTTGCTGAGAACTCGAGCAAGCAGTGTTCTGGACCAACTGTGGCTGTCTGATTACTTATTAGGAAGACCTGTAAGGACAGCGTTCCAGAAATCTAGTTTACTAAAAATAAATGCACAGACAAGTTTTTCGTAGTCCTGCTGAAACATCAGTCATTTAATCCGCAATGTTTTTTAAATGATAAAAGGCTGACTTTGCAACTGTCTTAATGTGATGCTGAAATTCAGTGATTCAGTGGTTATTCGTCTTTAACTTGGTTGTTTGAAGCTGAATGCTGACTTTTAATCTTTCTCCCTTGGCCTCAAAAAACTATTATTTCAGTTTTGTAATCATTGAACTTAATAAAGTTCTAGCACATCCAGTCTTTAATCTGATAAATTTATCTGATCAGATTAAAGAAATTAAAAAACTCAATTAAAGATTAAAGCTTGGATTAGACTAAAGTCTCTTGAAAAGTCTCTTTTCATAATTTGAGCCAATGGAAGCATGCAGACATTATATAGCAGAGACCCCAAGATGGAGCCTTGGGGAACTCCACAGGTTATTTTTGCGCATTCAGCATTATGGTACCTATAGACACAAAGTAGTCCCTATATTTTGAATAGGGATCTAACTGATTAATTGTAGTACCAAAAAGTCATACCCAGTTTTTAAGACGGTCTAGAAATGTTATGGTCAACCGCATCACATGCAGCACTGAACATATAATCCAGATAGGTAATCCAAAGTCCAAGTTGTTGTGGCAAATTTTTGAGCATTGGTTTGTGAATCTGCTATCATTTCATCTGCATAGTATATCAGTACGTCAGCATGGTCAAATACTGTTACCTGGACACGTGGGCATTGTGACGGACCCGTGTGTGGCAGAGAAGATTAGGCAGCCTCTGAGGCACCAGGACCCGGATCTGTTCTACTGAGCTGCACAGCTTCAGGATGCCAACATACAGACCTGGCTGAGTCCACTGAATACTGTGTCTGTGGAAGGACAGTTTTTCCTGGAGAGTGGAGAAACGTTGCATGGTGGATGTAAAGAAAATGTAATAACGATCACACTTCTTTACTTCCTGTTTCTTATTTTTCCTTTTCAGTTTTGGTGGATCAATTGATTTGGGCTAGCTGAATTGATTTGAATAAATTTCCAATTTAAAAAACAGGAGATAAAAAACGTTTTTGATGCATTTTGTTGCATGTAATGTGTCAAACTCACCTTCAACTGCTCGTACAGCATGTCCATGGCAGTGGGCTCAGGCAGCAGCGGAGTTCTGCTGCGATTCTTTTCCAGCCGGGCTAAAGGTATCCAGTGGAGGGGAGGTTCAGGAGGGCTAGAACAGGCAAGGTGAAAAAAATGAAACACTGCCACATGAAAACAATAAGTTTAATTTCAACAAGCAGGCAGGCTGAATATCCTAAAACTCCCTGCATTTTGGGTGTGAACAAGGTCAACCTGATACCTAAATTAAGTAACAATTTCCTTGAACCAGAAAATAAAGATAAAAGGATGCTGGATCTCTAAAATGATTTTTGGAATTGGAGTCTTGTCCTTCAGGTGGCGGTCAAAGCCTCCATTTGATGCTCTCTGCTCTTTGCAGAGGTATTAAAATGTCTGTCAGGGATTAACAAGACTTTTTCTCACCGAGGAGGATTTGGGAATTCCTTCAGAGTCACTAATAGCACGTTGCCCTGCCGGTCTTTTAGTGGTTCATAGTACAGCTGGCCCAGGTCCATCGTTCCCAGGGAAGACTAACCACAAAATGGTTAAAACAGAAACACAAGAATGATATAATACTGATGTTATGGATTTTCATGTATAAGTTATATATGTGCAAAATGGCCTTGAGTTTGGCAAAAGTCGGGGAAGGAGAAGAGGGAGGACATGGTATGAAAGGGTAATTAAAAAGGCAACTCATTTTTATGCCTCTTATCTTTAGAATAAGCGGCTTAACTTCCTACCTGCAGCTGGGAAACAGCTCTTAAAATGTTGTGGCGGTTCTGAAGGAGGGATGAGGGGGATGAGTGAGCAGAGGAAAGGCCCTGCTGGAGCCAGGGTACTTGCTGCCATGCGCAGGACAGCTGCAACAACAGAGAATCATCTGTTTCTCACCTTAATTCAAAGCCATTTATTAGCCTTCATGCAAAACCATGGCACATGTCATATGTCCTAACAGGATGTATGTCAGTATAGTATTAACCTTGGCAAACCAAAGGAAGTCATTGGTGATAGAGGTGGAGCAGCACTGGATTTCTACCAGTGGGATCTGATCATCGGCTGTCACCAGGATGTTTTCCTTGTGGTAGAACACGGTTGCCAAGTAGACGCCCCTGATGAAATCATCATAAGACAAAGAAAACCGTCTCATCAGGTAAGAAAAATAATCAAATCAGAGACTTTTCAAATATGAAAACGGCCTTTAATACCTCAAGAAAAAAATAGGTTATTTTCAGTTGTTTAAATGTTTGTTCTTATTAGTAAATGTGAGATTGTGACAGAAGAAGCATTCACAAGTCTATTGTAAATGATTTCAACAATCATCTCGTTCACAATACATCTTCACTCATGAAACTACATTGACTGATGTCACAACTGTTCTTTCCAGGCGCTGCAAAAGCACAAAGGTTTGGATTTGCACTTTGCAGTCTACACTGCTGTGATCACATCACAGTTAATCCATTCCTCTTGATACCCACTGGGCACAGTGGGACAGGTAAGGCAGATGAGCGCTACCTTTGTAAAAGACGAACAAACTTGGTGGCAGACTGGAAGAGTTGTTTGATGCCTCGAGACACTGACAGACGCTTGCTGGGACTCTGGGGCTTTGAGCTCTCTGTGGAATGAGGAAGAGGAGGATCAGACTGGATGAAAACCACTTCATCTCCCAGAATATATTCACTATCCGCAGTGCTGAATATATTTGACTGTGTAAAAGTAGAAATGTGGTTTTCTTTGTACTGAATAGAGCTGTAATGAAGGATGGTGTAAAGAATGTTTTCATTTTGTTCTCTGAGTTTTCTTAAATGTACATCAGAGAGATGAATAAAGGGTTGCACCTATACCTAAATTAAAAACAAATAAAATCAATTCTACTACTTATAAAGGACCATGAAATCATATTTGCATGCATTACCTGCAACCAGAAGTAGATCCCACATTGAATAAGCAGTGTTACCTATGCAATATCCTCTGTACTGTGATTCTTTGGCATCCTCCAGCAGCTTCCTCACGAGGCCCTCGTGGTTCCTGAACTGTGACTTCACACCAACACACTCTCTCCAACCTGCACAGAATTAAAGGAAGAGACAAATCCTCACTTTGACTTTATTGCAGTCAGGCAAATTCATGCAGATGCTAGGAAGTAATTTGTAGGCAGGTCCTGAGTGCTGCTTTTGCTCTCTCTTTTGCGAGGGTGATAAGGAAGCAGGAGCGCTTGTATGGGAGTCAATTTGTGCGTTCTGAAGTTTCAATATTGAGTCATTCGGGACCGCTGAAACCAGGTCTGCTCTTAAATTGGATGTGGATTTCAGGTTATGAACCCTGTTATCGCACAGAAATGTGTGCATTAAATATTGTGGTAGTATGATCTATTATGCAAATAATTCAAAACGAAAGCAGCACGGGAACAAAGCCCAGTGATACATCATACACTTACATTACTCTCAGTGTTTTTCATAATTCATGAATCTACCTCCCGCCAGTAGATTCTGCTTCTTTTATATCAAGCTTAATGTCAGCTAAGTCGTTTTACAACACTGATAGATTTGCAAGCCATAAATCTCCTTTCATCAGTTTTGTAGTTCAGTATACTCACTAGAGGGGGCAGCGCTGACTGGAGTAGAGCACTGAGGTGGTCCCCATCCCTTCACATTGTATGCACTCACTCTCACAAAGTATTGCACTCCCTGTATTTGAAAGAAGCATCATGTATTAACCTTGTGAATCATCCAATCTAGGACAAAGAAATCAGATAGCGATCTCATTATTAATTCATCAGCTTCAGTAAAGCTGTTGACAAGTGTTCTTTTGTGGAAAGTGGTGATGATTGAGGAAATAAACACAGTTAACTTGATGGTCTAGAGCTGCAGTGTGCGTATATGTTAGTTTCTTTTTATAGCTTGGGTACGTCTGCATCACTTACTGCTGTCAGTCCCTTGATGATATAGGAGGGGTTTTTGGTCTCTGTGACTTGGGCTGAGCCGAGGACACGCTTGAAGCTGGCTGAGGTGCTCCATTCCACTGGAAATAAAAAACAATCTCACTGACAAATTTGCCTCTGGCTTTGCTCAAAACCCTAGTAAGGAAAAACGAAGGATTTGAGTATTTACAGTTTGAGGAACATGCTGTACCTGGGTTTAATCTACTGTTTGGCTGTGAAGCTGGATACCAATGCTTATGAAAAACTGAAGCTGAAACCAGGTGCATAAACAAGAGGTATTCACACAGGCCAGTTTTACAATGCAATGACTTGGATTTTTTTTTCTCTCTTATTGACCAACACAAACAATACTTAATATACAAAACATCCGTGTGAAAAAGCGAGAGCCCCCTTTGTAAGTTTTAACGTCTTACTTACGACATCATTAAAAATATTATAGGTCCTTACCATGATGATGATGAACCACAGACACTTAAACCAATATAAAAAGAATAAGTACACCACATTATTTAATTGATTGCTTAACGGCACAAACATGAAGTTACCATTTTCTGTATGCTGTTATCAGTTATTCTAACGTCATAGTGGAGGAATTTTTGGCCCGTGCCTGGTTACAAAGTTGGTTCGAATAATTGAGATTTGCGGGCATCTCAAGATCCTGACAAAATTTGAATCAGGTTGAAGTCTGGATATTTCAATTCCTTTTTGATTATTTCAATTTCAATAATGTTGTCGATGTCAGACAGACAGATTTGCATTTGACTCTAGAATACTCTGGTATACAGAGGAGCTCATGATCAACTCAGCCACTGCAAGATGTCTTCTGGTTAGGGGTGTAAACCACTGGTTTGATCACGATACGTTATTATATTGATACACTGGATAGGTGATTCGATGTCTGCCGGTATGTCAAATTCAATTACGATTTCAAATAGATTTGATTTAGGATCCACTGATCAATATAAAATGATATACAACAATATTAGAGATAATAAACAAGGTTATTGTTTCTTAACATAACTGTAATCTTAGCAGTACAATCTCCCTGGGTCACATCAGTCCACTGCACAACTATAAACAGGAATTTTGTTGTGAAAATGTTGTGTCAGAGGACCTTCAAAATAAAGCTGCCGTTTCCATAATATAAGTGGGTTTGATATCGATTTTTGGTCGGTATTGGGTTGTTGGATCGATTTACGATTGATACATCGATCTATATCAATGTTAGCCTGGTACACCTGACAAACGCCATGTATGAGATACACAGCAAGTCAGTCTGGTCTCCTTTAGTTGGAGACTGATGTCCAACTCCAGACGAGAGGTGGGGTTGTCGTTTTGTAAGAGGGAAGCCATCAGAGCAGCAAGTTGTTGCGCTTTTTAAGGACATGTGCAGCTCATTTAAGACATCATAAAGGACATTTGTTAGATTGTCGCTCCTCTGCAGCCGCCTTTCTGATTGTTTTTGGTTAGAGAACGGAGGCCCCGAAAAAAACGCGTTGTGAAATCCTGCCTCCCACGCTGTGATTGGTCCGGTCAATTTTTTACCAGAGTGGAAATCACTTTCCAATGGAGGGAACCCAGACTGACTTGCAGTGTATCGCATACCAGTCTGGCCGTTGGTCAGACTGGTGTGCCAGGCTATATCGATGTATCCGTATAGATCGTTGTTACAGCCCTACTTCCGGTGTACTGTCTACGTGGGTTATCTGTGGGTACTCTGGCTTCTCCCACCATCCAAAGACATGCATGTTAGGTTGGATGTACAGAGAATGGAGAGATCCTGTATGGGATGGTAGTAACAGATCACATGCCTGTCTCAGTGGTGTTAAATGTAGAGTCTCTACCTGAGCTGCCTATCCAACATACTCACGCTGACTGTATGTAGGTTAAGTAGAGTGAGCTAAGCTCACAGAGAGTGACTTGCAGTATTATTATAGCTTGAATGAAATAAATTTAGAAGAAAATCAAACTTCCTAAGATGCTATGATGTGTAGCAATATCACTGTAACTTTGCTAACCCAGATTATAATAATGATCTATGTATCACAGTATGTATGCTAAAATTGTGGATGGAGTAAACAGTGCTAGCACTACATTTGTAACACAAGGGCTAAACAACAAAATGTTAGACCAGGATGAAATGAGCATTTGAGTGAAATTCATCAGCAAGCCAGGAGGCCTTCAAAAACTGGGTTACCTTAGGCCAGGGCTACTGAATTTGGTCCCACGAGGGCCGCAATCCAGAAAGTTTACCATGTCTTCCTGCTTTAACACACCTCACTCAAATTAAAAAGATCCACAGCCAATAAAGCTCTGCACATTGACATGTGTCATGGAGACATGGAAAACCTGCTGGATTGTGGCCGCTCTGCCTTAGACAAACCAAGGTATGGTCTTGCATGTAGCAGAAGAAGTTGGCTGTCTCGTAATTTAAATATGCTGTTTGGTACATTAAAAGGAGGGAACACACACCAAGAGTCAATTCTTTGGCCAAAGCTTTACAAAATGATGTCAAGGATTTCTGGAAGAAGTCAAGTTTATGAATGCTAGTAAAATACCTTTTGCACTCTAGTATTGAAGGGGTTACTGGGACTGCAAATACTGTTGAGCTTTGGAGAAAAGTAATACAGAGATCTCTTTAACTGAGTCAAATGAGGACTTTAGTAATGGTGTTTCCCATGAAAATGTGGTCATTAGGTCTGACGAGGTTAGTTGTGCAATCAAGGAACTGGCTCTAAATAAGTCATGTGGTCCTGATCAGCATTTCTCTCTTATTCTGGGAGAAATTGATTAAAATGTTGTGGAGAAAGTGACAGATCTAGGTCATGTTATCAGGAATGACGTTTGTGATGATGATGATGATATTGAAGGACAGTATTCTAAATTGTATGCACAAGCAAATACGTTGGAACATATATAGTATAAATTCTTGTGACATTAAAGGTGATGATAGCTACAAGTTAAATTTATCCCTGCCAATAGTGCCGCATTAACACTCACTTACTCAATTAGCATTAAACGTTACAGAACGGGCTAACCATTAATTAGCATAAACAAATGTTTAACTTACATGTATGGAAGTAAAGTAGTGACCACCAAGGGGCTTTTAAAGCCCCAATACCACCTTCTCCCTCATCCTGCTTAATTTTTTTTGTCCGCTTGAATTTGAGAAGGCAAGGAAGATGCTAATTCTATACATAGCAATCGAGCTAGTAACTCCAGAGCTAATGCTAACAGTGAAGAATTCTGACGTTAGCAATCAGAACTAAATATTAATTTTTTTGGGACACATCAAAATTGATAAAACAGTTATTTATGTCATAAACATGCAAATTTGGGTAAAATTAATGTTGAATTAAAATTCAAATTAATGTTTTTTTTATGTAGAAGTTGTAGTTATCACCTTTAAAATTGCTTTGTATAATGTTACCGTACACCAGTGTTGACTACACCACTTGTGAGTGAAGTTATTATAAAGTCATTACAGCTAAATTTAGTACAGTAAGTTGCAAATTGCCTTTAATGATGCACGTCAAATCCTTGTAAAAGTCCCTTGATGGAGGAGTGCCGGTCAGCTGTCCCCACCGGACATGCTGTGATTAGAAATTTTGTATATAAATTTATCATGCAACTAGAGGATTCTAAGAATGATATCGTCAGTCATAACAATAACTAAGAGAAGCAGTATTCGATACAGTATAACTCTGGACTGTGGAAGCACTGGAGAAAATGCTTGTATGGATTATACTGTAGACAAATTTTATATATTCAACTGTGTGCCTTTTCTCCATTTTGTTGTCTTTGCTTTTTACATGACTTTTTATATGGATCAATTGTGAGTCTGAAATGAAGACTGAATTGAATTGAAATTAATGACATGCCTAAAGGGCCAGTAAGAACCAGTTATCTTTAATTATAGCCTGACCTGTAACACCAGAACATAATGAGGGTACTCTTTGATTTTGATAGAACTGCATATTAAAATCTTGTCATCTTCCCTCTGTAGCGGGTGATGAGCCCCATGGTGCTACCCCCCGGTTCTTTTTATCACCACACACAGAGATGATATGCTGATTACCAGATTGACACATGACTGGGAGGGCCAGGAGCTCTGGTTTAGATGGTTAAAGAAACATTTGTATTAAAATGTGCATTTGTTAATTTTAAAAAAGTAAATAGTACAACAACCATGCAAAGTAAAAAAAATACTCTTTCTACACTGTAGTGCTACCATATTTGGTGTAACACTTGATTTAAAAACTAAAACTATTTCTTGTATGTAATTACAGTGAAAGAAATGTACAACAAATTAATTGTAGTGTGTGTCAATGAGAATCTCATTATTCTGGCCCCTCAACCCAACAAAACTAGAGTTGCTAATTATTCTCCCTTGAAGGTTTCTGTTGTTCCAAGGCAACACACAAGCTGTTCCTTATTATCACAACATTAATGATCGCCCAGAGTTTCTGTTCTGTTTTTTTAAATCTAAGCGTGTTCTGCCCACTGAGACTGAACAACGGGATTTTTAGTTCAAATTTGACTTGGAGTTGAATAGATACAGCTTCTCTCACAGAAAAAAACACAAGAATGTCACATGTGACCACATGGGTTCACATGTAGATCATGTACATGAACATGTGGTCAACATGTATTTCATGCATTTTCAAATGGGGATCACATGTTAATGTTCCAAAACCACGTCTGCACATGTGAACCACCAGTGGTTCACATACACGTGGTTCACATATGCATGAACATGTGAACCCCATGTACGTCACACATTTCACATGTGGATCACATGATAATGCTCCAAAACCCCATTTGCACTTATGACCCACATGTGGTTCATGTGCATGAACATGCGCTCCACGTTTTCACATGTGGATCACATGTTCCAAATGCATGCATGCTTTACATGTTTTTGTGTAAGGATCATGTGAAAACCACTTGTGAACCACATGTATTTCACATGTGAACCAAACATGGTTCCCATGTGGATCACATGATCATGTTTCAAAACCATGTCTGCACATACAAACCACATGTGGCTCATATGCATGAACATGTGCTCTACATGTTTTCACATGTGAATCACAAGATAATATTTTAAAATCAAAGGTGCTTCACATGTGCATAAAGTTGTGCACACGTGTTTCACATGTTTTCTTATATGGATCACATAATAATGTTCCAAAACCACGTTTTCACATGTGCATTAACTTGTGCTTCACACATTTTCACATGTGGTTCCCATGTGCATAAACGTGTGCTTGTCCTTCACACATTTTCACGTGGTTCACATGATAATCTTCCAAAACCACTTGTTTGCACTTATGAACCCCATGTGGTTCATGTGCATGAACATGTGCTTCACATGTTTTCATATGTAGAACATATGATAATGTTCAAAAACCACATTTGCACATGTAGATCACATGTGGTTCACATGTGCATAAACTTGTGCTTCATGTGTGCTTCACGTTTTCACTTGTGGATCACATGATAATGTTCCAAAACCACATGTTTGCACACGTAAACCACATGTGATTCACATGTGCATGAACATGTGAACCACATGTGTTGTTTCTGTAAGGCCTGGGATATACTTGCTGTTGGCGACGCGTCCGCGTACGCATCATGGCGCCCACGCGTATTGCAAGCCGAAGGGATCAATAAACATACGTAATTTCACGGCGCATTCCAAACCGTAAATAACGGGAGGCGCCGTTTTTTCCGCGTAAACGCGTTGTGAATCTGAACGCGCGGTGGCGTAAATTACGCGCGCTCATGCAAAACCCGCGCGGTGGCGTAAATAACGTGCAGTGGCGTTTTATGCATATTTTATAATAAAGAGGCTGCCTACTTTGTGCTCAGCCAGTAGATGTTAGGGCATTGTACCCTATCAGTGCCCTGCGAGGGCAGACACAACCAGCAGATCGCTGATCCTTGGTGTAAGCCAGGAATACTTGCACTCTGTCATTCTGCTCCTGTCTTTTGCAGAGCCAGTTTGAGAATGAGGTGAACAATCAACTCACGGTGATAGCCTGTTACTTTTGGACATCAAACAGCAGTAAATGTTTAACAGACAATTAATTGTCTATTTAAAGAGAAACTTTCCCGGCTTCGTTCTTTCATGTTTGGAAGAGACATGCCTACGTTAGTCTTCATCTATGGATTGCGGTTCTTATAATGGTCATATTGGCTTATACAATCAGCATGCTATTTGGCATAATTTCATCTTGGAAAGTGGGAGGAAAAGCTTTCTACATTACTCCCAACTGCATTTATTCCGTTTCAATCCCACTGGATCTTCTGGGTCAAACGATCTTTTTTTTTTCTCCTGGTTGCACCGGTTGATGTGCGTATAGGCCTAACTAAAGTTGTGAACATAATTTAATAAGCAAAATTAAAAAAAAAAAGTCTGATAAAATAAAGTCTAATAAGTCTGATTAAAAAAAAAAAAAGTCTAAGAAAAAAAGAAACAAAAACAAACAAACTTAAAGACAAGGAGTCGCCATCTGAAGCTGCGTCTCTATCAGCAATGGATGCAACTGAACGAAAGGCAT
>JALJCO010001553.1:0-261954 GCA_023101725.1 Atherinomorus stipes | reverse complement strand
CCGCGGGTCCAGAGAGGAGCAGCGCTGAGCGGATCCAAGCTGTAAATGTGAGACTAGAAAAAGGAATTCCATCCATCCTGTTTTATCCAGTTTTTACACTAATGTCCTACAAATACAGCAGTAAGAGAGCAACTACGTCTTCCCTTTTTTGTTTTCCCTCACCATGTTGGGGATGGGCAGCACGGGCAAGTGGGCCCCTTCATAGCCGTGGGCCCAGGGCGGCCACATCCTCTCTTACGTATGACATGTATGAAACAAATAAACTTCAGGATAATTGAGCAAACACAACTTAAGTTTGAAAACAGAGCTACCTGAGATAGTGCACATGCCCAGAAGCAGCAGCCCAGCAGAACGTGGAAGAACGCCACAGAGAAATCATATGACACGTGCATAGTATGCTGATTTGTGGTCTTGTGCAAAGCTGAATCTCTCTCTTACATGAGGATACTTTATGCAAGAATGCTGCATGTTTCTGCAACTGGAAGTGATGAATTAGTGCGTGAGATTCATGTCACCCAATTACCACGAATATTACGGTACAGGACTACCACCTCTGCTAACAGCAGGAGGGAAATACAACTCAGGCGAGCTTTTCCCACAACAAAGCATTCATTTTCAAGTCAATTGTTTAGAAGCCACAAAACCTTATTAAGGAGGAAGGATGAGGATGTAAGAGGATGTGACCATGTGCAGAGCTTTGAGCCATACCACCTCATGTGACCGTTTTTTCACTTCTAAGTTAGATTTAAACCGGGGGTCAGCAACCCACGGCTCTGGAGCCGCATGCGGCTCTTTCCTCCATCTGATGCGGCTCTCTGGCATTTGAAAAATAATGAATGACTATTTAATTAAAATGTATTTCATTTTGGTTCGTTCGCTTGAATAATGTGATTATAAAAACCCAAGACAAATTTCCTCTTGGGGGACAATAAAGTTTCTCTTATCTTATTTTAAATTTGAAGGTTATGTCTTGTCTGTCCCTCTGAGCAGTACATGTACAGTTGTGCACTTTTCCTGTGTTCTCAGAGCACAGCAAATGCAGCACATTAGATAAAATCCAACTGGACTATTAAAATAAAGAAATAATTTCTTTCATACCATTTTGCAAAGCAACCAATTGAGTGACAGGTGCAACAAGCAGGTAACTGCAATAAGACAGCCAGTAACGGTCCAGCATGCGCTTCACACATCTTTACGCAGCCAGTCAGTGTTAATAACTGCACTTCATGCTCACGTGCAGCTGTTGCAGCATACAGCCCTATCAAACCAGCAATCACACAGTGAAACATTAAAAACTGAATTCATTACAAACTAGAAAAGCACTCGGAGAGCGCAGAACTCCACCAAGCAGATCTCGAAATGATAAAGAATCCTCAAAAAATTCCTGGATCCAGAAGGTGATCCAGATCACCACCAACATTTAAAGGGTTCGTCCTTGAGCTGATGAAAGTTTCAGGTCAATCCGTCCAGAACATTTTCCGTAAAGCTGCTGACAGGCAGACAGATAAACCAACGCTACCAAAAAGATTACCTCCTTGGCGGAGGTGACGATGAATATTCATGGAACTGAGTGAGGACATGCGGAGCGCCGAGCTTTCCTCCCGGAGTCGTGTTCCATGAACGTCTCAGAGCAACAGAGCGTCTCTGTTGTGGTTGGATTCTCACTAGACTACACAAGGATGCAACATTGCGCTGCTGCAGGTACGGCATTTAAAGTGAATAATAAACGAGCAAAAGGTTATTTAGCAGCCCGACGCTGCTGCGCTTCCACAGCCAGGTAGGCCGACTATGGAGGAGAAAACTGTCTGATAAAAACGGAGCGTTCAGTGCTGCGTGGGCAGTCATTTACTTTCACTGACCAGATCACTTTGCATAGTTATGTTCATATTTTGTGAAATAGTCTTTTTATTTTTCGGATGGACAGCGGACTGTGCATACCATTAAAAGGATGGCGGCATGTTTGGTTTGCTGCCGGTGGATAATTTAAAGTGCCAGTGGCATGAAATTCCCGGCGACTTTTGGTCCCTTTTTAGTCAGACTCTAAGTACGTCAATACTGCATGAAAGGATCGTTCGCTGTAACTCAGCCTTGTTGTAGAATAGCAGGCGCTACGAGTTCGTGCTACTGTTACTAGCATGCAATGACTGAGGTTCGGTGGGCGGGATCAGAGGGCACGCTTGCTTCTGTTATCAATGAGTCTCTATGGTCCTCATCTGCTGAAACATGTGCTCTCGCGGAGAGGAGGTGGAGTGATACGGAGATACCTGGAGACATTCGCCCGTACACTCAGCAGTAACATGCAGACATGCGCTTCTCCACACTCATGTTGAAGTAGATAAAGAGTTACTGTGTTCTGTTGCTGCACGTCAGGCTGGAAGAAGTTCATATTGAGTCTCTGTGGATCTGTACTGGACGTACGGCGGTAACTGCTTCACCAACCTGACACAGATGCTGATGCAGTGAGTATGAATAATGTTTAAGAAAGAAAACAGCATCATATTCCAGCAACAAGTTTCCCTGAATTATATATTTCCAGTGTTGTATAAAGTACCCAAAAGCCATACTTGAGTAAAAGTAAAAGTACCTTACTGGAAAATGACTCTAGTAAAAGTTGCCTGCTAGAATATGGGTGTGTTTAGCTTCAGAGACAGCTGCACAAGGCTGCTACTAGTGGCTACTAGTCCCACTACAACAAAACAAAGATTGTCCATTGGCTATTACGTTCCTTGTTATTTTGTAACGAGTAACTAAGATGCTAAGGTAAATGTAATGGAGTAAAAGTATTGAAACCCGAGTGCGCAGCTGAACACTCGCGCACAACGGAAGGAATTATAAACTGGAATCATCACAAACATCAGTTTCCCTCAGAGATAAAAGACATGAACATGATGAGAAACGTTGATTAGAAACTTCGTGTTTCTTCGTGGTGGCTGGGAGCCGTTATAACCTCCTGAGGAGGAGACGGAGCTGCAGGGAGATTTTCTGTTAGTTCGGTCGGCACATTCCTGCAGAAATGAAATCATCCACATGCTTTTCAGTGGGGGGGACAGAAAGATTGCTGTTGTCCTTCGTACACCAGGTACAGAGCAGTTCTGATGCAAACGGGACGCCATGCTGTCGGTTTGTTGTCGTAGGTCTCGGAGGGAGGGACTCGGACAGGGTAGTTTGGGGGAGGGAGGTAATTGGCTGGAAGTCACAAGCTGCACTAGGAGTAAATATGCTGAACTGCCAATCAGCCCATTCATGCGCTAACTTCGCCGTGTAGGCAGACACACCCAGTGAAAAAGGAAACGTGAATCTATAATTTAACCCCTTCGGAGACATAGGCAGGCTGGGGAAACTAAAATATATAATATATAATATAATAAAAAAAAGTCTTTTTCAGCACAACCTTTAACTTTTTAACCCGCCGTTACTGTTTATTTCTATGCCTCTGTAATAAAACAAGCATATCTGCAAACACAAGGTCCGTTTGAATACTTCACAGGAGAGAGAACGCTAAAAATGGCACGAAGCATAAATAAAAAAAAAGCTATTAATACTTAGTATTAGTGAGGTGTTAGGTTTTAGTACAGACTCCAGACAAAAACTAGAGTGAGTATGTCAGTAAGTTTTGTGGTGACTGTAGAAGGATTTTGTAATGGAGGTTAAGAATACTTCAAGTCAAAGATGTAAAGATTTCTGATTCTCTGATCAGTGGCCAAATATAACCTCATGACAGCGCGTGTAAGTAGCCCACAAATTCAGGAACATTTGACGTGCCATATATATGCATTTTAAGCTGTGGGCATTTCATTTTACATCATTAAAATAACACAACGAATGGCTACGAGAGAAGTTCAGGGTGGGGGGGTTCCTCTCACAGCACTTGTTTTATGATATCTCACCTCTTCTCTCCAACGCAGGTGACGCTTTGTTCGGGCTTCCAGGGTGTCGACAGCAGGACCGACAGCGGCGAGAACAGCTCCTGTGGGAAAGAAGAAGAGTAAGAGGCTGAAGAAACGACTTTACCGTCACCGACACTGTCGGAAAAATGTTTCCGTCCTTCTGAGAGTTAGACTTGTACAACATTCATCCACATAAAACTAAAACTTTAATGGATTAAAACCACTGAAATCCTGTCAGAGTGGGTCTGACTGGGCCTGATGAGCCATGACGGGGATTTTTAATCCTCAAGAGTAAGCTATATATAATAAGAATTTAGAAATAAAAGCATTGCTACATGCATGAATTCAACTAGCACGACTTTCTTCTTCTCAGAACTAGAAAATAGAAGTACACCATGTTGCCGTATAAGTCACCACAGAGTACACAATGTTCCCTTGTTGGTCTGTTGAACTGCGGTATTTGCATAATAGCTTGTTCATAATAGCCATAATTTACAAATCATGTCGCAGGCCACAACCTAAAGCATTACACTCTGCGTCAGCAGGGAGGAAAAGTATTATATGTCATGCCCTCTGGAAAACATGAAAAATGACACGTAGATGTTGATGCATGTGAGACTGAGCTGGTTCAGAAACTTACAAAGCCGCCTCGCTTTGTCTCTCCGGACTGTCTGTGTTCAGCTTCTGTTCAGTCAAACACACAGATGGAAGAGCTGAGTCAACAGACGAGCACCCAAACATGTCTTCCTCCTCTGAGCTCTTCTTCATCCTCACCTTCACCCCTGTGCTCTGCCTCTGTTTTGATGACAACGTTGCCATCTGCTGGCTGGTTGCTGCTTCTGCTGGTGGTGGGCGTGACGAGGGCCACGGGTCCAGAGGGGGGTGAAAGATCCGGGGAGCTGTTCTTCTTCACATCTGCAGCGGTGCAGCTGTTGGAGGGGTGGTCGGTCTGACCTCTGCTGCACACATAATGTTACACATGTAAAAAAAATACCTATTATGGTATTAATGCATTGTCAGTATAAAGAAAGCATGTAAAAGTACATTTTCTCTCTTTTTATGCCCACTTTTTCTTGTTTTTGTCAGAACATTGGCATTAAATTCTGATAGCTTGAATTCTTAGTTTAATCTTTTTCTTGAATATGTTTTATTCGTATATTATGTTTTGCTCCAATCTGGTGACATCTTTATTATTTCCCGTTATGAGTTGTCCATACTTTCAAATATGTAAATATACTCCCAGTTTAAGTAACGGGGTTTTTGCAGGTTTCAGCAAATTACATTTAAGATCTTTTAAGACCTTCATGAATTCAAGTCCCCGTCACACCACTCAGGCGAACCACTGTGGACCCCTGAGCAAGGTCCTTAACCCCCACTAACTGCTCCCCGGGGGGCTTTAAGTACAGTAGCAGCCCACTGCTCTCTGATACTCACAGTACAGAGCCCTAATTTCTCCTGTGCATTTTCACAGATTTTTGGAGAGCCACTGAATATTGTGTACCATGACTATGCAAACACTGAATGTACCAAAGGAAAGCTTAGACCAGAGGTGTCCAATTGTTCTACATGGGAGGGCCAAAAATGACTTGGGGTGGATGGTCACGGGCCAAAACTATAAAGTCATGTTGCAGTGTTAGAAATTAAATTTGCTGAGTCCACAGCGTAATTGTTCAAAATAAAACCTCATAAAAAGTCATGTGGAAAATGAATGATGCTGTTCTTTATTGTGTTCATTATTTGTTTTTCACATTATTTTGTGTGAAATTTTATTTTGGACAGCATCTTCTCTAGGGATGCACGATATTGGAATTTTGGCCAATATCCGGTATGCGGATATTTTAAAACCCATGTGGCCGATAACCGATATCAAAATCAAAGCTGAAAAAAACTAAGCAGTCATAGCAAATAGCAGTTTTGTTATCCATTTCTGACGCTTTGAAAAATAGGGGTGGGAAAAAATATCGATACACTGAATTATCACGATATTTTCATATGACGATATCAAATCGATATTTAAAAACCTAGCATCGATCTATTTTACTTACAAAATCTTGCAAGATTTCATCGTTCTGTTACAAAATCTCAAGATATTTTGTGGATTCTTGCAAGATTTTGTAACATAACGATGAAATATCGTGAGATTTCGTTAGTAAAATAGATCAATACCGCTTTTTGAAATATCAATATGATATCAGCATATGAGAATATCACAATATTTCGATATATTGATATTTTTCCCACCCCAAATCTTTAAAAGTTTTAAAGTCTGTAAAAAAGTTTTTGAAGAAGAAGTTTTGGGGGTTTTGTAGACTTTAGAAACAGCGGGCTGATCGGTTAATTATTGGTTAAATATCAGTAGGGTGGCCGATGTCCGTTTTAAGGCCGATATAGGCCGATACCGATATGGGGCAGATTATATCGTGCATCCCTAATCTTCCAGATCTGAGCTGATAGACGGACCACAGCTCAACCCGACCCACAATGTAAAGCAATGTTAATCTGTGGTCAGGAAGGGAAGTGCAGCAATGAATAAATGTGGGGAAAATGCTGGGAAAATCATGATTAAAAAAAAAAAAAAAAAAGAAAGACTATGGGCAGCGGGCCAAAAATAATCTCTCGAGGGCCAATTTTGGCCCCCGGGCCCCAAATTGGACAGCCTTGGCTTAGACTCTCTTCTTTTATCAGAAAAAAAACATTTGCTTCTAGCTTTTTCCATCTGTAGTAAGATGGATAGTAATCTGCAGTAGAACATGGGTTTGTTGCAGCGAAAATGCTGCTTTTGAAGCTTTAAATGCTGCAATGCGCTTCAAGTGGAGAGGTGTCTTTGTTGCCGATATTTTTTTACTTTAGTGACACCTTCATCATCTAAAAAACTGTTTACTTCTATGAAACAACAAATAAAACACTGAGAAAAGAGTTCAGGAGGCAAAATAATTATTCACCAGCTAAATAAGTATTTTGAGACCTTTATTGGGGGGAGTGGATAGCCCAGTGGCAGCGTCGTGGGCTTGGGCGCGGAGGACCCGGGTTCGATTCCCCGACACGACTCCTGGGTGAACCACTGTGGACCCCTGAGCAAGGTCCTTAACCCCCCACCAACTGCTCCCTGGGCGCTTTAAGTAGCAGCCCACTGCTCTCTGGTACTCACAGTACAGAGATGGTAAAATGCAGAACCCTAATTTCCCCTCGGGGATCATACAAGTTTGACAAAAAAAAAAAAGCCACAACACGTTTGTTTCAAAACATAACATTTGGCAGAAATGTCTCTAGCCATCCCTCACTCCCTCCTTCTACTCAGCCGCAGTGTTTATGTACTGCTTAGTAGTACAAGCAGTACAGTGTGGCTAACTTAGCGACTTAGACCTCTCTGTTAACTTTTTTGTTTCAAAAAGTGACTAGAGATAAAACCAGTGACTTTTTCTGGTGTTACTAGAGACCCATGCTGACTGAGCTAAAAATGCATCATTTAGTCTTCTAAATGAGTTGCGGCTGATACAGCAGGCTCCGCCCACACGCAGAGGCAGGCCCCGCCCCCGTGCAGAAGCAGGCCCCGCCCCCACGTAGAAGCGCTCACATGAGCCTCATGCTTGCGCAGCAACATCCCAGAGCAGCAGATGTTCTCTGCTCCATAAACACCCTGAAACTGCTGCTGGATGATGTCACCCTGGCTTACAGTCACATATTGATACCTTTTAATATACATTTTAGACAAACACATTTAAAAAGTTAATTCTTTAAAATGTTGAATTAATCTAGTTTAAGTTCACTCTAACTAGTTTGTCTGTTCTATTGTTTACTTGATTTGGTCTCAAGTATTATGAAGGAAAGGACAGTAAATAAGTACACTAACTAGTGGCTGAAGGTTTTTAGTTGTTCTCTTGTGAATCACAGCGAGCAGTTGGAGAAGATGTTGGAGACTGTATGAAGACTGTTTCTGCACAAACTAGATCTTTAAAATGGATTTATGCTACATTTTTAAGGTCTTCTCTTATATTTATTAATATATTTGTGTTGTATTGTTTGGGTTGTTATTTTTTTAGCGAATGACATTTTAGTATCATGACAACCCTACCCTGAAATAAAGGCTCATTGAACTTGAGTAATGCCGAAAATATCAGACGGATCTTAAAGCCTCTAAACATTAATCATTACAAGTTATGTACTCACTTCAGTGCTGCTTTTAGGTGAATGACCTCATCTTTAAGTCGTACGTTCTCTTTCTTAAGGTTGGTCATCTCTGACGCTGCAGACAGGACACGAGCGAGTCATCAGAAATTAGTTTTTAAAATACTGAGCAGGAAATCAACAGGAATAAGAATCGTTCTTTCAGATGCAACGAGACGGCTGCATGGGGCCATTGGGACAAACTTACCGAGTATGGAGATGTGTTGGAGGCTCTGTATCTGCGAAGCTTCGAATTCCTGCTGTCTCCTCTTGGCGACCTCTGAGTTACAGTGCATCTGTCACACAAGCCTGCCCTCAGTCTGCACAGGTAGCCGGCGGCCACCACAAACATAACAAGGAGCACAAGTTAAAACAGCGTTTTAACCTTTAAAGTCTCTGTGGCTCAGGACATTCAAGGGCAGCTCCCGCCTGTTGGATCCAAGCTGCGTTTTGACTGGAGGAACGTTTGAATGCAGAAGCAGCAGGGTAAAGGGTTGTTATCCGCTGACTTTCATATAATGGAGTTCACCGATGCCTGAGACAAAAATGTCCATAAAAGTCCACAAAAACTTGTCAATATTCCTCCATACTGCTCGTCCAATGCAAGGTTATTATAGTTAACTTAAACTAACGAAAATACGAAAACTAAAATTGAAAAAACATTTTTGTTAACTGGAATGAAAATAAAAATGACAGTCTTTCAAAAACGATTTTGAACGTCCCGCCGGACAAATACCAATAATTTACGAAAAAAATCCCCCAAAACTAAAACTGAAACTAATAAAAACTAAACTAAAACTAAGCATTTTCCAAAAATAAAAACTAGTAAACCTGCTCAAAAAACTAACTAAAACTAATTAAATTGAAAAACAAAAAGTCAAAACTAAATAAAATCTGAAACTAATTAAAAATTTAAAGCTATTATAACCTTGGTCCAATGTAATCAAAGTGTCCTGAGTGGGTAACGTCCATAATTCACTTGAAATTACATCACTTAGTATATTTTTTAGCCTAAACAGTACTAAATTGCAGTTTCTATTTGTGCGTTCGTGCGAGTTCATGACATTACGGAAGCTGCAGCGTTCAGCGCCTACTCTGCAAGCGTAGAGGAAGAAATTTGCTGTTTACATTGTGCTAACAGTGACCGAGCTGCTGACAAACACAAGAGGGGTCGGAAATTGATTTGAAACAAAGAATGAACGCACAGTCTCGTCTGTTTTGGTCTACCACGGCTTCTGTAGTGTCGTGAACTCGCATAAACGTGCAAATAGGAAGAACAATGTTCTACTGTTTAGGCTATAAAGATATACTAAATGATGTGGTTTCCAGTAAATTCTGGATGCTACCCACTCAGGACACTTGGATTACATTGGACGAGCAGTATGGAGGAATATTGACAAGTTTTTGTGGACTTTTATGGACCTTTTTGTTTTGAGCGCCGGTCACCTCTATTATATGAAACTCGGCAGATAAAAAAAAAATTTTTTTAAATCTCCGGCTGCATTTGAGATATTAAAAAAGTGCTCCACAGTCTTGCTCAGCATGAGGGTGAGTAGAAAATGAAGGACCATCATTCTGTGGGTGTACTATCCCTTTAAGTTTGTTCAGCTTGACAGTTTTAAGTCAGACTTACTCAAACCAGTTTCTTTCAAATAAAGAATCTGACTTAATTTAATCAAGTCAGCTTGAAAAATCCAGTTTCATTAACCCCAAAATCAACTTTACTGTCACCTAATACTCAATAATATATAGCATAAAAAGAAAGTACTTCAATCGTATACCGAGAAAAATGAGAGTTTATCACTGTAGCAACAAGTACGAAGATGTGATGAGAGATGTTCATCAGACTAATACAAGCTAGATGGTGGTGGGTTTCTCTCCCTGCTTCTCATGGTCTGATTTAACATTAAACGGAACAAAACGAACAACTTTGTCTAAATGTAAATATCCCACAAGTAGTAGAGCACAGAACTCCAATAAAAGGTTGAATTCCTGTTGAATATGCATTTCTGATGAAAAAATCTTGTTTTATGATGTGGAAGTTACATGAGGAAGGACTTTAGCACACTTTCTTAGGGCACATTCACAAAGCTTTTTTTATTTGAATCAGAGTCCGTTTGCTCGGAAATTCCGCTTTAATTGATATTTAATCTGATGAAAGCATATCCAGCTCCTCTTACAAAAATAACGTCGCTTTGTGGAGGGAACAGAAGTTATGAGAACCTTCTTGTACGTGCGTCTTGTCCTCGCCTCGGTGAATGCGAGAGCAGCGCCACCTGAGATTCTCATTCTTGGCCCGTTTGGCTCGTTTGGCAATAGAGCAACGTGAACGCAATCTCGGTCTGGAAGACCACCCCCGCCCCCAAACGGGCCGAGACTCGTGGACTATGCTTTCTGAATGCGCCCTTAGAGACTGAGGAATGTATCACCTCTCCAGGGGGTCTTAGTTGGGAGATAAGGTAACAAAGGCCCAGAGATGGGTGTCGTCCCCACTTGGAGATCTTCTGATGGGGGATGGACTTAGGGACCCAAGGAGAGGTTTGAACAATAGGGCTTGAAAGGGTGATGTAGTGGACTGGGAAAACCGCAACTGATTCAATAAAACAACCAGGACAAGTTTAACCCATCTCGGACACACGGAGGTGAAAGCTTTACCAATAGGGGATTATCACACTTACCGGAAGTTCCCGGCATTTGGACACTTCCTCTTCCGGGCCATGTTAACGACAGCCGTTTCTGCTCTGTTATACTGTTTAAATCGGATAAACTCCAAACATACTTAAGTTTTCGTTCTAGACTGAAATGATACTAAGGCAGATGTGGATCAAAGTGATCGATTTGCTGCGGTGAAGGGCCGAACTTTATAATAAAACACACGTTTGTTTGTCGCCGGTGGGGCACAACACCGACACTTCACAGCATGCTAGCATTAGCCAGCTAGCGTTTACTGACGTGCTTAACATTGTGCGTCTTAAAACACACAAACATCTGAAAATCGGGTCTGTACCTCCCCGTTTCCAGTGGAACAACTGGGGACTGCCAAGAAAGGAGACGCTTTCAGATGCTTGTGTGTTTTCAGCCGCACAAAGTTAGGCATGTCATCAAGCTGGCTAATGCTAACCTGCTAACAATAGTCCGCCAGCTACTACTCTGTTAAACTTTGTGAATCGGATAAACGCCAATGCCAAGTTTTCATTTCAGACTGAAATGATGCTAAGGAAGAAGTGGTTCAGACCGATGCGCTGCGGTGAAGGACCGAACTTTATAATAAAACGACACACGTTTGTTTGTGGCCGGCAGACTGCGCAGTCGTGTTAGCAGGTTAGCATTAGCCAGCTCTATAACGTGCCTAACTTTGTGCGGCTGAAAACACACAAGCATCTGAAAGCGTCTCCTTTCTTGGCAGTCCCCAGTTGTTCCACTGGAAACAGGGAGGTACAGACCCAATTTTCAGATGTTTGTGTGTTTTAAGACGCACAATGTTAAGCACGTCAGTAAACGCTAGCTGGCTAACGCTAGCATGCTGTGAAGTGCCGGTGTTGTGCCCCACCGGCGACAAACAAACGTGTGTTTTATTATAAAGTTCGGCCCTTCACCGCGGCGAATCGATCGCTTAGATCCACTTCTTCCTTAGTATCACTTCAGTCTAGAATGAAAACTTGAGTATGTTTGGAGTTTATCCGATTTAAACAGTATAACAGAGCAGGAACGGCTGTCGTTAACATGGCCCGGAAGAGGAAGTGTCCAAAATCCGGGAACTTCCGGTAAGCGTGATAATCCCCTATTGTGGGTTTTACGGTCAACTGTCAAGTTTGTTTTACGCTAACTGCATGACCTCGTTCTTTTTCTTTTTGATTTACAAGTTTGTCACAAGTTTAAAACATGGTGCAATCGTGCTGTGTCATTAACTGCCACAATTGTTCACACAATCGTTCCGGTAAAACAAACAAACAAACAAAAAAAAAACGATGGGGTGAAATTTTTCTCATTTCCAATGTAAAGCCAGGGAGCTCGGATATGTGAGCTAACGAAGAGATGCCAGATGGCCTGGATAGCAGCCGTGAGGTGAAATATCACTTTCAACACCATCACCCGACACATGTTGGTGTGTTTGCGGTATTTTCAGACCAGTAAGTTCTGTTATGTTACTAGTGTGTTATGGTGTTAGTAGAGTTAAAGGAGTCATTACCCGGAAATCCCACTTTTTTACGTTAAAACGTGTATTGGAACAGGACCTCAGTTAAAACGTGCCAGAAACGCCGGAGAGTGAAAGTGGCTTCGTCTTTGAGTGTGGGCTCTCTCTTCTCACCAGAATCGGCCAGAAGAGCACGCGCTCCACAATACGCCAATTGGTTTTATCTCTGTTAATGATGTGATCTACAGAGGCTGCTAGCTGCTAAGCTAGCCTCTTTAGCACCACGTGAAATCAGCTGATTACCTGCCGCGGAGTAGCGTTTAATGATCAGCTTTGTCAGAGAGGAGAAGGATGACGAGGAGGAAAAAAAAAAATCTGCCTTGCTGAGTTGCTTCGGCAGAAATTTTGCAGTTTTCAGTGCTCTAGCAGTGCTAAACCAGTGGCTTATATTTATCAGTGAGAATGTGCAGTCGGTAAGTGTTGCTGCTTGTGTAACTTATTATCTTTTGTGTCAGAGACCAGTAAACGATGGTAGACGAACAGACAAGCTGCTAATGTAGCTACAGAAGCTAACACTGTTTGGTTAACTTCACGTCAAACGTCCGCTCCTTATATTCATCAGAGTCCAGCCCTTTTACTCCGCGGATCCTCTCTATCAGCCGTACCGTTACGTTTTTATCATGTTTTTCTCTGTTGGGACATCATTTCCTTCACCTTCTCTGTCCTGATAAAACTTTGTTTTGGCTTTGACGTTTGCCTCGTGAACGCGCTTACAGACAGCTCTAATTCTCCTGCGTATTCTCGCAACAAACAAAAGTTGGGGATAAAAAGAGGTTAAAATGAGCTCATTAAATTTTCCTTCCACCCAACTAGAATTAAAAATCCATTTGAAGATAATTTAAGAGGGATTGTGTATTTAAAACACTAGGTTATGACACCTTTAAGAGTTATGCTGTTTCGCATGTAGCATTTAGCTGGCTGCTAGCATTAGCCAAGCGAGCTGAGAGCACAAACAAAAGCAGACACACTCTTGCTCTCTATCTTCGACTTATAGATTACTTTTGGGTTTATATAAATGTCGTCACTCATAGCAGATTGATTTTTAGAGTTCATTATAACTGACCTCATTTTAAAGTAATAGTGGGCGTGTGGGAGACCTGCGGATGAAATCAATGAAACCGTCCAGACTGGGGACCGTCAGCACATCTCGGACACACGGAGGTGAAAGCTGCAGATAACGCCAGATTTACACGGAGGAAAAGCAGACAGGAGAGTGATATGGCAGTCAGCAATGCAACTGCAACATTCTCTTTGTTTCCATCCATTTTTCCATGAGTTTGAGTCTGTGCCTTGCAGTTCTACGCGATATAAACCAAAACTCTTGCCCGTGAAGCCCACAATGCATTGCGAAATGTCATGTGCCTTTGCGAGCCCTATGAGGAAGGGTATAAAGACGATAATATGTACCAGTATTCAGTTGGCTTATAACTTGTGTTAAAACTCCCAAGTCAAAAATCAAGCTTGACTTCTCACTGATCTGAGTTTGTTGTTCTTTGACTGAGTAATTTTCAAACAATTTCCCATGAGCCTTTGCACAACTGGCGCGAAACTGATTGTCAGGTTGAATTGATTCAATAAATTAACCAGGACAAGTTTAACCCAATCATTTCCTTTAAATGGACGCATTTCACTCACCAGTTCTACAGTTCTCTTCATTTTTAAGTTAAATGACTAAACAAAAGTTAGATTTTCTCACGAATCCAAAGACGTGAATGTGAAACTGTTGTGAATGAGACTGCATGTGTCAGTGTGACAAGCAGGTAGCCTGCATCCTCGGTACCTGTTCTCCAGCGTCTTGATGTTCTCTGTGAGTAATCTGTGCTGTTCTTTCATCTGCTGGTTTCTGGTGAACAGTTCCTCCATCCGCTTTGTTTCACTGCAGACAGATTTGACAGAACAGTCCTCAGAAATATTCAGTTTCCTCTACATTTCTAGGCTGTTATTGAAAATAAGATCCTCCTCTGCAGAGACGGAGGCTTCACTTTGCACAACAAGCTTCTGGAAGTATTAATAATAATAATAATTATAATACGGGATACCTGCCCGTATTACCTGCCTGGTTAGATGAACCTACACAACGGCCTGATGACCAGTTTCCCGATCTTGTGATGTATTTGGTTTCATCAGGTAAACCCTTTGTTTAATCTATTAGTTTTTTGAAAAATTTAATATTCATTTGACCCTGGATTTTTATGAAATTGTTGTATTTCTTTAATGTACTTGTCAGGAGTTTACTCTCATCAAACCATGAGAAATTACTCTTGCTCAAAGCTCATCAGTATTTTACTGATGATGACGTTGAGTTTATAACGCTGCAAATGTTTTTCTGCCAATTTTTGGCTTTAAGGACTGCAGCTCTGGAAACAGATGGGCTGGTTGTCAGGGGCGGAGCTACGGGGGTGGCCAGGGGTGCCCCATGCTTTAACTAAAGATAAATAAATAATATTAAAAGAAATGGGAGGCGTTTAAGCAGTTACAGAGACCTCAAACTGCTTCCAAACCACTTTCCCCTCTTACTTTAGACACGAGCTACCCCATATAGATGGAATTTATATATGTTTATTTATGTATACATATATATATATAAATATATATATATATATGTATCTGTATATACTGTATATATTGGGGATGTAGAGATTCACCCATTTGAATCTGTATTCTGACAGACGTGTGAGATGCAACAGCACCAGTAGCTTCAGTCTGCATCGGATACAACTAGTGGCTAATTGCACAACGTATCTTTCTTGCTGTGTCTGAATTGGTAAAAACCAATGGTTGCACTGATTATTACATAGTTTGTCTCCTCATCACACATATTTCCGAGGTGCCTTGAATGTACCATCACTATTTTTTTAAAGCAGAACTCAGTAACTTCAGCTCGGGGCTCCCCCTAGTGGCGTACTTTCAGTGTCGTAAAGTTCAACCCCCCTACACCCCCACAGCACACAGACGGCTTCTCTATCTGCCTTTCCCTGGATATATTTCTAAGCGTTTACCAGCTTGTTGATGCTACTTTGCTACGTTGGTAGCAGCACCACGTCTCCCTCTGCTCAAAGCAAAGTCCTGTATTTTCTGAAACGGGATGTTTTACCCGCGATTTGCGGGTAAATATGCCGTGGATTATATTTTTCTCTGGTGTTGGCGAGTAGCAGGTAAGAATACGAACTTTTATTTACTTTTTGCGGACGTGACAAGTGATTATTGAGCCTGAAGCAGTGATGCTTCACCCGGCGCCCAGACAGCGCAGCTACGTGAATCACTCTGGTCCAGCAAAGAGTTGGTTATGAGAGCCAGGAGCCGTGTTTAGGTGGTGTGAAGCTAAAGAAATGTTTTCTTCGAATTAGCGCTGGTAGTCTGGTTCAAATCAGAGCTGGAAGCAGCTCGGTAGATAGGGGACCTGAGTACCGTACAGCGGTTTCTGTTGTTGCAAGTTCTGCTCGGGTCGGCGCAGGCAAAGTTGCATAGAGCTGCTCGCGGGCCAGAGGCCCCAGCGGGAGGGGGGGAAACATTGAATCGCTCCGTAAACACTTTGTTTAGCCCCACGGAGATTCCGAAAAGCATGAATTGAGGTAAAAAAGTTACTGAGTTTCCCCTTTAAGTTTAGATTTTAAAACATCAGAGCCGAGTAGCGCAGCTGCAGTAAGTGGGAGCGAAACAGCAGGTGAAGAGGACATATTTATCGGAGGACAGTTTGGTGATACTTGGAAGATGGAAAACTTGACAAGAAATCTGCTGTAAAAGACGTCAGTAAAAGATGTAAAAACATCCTTCACAGGGAAACGGAGTAAGGATGTGCCGGTTTCTGGTTTCAAGGTATACCATGGTATAAAAATAAGTTGTGTTTATTCACCCAGACACTTAGGCCTAGTCCACACATGGTTTAGGTTTAGGTGTGAAACTGATAGCAGAAATCCGGGTAAAGGTTTCACGATCCCCATGAAACCGCTGTAGCACATTATACAAGGCTGTGGGTGACGTTATGATGATTAAGTAACACTCAAAACCTAGAACAAGACACAGCGCCTGCGCAAATAAAGACGCACTGCGTGTTGCTGGAAATCTACAAAGGAAGAGCAGAAAGGTAGAGATGGCCGAGGATCTACGAGGCAAACGCTAAGTTTTCTACACAATTGAAAACAGTCGCTCACCAACGGCATTGCTGTTGTGAATTTTTTTTTCAATGAACTTTATTGTTTTTGTGAACGAGACCAACGCGCGTTGTCGACCCCCCTCTTGCGCGGTTATGCTGTACCCATGAAACACAAACCCATCATGGTTTCAAACCTTTCCACTTTAGAACCCGGTTTCAGAGATGATCGGTTTCAGGATGCTAATCCCTGGTTTCGTGAGGGTGATAGGGCAGATTTCTTAAATTTTTTTGATGGTTTTGCTGTAATTCGGCGCCATGTGGACAGCCCCTTAAAAACAATATTAAAGAGCGTAGTCATGATACTATGGTATACCGTGAAACCGTGATATTTTAGCTCAAGGTTATCATACCGTCAGAATTTCATACTGGCACATGCCTAAAACAGAGAAGGTAAAATAATTCTGATGATGCCTAGAAACGAGATGGAGACTTGTAAATTATTTGTTTTGTGTTGAATAGTTTTGAAAATAGTTTTGAATTGCATTGTATTTAGTCAAATCATGGGTGAATCACATTGTATTGGCAGGGGGTTTCACTGTATCATGAATGTATGGTATCGCTGGCAGCGTATTGAGATGTGTATCGAATCAGCCTCCTTGGTGGGGATTCACATCCCTAATATATATTTGTATATATATATGTATATATATATATATATATATATATCAGTCATCAGTCAGTCATTTTCTGTACCGCTTATCCAATTCAGGGTCGCGGGGGTTGCTGGAGCCTATCCCAGCTATTATCTCGCTGTGTACCCAGCGAGAGGCGGGGTACACCCTGGACAGGTCGCCAGTCTGTCGCAGGGCCAACACTGAAAGACAGACAACCATTCACTCTCACACTCATACCTAGGGGCAATTTAGAGTGATCAATTAACCTAACACGCATGTCTTTGGATGGTGGGAGGAAGCCGGAGTACCCGGAGAGAACCCACGCATACACGGGGAGAACATGCAAACTCCACACAGGAAGGTCACAGTTGGAATTGTTCAAACCCCTCCCCAGCCGGGAATCGAACCAGCAACCTTCTTACTGTGAGGCTGCGGTGCTAACCACCACGCCACCGTGCAGCCCTATATATATATATATATATATATATATATATATATATATATATATATATATATATATATATATATATATATATATATATATATATATATATATATATATATATATATATATACATATATATATATATTTATATATATATATACATATATATATATATATATATATATATATATATATGTGTGTGTGTGTGTATATATGCATATATATATATATATATGTGTGTGTGTGTGTATATATGTATATATATATATATATACATATGAACATGCGCTCTGAGATATCTATTTATGGCCACCCCTATGTGAGTAATCGTCTCACCCAGGCCACCCCAGTGAAAAATTTCTGGCTTCGCCACTGCTGGTTGTGAACTTCAGACTTGAGTGATATTTTTTTTCTGCTGAGCTTTAGAAAAGGTATCTGACTAGTTTGCCAGCATTTCTTACAACTTGTGCGTTGCAGGGGAAATGCATGTTATATTAAATTCAAGGAACTTTTGCCTCCAGGAAAGTTCCTGGACTCCAGTTTTTGGGAAATTAAAGTGGTCGGAGTCTATTTACTGTCATTCTCTCCCCAATGGTGCTGAAATGCCATTGGATGCTCTGCAGGAAACTATTTGGGAACTAAAATGTGAGCTACATGCACTGATGGACGACGCTTGTTGTATTTACAGGGAGAATGTTTCCTCAGTCAGGCCGAGATCATTCTGATGCTTTTACACAGACATCTGAAAAATTGAATGTTTACAAGCTGAAGAATCTTTTAACCAGAATTACGCTTGGTATAAAAAGTGAGCCTGGCTGCTAATCTACAGGAAATGAAACAAAAGAAGGAAAAGAAAATGTTTTCCCCGACTTTACTCCTGAACATGAAGCACATAGACGGACTTTTGCTCTCTACAGAATGCAGAGCGTCCAGGTTCTGGTCAGGAGGCTGCAGATAAAAGCCAGTTCTCCCACTGAAAACAGTGTTAAAAGACTTAATAAACAGATTTAATCAAACTCTTTAATAACCGTCTCTTCTGAGGTCTCCAACTACAACGTGGGCATCACAGGCCAAGTCTTCCTGCCTCACGTCTGAGCACGTGCAGAAAGAACACGTTCATTCAGTTCAGAGGAAAGATCAGATAAAGCGTGTACATGATAACATAGAAAAGTTAACCCTGATGAAAAAGCACAATTAGAATTCAATGACAAGTGCAAGCTGCTCCAGGTGATGGCATCTGCACGGTGGAGAGGGTTTGTGTTGACAGCAGGTAGGACTGAGTTGTGTTGAGCAATACGATAGTTTGAAGGTTGGCGATGATTTCACATGACTCAGAGTACAGCTGCTCGATTATGGAAAAAATCATTATCATGATTATTTTGGTCAATAAAGTCATCACGATTATTCAAACTATTATTTTTAGTTACACAATGCATTTCTTTCCCTTTCAAGCAACATTTCATTGATAATTTACACAAAACGTTCAAACTAAAAATTAATATAGGCTACAAATATGTACCTATAGCTGTTCTGCAATGTGGAAAACATTAAATGAAAAAAACAAATATACTTTGAGCATTAAATAAATGCAAAAAACGTAGAAAAATACATGTATCCAAAATAAACAATATAAACAGCTTTTCTGTAATTTCTCTATGTTTGAAGATTGAAATAAACATTGTAATTTATATTTTAAAAAATATCCCAAAGTGAACTTTGTTGCAATGCTAGAAAGTTCCAAATCTAACATTTCTGACACCCACAAATTGCCTGGGTGGAAGTCACTAAAATTTACTTTAGCTTAAGAATAACTTTCCGAAATTGTGTAAAGAAAAATGGAAATAAATAAATAAATATAATAATAATTATTATTAAAATAATAATTTCAACTCAGTTATAGGAGTCTGGAGATTGTTTGACACGAAAATTGAAATCACGATCAAATTTCATTTAATTGCACAGCCCTAACTCAGAGCTGTTTCATGAAAGAACTTACTAAGCTGAGTTTGTGTGGAATTAGCAGCTGTGTTTGGATTTTCCCATCTGCCTCACCTTTGTTCACTTCTCAACAGAAAGGAAATAAAGATTTGGTGATTTAATAACAGACTTGTTACAACATGAGCTTCCCTCCATGTTGATCCCAGAGCCAGGTGCAGGACCAGCATGCCTGCTCACCTGTCTGCACTGGGACCAGCATGCCCGTGTAGGTAGGACCAGATCTGCTCAGGTTACCAGATCGGCTCGGGTCCTGCACTTGGCGGTGATGTCACGCTACGGCAGCTACGCTACGGCTATTGTTTAGGCCCAAAATACATCAGTGACCTCTTGACCCAGTATGAAGCAACCAGACTCCTCAGGTCATCTGGATCCGGTCTCTTATCAGTTCCAGAGTCAGAACCAGACCTGGAGAAGTTGTTTTCAGCTTTTATGCTCCACATGTCTGGAACAAACTCCCAGAAAGCCTCAGATCAGCTGAAACAGTTTATTTACATCCAGCAGGGTTCCTACGCATCCTGGAAAACCTGGAAAATGATTGAACATTTTTCTAGTCATGGGAAACACATGGAAAATGAGAAAGAGTAAAATGTCCTGGAAAAGCTTGAGTTGTCTTGGAAAATAATTTTTCCTCCCTCTGCTTCTCTCTCTCCTTTGTGGCTGAACACAAGCAGGTTAGACATTTAATGCACGCATGTTTGTTTTCAACTGCTTTTAAACGGAAACAATAATCTGAAGTTTTCTTTGCTACGTTATCTCTGCTTCGTCTCTGCTTCGTATCTGCTTCATTGCTGCTTTGTCGCTGCTTCGTGGCTACTTCAGCCCTGCTTTATCTCTGCTTTATCGCTATGTCGTCTCTGCTTCGCCACAACTTTGCCGCAACTTCGTCGCAACTTTGTCGCAACTTTGCCGCAACTTTGCCGCGACTTCGTTGCTACTTCATCTCTGCTTCGTCTCTGCTTCGTCACAACTTTGTTGCAACTTCGCCGCAACTTCGCCGCGACTTCGTTGCTACTTCGTTGCTACTTTGTTGCTACTTCATCTCTGCTATGTCGCTGCTTCGTCGCGACTTTGTCGATGCTTCATTTCTGATTTGTTGCTGCTTCGTCGCTACGTTATCTCTGCTTCGTGGCTACTTCATCTCTGCTTTATCGCTATGTCGTCTCTGCTTCACCGCAACTTCTTGCGTCTTCGTTGCTACTTCATCTCTGTTTCGTCTCTGCTTCGTCACAACTTTGTTGCAACTTCGCCACAACTTCGCCGCGACTTTGTAGCTACTTCGTTGCTACTTTGTTGCTACTTCATTGCTACTTCATCTCTGCTATGTCGCTGCTTCGTCGCGACTTTGTCGATGCTTCATTCCTGATTTGCCGCTGCTTCGTCGCTACATCATCTCTGCTTCATCTCTGCTTCATCGCTGCTTTGTCTCTGCTTCGTCGCTGCTTCATCGCTGCTTCGTCTCTGCTTCGTCTCTGCTTCGTCGCTGCTTCATCGCTGCTTCGTCTCTGCTTCATTGCTGCTTCGTCACTGCTTCATCGCTGCTTCGTCTCTGCTTCGTCGGCGCTTCGACGGCACTTTGTCGATGCTTCATTTCTGATTTGCCGCTGCTTCGTCGCTACGTTATCTCTGCTTCGTCGCTACGTTATCTCTGCTTCGTCTCTGCTTCATCGCTGCTTTGTCTCTGCTTTGTCGCTGCTTCGTGGCTACTTTGTGGCTACTTCATCTCTACTTCGTCACTGCTTCGTCGCTGCTACAGGACTGTCTCAGAAAATTTGAATTCATGATATTCAATTATGTTAAGATAGGATATTTGAGTTTTCTTAAGTTGTATGCCATAATCAGCAATATTAAAACAATAAAAGGCTTGAAATATTTCACTTGATTTGTCATGAATCCAGAATGTATGACATTTTCATGTTTTTTTTAATTGCATTATAGAAAATGAAGAACTTTTTTACAATATTCTAATTTTCTGAGACAGTCCTGTATATCGCTGTACTAAATATAGGGTACAGTTTGCTGCTGTCGGGTGCAAACATCCTATGTCCAAAACGGTTATTTTTCAGGAAGTGACAAAAAAACATGGGGTTTTGTAAAACCTGAACACATCATCAAACTTTTGATTGAGTTTTTTACATAAAGTCATATGACTGATTGTATTAATTAATTAATTTTTTTGAATATTTTCACCAGATTAAACTCACATGAAGTAGAGCGTCTCTTCATGATGTAAAATTGAGATAGGAGGTTTGTACCCGACAGTGATGAATTGTAGAAAATAACCCTTCTCCATGTCTGGTTCACCAGATGATTCGAGGTGTTCTTGAGTGTGATGAGTTTCATCATTTACTCCAGGAGCTGCGCGCTGGCGAGGGCCGCTTTCAGCCGTCTGATTCGGCCCTGTTTAACAACCCGGGGCAGCATTATAAGCCCAGTAAATCCCATCAGGACAGCAGGTCATCAAACCACCGTTCAGACACCGGGACCGGACACAGATCACAGTTTATCCTCCTCTTTCTTCAAAGAGAGAGAGATGATTCCCCTGGTTCTGATTGGTTGAGCCCCGCGTCAAGACGGCAAAGTTCAGTTTTTCCTACTCCAGCACTTGCCGCCTTTGACTTGTATAACGCGTGTCAAACCCTCCAAATCTCAAAACAAGCCACGTGCCTAGACGCACCGCATGTTTTCGACACCTCCTCAATGCGCGTCGGCCATTGACTTTGCATGTTAACCTGTCGCCCTTGACGCCCAAATCGCGTTTGGTGTGTACGCATTGTTTGACCTGTCTAATAAATTAAATGGAAACTTTACAGAATAAATTACTAACAGAAAAAACATGGACTCTTAGACTGATGGATGTCGAGGCTCTGTCTCCTCCTCAGGAGAGGAGCTTCAGGTCTGTGTGGTTATAACGGCTTCCAGCCACCACGAAGAAACACGAAGTTTCTAATAAACGTTTCTCATCATGTTTGTGTCTTTTATCTTTGAGAGAAACTGATGTTTGTGATGATTCCATTTTATAATTATCCCTGTTGTGCATGAGTGTTTGGCTGCGCACATTGACTCGGGTTTGCAATCAGTCCTTCATCATCATCATCACTGTTTCTACCGCTTTGGTCAGATGAAGACAGATCAAACGTGCAGAACTAGTGTAATATGTCTCGAGTATTAACTATTAACTGAATTTGGGAGAATTTGAAAGAAATAATTCAGGGAAACTTGTTGCTGGAAAATGATGCTGTTTTCTTATTAAATCGAATTCATCCTTTTGCTTCATCAGCGTCTGTGTCAGGTTGGTGACGCCATCACTGCCGTACGTCCTGTATAGGTCTGCAGAGGCTCAACCCGAACCTCTTCAAATCTGACATAAAGCCGTGTTAAACAGAACATAGCAACTCTTTTTTTTTTTTTTTTTACTCAAACATGAGTGTGTGGAATGCCTAATGCTGCAACAGTAACTACTGTATGTATTGTCTACGGTGTACATGTGTGGCAGTTATGGCTCCGATAGATGATGTGCCCTGGCTACTTGGCCACAGAGATGTCCCTTTTGCTGAATGGTTAGCGCGAATGACTATCATTCGGGAGTCTGGGGATCAAATCCTGCCCGGGCCCTCGTTGTGTACTATGCCACATTCTGGCGTTGTCGGCAGGATCCATGTGCAATGCTGGTACAGGGAGTGCAGAATTATTAGGCAAATGAGTATTTTGACCACATCATCCTCTTTATGCATGTTGTCTTACTCCAAGCTGTTTAGGCCACCTTTCTTTGCAAGGACACTCCAAAGCTGCCATCCATGGATCCTGTCAGTGTTTTGATCTGTTCACCATCAACATTGCGTGCAGCAGCAACCACAGCCTCCCAGACACTGTTCAGAGAGGTGGACTGTTTTCCCTCCTTGTAAATCTCACATTTGATGAGGGACCACAGGTTCTCTATGGGGTTCAGATCAGGTGAACAAGGAGGCCATGTCATTAGTTTTTCTTCTTTTTAGACCCTTTCTTGCAGCCACGCTGTGGAGTACTTGGATGCGTGTGATGGAGCATTGTCCTGCATGAAAATCAGGTTTTTCTTGAAGGATGCGGACTTCTTCCTGTACCACTGCTTGAAGAAGGTGTCTTCCAGAAACGGGCAGTAGGACTGGGATTTGAGCTTGACTCCATCCTCAACCCGAAAAGGTCCCCCAAGCTCATATTTGATGATAGCAGCCCATACCAGTACCCCACCTCCACCTTGCTGGCGTCTGAGTGGGACTGGAGCTCTCTGGCCTTTACTGATCCAGCCACGGGACCATCCATCTGGCCCATCAAGACTCACTCTCATTTCATCAGTCCATAAAACCTTAGAAAAATCAGTCTTGAGATATTTCTTGGCCCAGTCTTGACGTTTCAGCTTGTGTGTCTTGTTCAGTGGTGGTGGTTTCTCAGCCTTTCTTACCTTGGCCATGTCTCTGAGTATTGTACACCTTTAGCTTTTGGGCACTCCAGTGATGTTGCAGCTCTGAAATATGGCAAAACTGCTGGCAAGTGGCATCTTGGCAGCTGCACGCTTGACTTTTATCAGTTCATGGGCAGTTATTTTGCGCCTTGGTTTTTCCACACGTTTCTTGTGACCCTGTTGACTATTTTGAATGAAACGCTTGATAGTTCGATGATCACGCTTCAGAAGCTTGGCAATTTTAAAAGTGGTGCATCCCTCTGCAAGATATCTCACTATTTTTTACTTTTCGGAGCCTGTCAAGTCCCTCTTCTGACCCATTTTGTCAAAGAAAAGGAAGTTGCCTAATAATTATGTTTGCCTAATACACCTAATATAGGGTGATGATGTCATTAGACCACACCTCTTCTCATTACAGAGATGCACATCACCTGATTTGCTTAATTGGTAGTAGGCCTTGTGCCTATACAGCTTGGAGTAAGACAACATGCATAAAGAGGATGATGTGGTCAAAACACTCATTTGCCTAATAATTCTGCACTCCCTATATACCTCCGAATGATCCATGTGTCCTGGCTACTTGGCCATGGGGATGTCCCTTTGGCTGAGTGGTCAGCGCGCATGACTTTCACCCGGGAGTCTGGGGATCAAATCCTGCCCGGGCCCTCTATTGCGTACCTTGCCACACATGTACTGTATTCATGTTTCATGTAATTAAAAAAGTAAACTGCAGTCAGAGCTCCCCAGTTCATAGGAGTCAGATGTGCTAGGTTAGAAGCTACTCACCCCATTCTTTATTTCCGTGTGTACACACCTTAAAAAATAGAGGTACGAGACAGGAACATTTCTGTACCTGTAAGTACATTTTTTACAAATGTTCTCTCAAAAGTACAATATTGGTCTTTATGAGGCCAGAAGTGTCCCAACTGTATATACTATGAAAAAGGGTCCAAAGTAATATAAAGTACAAATTTGTACCATTTCAACCCAAAGGGTACCTGCAGCATTGAAAAATGTGCGTAGCTTGTACAATAACTATAAATAGCAGTACTTCGAAACAGTAGTATAATTATAGTTATTATATTATGATTTTCAAAATAATCATAGTAATCACAGTAATAATTACATGTATAATTATATATGTGTTTGGCCTAATATTTATATAATATTTATTAATTTAATATTAGCATCTTTGATTGTTGTCATAATCTCTGTTTTATTGACTTTTATTCATCATTTTTAATTGGTTCAATTGTACTTTATTAACTCAGACAGCTTGATAAGGTACAAAAATGGACCAGGACTGAAGGGTACAGAAATATCTTTCAAAAAGGAACACCCCCAGAGACCAGATTTGTACCCTTTTAAGTACAGATTGGTACCTGCATTTTTGAGTGTGTATCTTGTTTATGGTGTGTGTCTGGCACTATCATGATTTTGGTTCTCAGGCCATTTAGAGGAGGTGATGCAGCTGTTGTACGTCCCGATAAATGAAATAATACATTTCCTCATAAAATTTGTCTGTGTTTCCAACAAATATCTCCTGTGAAAACCACTTCTGTAATTTGTCCACACACTTTTAGACTTGCATTGCAGAACATGAGTGGTAAAGTACATCCGTTCTTTCAACCCTGTCAGAACATTTTCTTGTGCGTTTAGCCAAAATGACGTGCCGCAACATTTCTGCTCTTATGACATGTAGACCAGTCGGTAGATGTCCGCTAAATCTCCGAGGTAAAAGACCGGAATGCATGTCCGAATGCAAACGGTATAAAGGACAAAATCCGCACTATTACCGCTTTCCAGAGCAAGTCTGGAAGGGGCTCTCGTTTCATCCTGCCAACTTTCAACCAGTCAAATGTATTTTTATAGCATATTTAAAAACAACCTCAGTTGACCAAAGAAGCACACACTAAAACATCATCAGCAGGCCGATCTGATAACCTGAGCATATCTGGTCCCTACACCTGCCCACCTGCCCGCCTCCCCGCCTGCAGAAACGTAACGCCCACCTGGCTTGAAACGCTTTCCTGCTAATCTCGAACATCTGGTCAGTGCTGTCCAAATATGCTGCTGCAGATTTCGTACAGAAAAAGCACTCACCAGCCCTTCTTGTTGGACAGCTCTTTGACTTTCACCTGCCACCCTGGAGATAAAGCACAAAGCACAACAGATTAGGAGGACTTACAAGGAAACAGTCAATCAAACTTGCATCGCTTGCTCTCACCCTCCAGCTCTCGTTCATGGACCTCCTGCAGCTTATGGAGCAGGTCATTGAAACCCTCCATTGTTGTCTCTGAGCTGGACTCGAACTGTACGACAAGAAAAACATCTCTTTTCCTTATTTCTGAACCAAACTGACCCGACTCAGCATCACACACCTTTAACTGAACTGTGCAGTAAATCCGTCAGAAATGATAAGCACATTAAGCACAGGCGTTATAGCCTGAAGAGGACGATCTGCTGCAGAAAACATGAAACAAGGCACGGTTCGCCTCGACTCATGTCAGAGCTCATTTTTGCTGTTATATTGAGGTAGATTAAAGCCAGTTAGACCGGCTCTGCAGGGTTTGGGCCTGAAGTTCATAGTTTGTGTTTCAAGTATAAGAAAAACAGCTTTGACAGTTACAGGGAGAGAGAGAGAGAGAGAGAGAGAGAGAGAGAGAGAGTGCTGACAGCCATGCTGGAAACATGCTGGTGCATCCAAATAATAAAGTTAGACGCACCAGAGCAACCAGTGCTGGAAGTCCCCCTAGTGTCGACTGTTTCCTCTGACTTTGAACCAAAAAGCATGAAGTCTGTCTGGCGTCGTGGGAATAAAATATGTTTTATTGGACGGCTGCAGATCAACGTGTGGATGCAAATAAAAAATATAATATAAATATTGTATGGAAATATTTTAACAATGGCATTGTTTGACCTCCTTTAACCAAATGTTGTCACAAATTCCTTCTGGCCTTTTTAAACATGATTTATTTTTATCCAACTAATCTATTTTTATTTATTTGCTTTTATTCACTCTCATTTATGCATTTATTTGTGTATTAATTGTTCATTATTTTTCTTTTTTGAAACATCCACACTGGCGGCCATCTTACCACAGTCAGTTCAATCACTTGCTACATTGTTTTAATGGTACATGTACTTTTTAAACAAACAACTTGGTCAGTTGTCAAACGGTTTGTTTTGTTTTAAATGTCAGGGATGTAGTTATGAACCTGCATTTGTAACGCCCCTGAGTAGGGAAAAGATATTTTCCCTACTCACAATATATTTATTGACTGAGATCAGAGCAGTGCTCCCCCCTACTGGCTACTAGTGGAACTGACTAAACTTTAATGGTCTGCCAAAAAAGGAAAACAGATAATACACATCTGCAAAAAAACATGTTATATAGACAAAATAGCACAAATCTCACATCCCACTTCTGTTTTGTCTACTACACATACTTATCAATAATTGTAACCAACATTTCTAGAGCAGAGCTGTAACCATGGATATGAAAATAAACAGGAGCATGGATATGAGGCAAGTCAGTCAGTCATTTTCTGTACCGCTTATCCAGTTCAGGGTCGCGGGGGTCACTGGATCCTATCCCAGCTATTATCAGGCGAGAGGCGGGGTACACCCTGGACAGGTCGCCAGTCTGTCGCAGGGCCAGATATGAGGCATTTATGTGAAATTAATATTTATGCTAATACAATTGAAAACAAAATGGAGACATGATATACATATATATATGTGTGATTGGTCAGACATTTGAGGCAGGCGGGGTTAACACGGAGATGCTTGAAGCAGAGTTGTCACCTCTACATTCCCGCAGGAACGGATAATTTTAATAAACAGCCAATGGATGTGGTGAGAAAGTATGAAAATGTAAACAACACATGTGGCATTTAAATACCACCGGGTGCGCAACTCCAACAGCCCCCCGTTGGAAAGCTGCCCTTCTAACGTGTTGTTTACCTTTTGTTGAAGTACACTCGGACACTTTAGTGGACGGACCGGGGTTCGTCCACTTCAGTGTCCAGGTGGCAGGCCCAGACTGCACTGGATGGATTTGGCTTTTCCATCTCTTTTATTCAAAGCTATTATAAGAGCTAACTTACCAGCTTTCCCTCATCACGGTCACATGTATCACGTAACGTCTTGTTAACCTTGTGTTGAAGTGCCCACAGTCCACCGAAGTGTTCGGTCAGCAGCCGCAGTTTCTACTGCCACACTTTGCAGCTGTATTTGGGTCATTAAATTAGTATAAAATAATTGCTTTTGGACATTTCAAAATAGTTATCGATTCGGGACGTGTACCATTGTGATCGATTTAATAATTAATTGGTACACTCCTTTTGTAATAAGGCGCTTTCAGACCGTAGGAACCTTTTGGAGTTCCTATAACCTTTTCGGGAACCGGTCCGTTTTTTTTTTGCGCATTCGGACATATAGGAACTAGGGACCTCGGACCACAGTTCCTATAACCTTTTAAGCTCCGAGGCAGGGTCTTTTCGGGGTTCCATAGGAACTGAAATACGTAGATGTTTGGTGATTGGTAGAACTGGCAAGCCACGCCCCTTGTGTGAGCTCCGCTTCTTCCAGCCCCGCCATATTTAAAAGTCTCACAGCTGTTTACCTGTTTACAAAGATCGTAATAACGACAAGAACTAATACAATAGGAGTGTACCAATTCATTATTAAATCGATCACAATGGTGCACGTCCCGAATCAGTAACTATTTTGAAACGTCCAAAAGCAATTATTTCATATTAATGTAATGACCAAACACAGCTGTAAAGTATAGCAGTAGAATCTGCGGCTGCTGCCCGGACACTTTAGTGGACGGACCAGCCTCTAAACAAAAGGTAACAATGGAAAAAAGGAGGGAAAGCTGGTATGTTAGCTTTTATAATAGCTTCGAATAAAAGAGATGGAAAACCCAAATACAGTTGCAAATCGTGTCAGTACAATCTGCACCACTTTAGTGAACGATGTCCACTTAAGTGTCCGGGCGTACTTCAATGAAAAGGTAAACAAGGCGTTAGTAGAGCAGCTTTCCAATGGGGGGATCGGTGTGTGTGTGTGGTGTGGGTGTGTGTGTGTGTGTGTGTGTGTGTGTGTGTGTGTGTGTGTGGGGGGGGGGGGGGGGCTGTTCCGTTGCATATGACCGTGATGAGGGAAAGCTGCTGGTAAGCTAGCTTTTATAATAGCTTTGAATAAAAGAGATGAGAGACCTCAGTTTTGTTGGGGCATAAATTCGTCACTGTTGCAACAATTTCGTCACACATCGTCCCTAACTCCCTCATGTGCGGACGCACACTGAAGGCAAAGGGTAGTTCTTATAACTAAACTCGAGAGACGTAGTTATAGAAACTGAGTTCTTAGAACCTCTCTGTCCGAATGCGGCTATAGTTCTTGTTGTTATTGCGATCTCGGTAAACAGTTGTAACAGCTGTGGAACTTCTTAAATATGACGGGGTGGAAGAAGCGGAGATCACGCAAGGGGCGTGGCTTGCCAGTTCTACCAATCACCAAACATCTACGTATTTCAGTTCCTATGGACCTGCCTCGGGGTAGGAGCTAAAAAGGTTCTCGGAAATGAGGGCTGAGGTCCCTAGTTCCTATATGTCTGAATGCGCAAAAAACCCTGGCCTGGTACCTGAAAAGGTTCTAGGAACTCCAAAAGGTTCCTACAGTCCGAAAGCGCCTAATGACACGTAAATGTCCCAGAAGACAGATGTCGTATTCCTCTTCAGCGTAGTGAACAAATGGCCTTGACCCCGAACTGGACTGCAAGAGCTCAATGAGTCCTCAGACCAAAATGTCATAATGAGATCTCGGGGACTTGATCAAGAAAGAGGCCCCCACCATGTGACAGTGGCATATTTATTAACGCTCCACACGAGGAATGCAAGTTCACACATGCTTTGATAACAACATGATCACTTGTATCAGCCATACGTGCAGCCGGTCTTCAGCTGTCTGACAGCGTGGATCCAGCTCTGTTGACATGTCCGGATATGTTCGAAAAGAGGCTGTTCGGATCACCTCAGCAAGCAAGAAAAGACCTGTCTGCCTCTGTTTGCTGGCTCTGCTTTCTCTACTTTATTACTCACAGTCTCTCACACACACCCACATGCACATGAAATGATTACATGCAAAGTTACCTTCCCATTACCACATATTTGTCCCGCACAGTGATGCCAGTCACCTGCGTTAACACCATCAGCTCTGGAGGTTCGCCCTCCCACTGAGAGTCCTGTGAGAGGATGTTTGGCTCTTCAGACCTTGGTTTCAGTCACAGTATTGGCTGATGCTGTTCTCAACATGGATTTGCTTTTAAAACTCTTCTTTCTTGCAAATAAATGGGAGTAGATCTGATGGAGCCATCTTCTGTAAAAGCGATGGGCTGAGATAAAGCTTCTATTTGAGAATAAGTCTCATCACAAACCATCTCATGTCTGAAATGGTTCAAATTGACCCTGAACTAAAGACCTCCGTGCATCTTATTGTGATATTCCCCTTGGTCCTTTATAAAATAGACTTTGAAAAGCATTTGTTTTGCGAATCAGTAGCTTTTATAACATTATGGGTTAACTGAAGCCAAAACTCAGCCATAGGCATGATGAGGCCATAACTGGTTCCTGCTCGCCAGCGCTGTGTCCTGGCAGCTCCTCTACCATCTGTTAGCCGGTCTGACCAGCGGATCGTCAGAACTCGGTGTACTCACCTCAGACACCTGAGGACGTCCCCGCCACCGTTTTCTGCTTCTCTGGCTCTGGAACTCAGATGTATGGAGTGATACAGCAGCAGAAGACTGATAGAGAGGAAAAAGAGACGAGAATAAGGTGAAGGAGAACGCCCCATATGCCCCCCTCCTCCTCCTCCACACTCCTTTTTTCTCTCCCTCTCATCTCTCCACCCCAGAAAACCGGTTGGAGCGGTTATCCCCTTGAGGAACACAAACACTGAGGCCCGGGCAAGTTCTCCCTTGATATTCTGGTTCTGCTGAAATCCCACAGAACTGGTTAAACCGGTCCCATAAAGGCCTGCGGTGATAGAGGGACAAACCGACTGGGAAGCAGAAATGCTCGATGCTACAGCCTGTGACTGCACATGACAAGCCTGTTTTCATCTCATAGAATATAACACATTATCATGATCCTCATAAACTTTATTAAAAGCTTGCAGCAGTAAGGGTGCCATGATGTCAGACGTGATGCACAGTGACTGATCTCCATTCGCAGACACACAGTAATCATGTAACATCCACACATCTGTGTCTGGAGATGTGTGTGTGTGCATGTGACAAATGAACAGCAGGGTGTGGCGGAGCTCGACAACTGTGGTGCAAGTATGTCAATTTGATGGCAAACAACAGACAATAACGATGGACTGTGTGTTGTCACGGAAACGGGTCGCTATGCATGTCTCGTTTGATGTGAGAAACGCCTCTTCCTGATTCCTCAGACAGATTCCTACCGACCGGCCTGACTGGGGTGGCATCGTCATCGTCATCGTCATCGGCGGTCTCTTCCAGCGACCTGCCACTCCCCGCTGCTTAATGAGACGCAAATATCCACACTTATGGGGACGTTAATGGACGTTTACATGCTTCTGTGGTCTTCGTAAAAAGGGTTGCCATCATTCTAAAAACACGAGAAATGCAAACATAAAACCATAAACCAGGATTGATTTCACTGAGAGTGTTGACTGAGAACGGAAGTATAAGAGGAATGATCCACATGCATGCAGACGCTGATTCGTCACACGCTGAAAGCGGCATATGCAGTGTAATTCCATTCATAACATGTGTGAACACCCACAAACTGAACTCAAGCTGGCCTTCAAGGACTCTAAACGGGGGAATCGTGTCTTGACCCAACCCTGCAACAGTTCGCATGTGTGCAGAATCAAATGCCTTTGAATAAACGACAACTGTGTACAAGCACTTTTTGTTTTCTCAGTTCTGGTTGCTGCTAATGAGGGTGGACCTGATGACCTTCTCTCCAAGGTCACTGTTAAACAGAGCAACAGCACACCGTCTCATCAGTACAGAAATGTTCCTGGTCTGAGAACCGAAAGGTACATGAAACACACCAAGTATTCCACAGCAGAACAAAAATGCAGAATCAGTGTGTGTGACGTGAACACCACACTGCAACGTTACATAGTGCGGTTTCTCAGCCGGGGCAGGCTCGAGAAATGTGCGTAATGAATGTTGGTGTGCCATCAAAACCAGTCAGAAACGCAGATTCTTAAGGTGGAAAAGCTACGTTGTGGGTCTTTAATGAACGGCTTTAGCATTTCAGATTAAAGGTACCGTAGCTGATTTTATTCTAATCTCTCTCAGAAAAATACTTTCTATATGGTATATTATGTGGTAAAAGATGTTTACAGTAGAAATAAACATGTTTACAGCAGAAACAAACATGTTTACAGCAGAAATAAACATGTTTCCAGCAGAAATAAAAATGTTTACAGCAGAAATTAATATGTTTACAGCAGAAATAAACATGTTTACAGCAGGAATAAACATGTTTACAGCAGAAATAAACATGTTTACAGCAGGAATAAACATGTTTACAGCAGAAATAAAAATGTTTTCAGCAGAAACAAACATGTTTACAGCCTGGTTCAAAACATAATTTTAGTTTTAATAGGTCAAGTTTACGTTCATGTCAACTGTGAGGGAGGTTTTTTTTTTTTTTTGTATAACTCATCCGTTTGGATTATATTTAATCTTGAAATTAAACATAATTAGGGGCGTGTCCCTTTGATTGACATGTGGGAGACCGGATGCCGGCCGGTGGCTAACAGTTAGCTCCTTGTTTGCTCTCAGTAAGGTCTCAGTCTGCAGCAGAGTAGCAACATGGTGGCTTTTAGCAGCTAACAGCAAGTCCAAGCATGTCTTACCTTTATCCTGCCGTTTAGGAGGCTAATCTTCGTTAGCTCATTTAAATTTCGAGTTAGCCCGGTGAGTGTTTAGTCCAGAGTACGTCAGCTGTCAATCATCTGCCCCGAAGCCACTCTTTGCCCATTTTAGCATTTTCCAGGAGTGACAGCACACGTGACACGGCAAGATGGCGACGGTGGGAAACGCCTACCTGGCTTCTCTTTCCCCTATTCAGACATGACCGGATACTACGTTCATTTCATTTACAGTCTTTGTAACGCTGTCATGGCGCTTTTCTCGGCCAATGGGGTTCATTCTATAGAAGTTCCGGTTTTCAATCAGCCACTAACAGCATTTCCTAACGAGGAGCACCAATGGTGTAATTTGCATAGGGGTACCCCCCCCCCCCCCCCCCCCCCCCCCCCCCAAAACTACTCATTTAAACCCTCCTCCTTCCACTAACCCTTTAACTTCTCCTTCTGAAATACGAGGGTTTCCCCTTTTTACTTACACATCTGACTTCTACTTTATCCTCCACTACTCGATTTAAAACCCTCCTTCCACTAAACCCTTTATTCTCCTTCTAATCATTTCCCTTTTTATTACATTATTTATTTTTGTCGGCTGTGCTTTCTCATCACAGAAACAATACGAAGAAAAAGAGCGAATCAGGAACAGCCTCGCACTTCCTACGTCACATTGCAAATAGCGTATCCCACGTGGAGTTTCTATCTGTCCATTGGAAGGCAGGTAACCCCTCCACTACACACTAGAAGTAAAGACAGCACGACTGTAGCTTTGGAGTTGAGAAGCTAATCAGCTAACTGTTTATTAGCATGGTGGAACAAACTTGTTTGTCGGCTCTATTTCCCTGTCTGTAACAAAACAAGAGCGGAGGGCGGAGCTTCCTTCGCCACACACTGACGGGAGGCAGCCAATCAGACGGAAACATGAGAAGGACCCGGAAAAGCTGCCGTTGGACCACAAGCCTCTCTTCTAGTATACAAATACAGCTGGATACAAAGATACCAGAAGGTTTTTTTAAACAGAAACGATGCAGAATGCATTCAATAATAATGGAGAACACAGAAATATTAATGAAATGACTATGGAAGTAAAACTTTAATAACAACATTAATGAGCTTTTATTATGTTTATTAGCTACAATACTTTCCACAAAACAATAGCATCTTAATCCTCCAGTAATGTAACACCCCACCCCCCCCCCCCCCCGCCCAATATTTGGTATTACCTGTACCCAGCTGCTCTCGCTACCTTGCTGTGTTTGATGGATAAAAGGAAACAGGAGACTAACAATGAAAAGAAGATGAAAAGGTGGACAGACAACATAAGTCATTGTTGGTTGACATCAACAGTTGATAAAAAAAAGAAAACTCATTGACCGAAGAAAGGTAAATACATGCATACACACGTGCATCTTTACAGGTGTGCATTGCATCAGCGCGCGGACAGAGCGCACGTCAGAAAACACGGCAAACACTTAATATCAGACTCGTACTTGTTGGGATCTATGGTTTTCCTGGTATGTTCCAGCAGCAGTCCACCAGAGGTCCTCCAGGAGTGCAGCTGAAAGGAGGATGGAATCTCCAGCAGGTGTGAAGCTGCACACCTGCAGTACATTTACCCTCGTCAAGAGGAAGATAAGAGGAGTGTGCTGCCAGTTCTTCAGTGCCTGAGTGTTAGCCCTCTGTGGACAACCTGGATTAATTCCTCTGAGATTCTTCAGCTCCAAACCACCACCTTCACACATCTGGGAATTCTGGATTTTAACTACCACAGCTGGCATCAAGACTCCCATTCCATCCGTCCTCAAACTCAGCAAACCTGTCTGCCCTCCAATGATCTCTTCCACCTGTCTACAATTCTCTGGAACCACTTTCCCACAGACTGGATCCCACTCACCACCTCCCACGCTGACCTGATTACTCACATGATCCCATTTCCCGGCCTCTCCAGAACCAACCTTGGACAATAACCACTTGCCATAATAAACATCTTAAATTCTATTGTCGCCTTAGAGTGCTGCATGTGGGGCAGGCAGTTATCTTAAACCATGACTATGGCCGTTTCTCAATCTGCGTACTTGTGCGTACTTGTGGGCTCGTGGACTCGTGAAACGTCATCACCCGCGGTCCAAGTCATGTTCCATTAAAAAGTTCGCTTCTCATCAAAGTCACTGGAAATCCCCGGATGAAAACTTTCTCCGCCCATTTTACCGAGCATGCATCAGAGGGGGCTCGTGCGTACTTGGCCAGATATAAATCCCAGCATGCACCTGCACACGCACAGCGTTTGACAGCCTCGTCCTCCCTCTCCGCCCCCAACAGCCAAACCTGGGCGATCATTTCTTTACTGTTCTTGGTCTTTTATCTGCAGCTCTTCCTCCTGCTTTACTCTTACAGCTGTTTTTGATAATATAGTTATGACCTGATTGTCTGTTTGTGTTAATGTGCTTATGTATTGGAAATAAATAATTTACACATTGGGAGGGGGAGGGACCCCAAAAACATTAACTTAGTAGGCTGTAATTGTTTTGGAGCAGTTATTTTAATTGTTTTTATTTGTTACAGTACCATCTCTACATCTCCACAACAATAACTAACAAACAGCTGTAGAATAACAACATTTTCATGTTGACAGGCAGCCCTGCTCACTTGCTGCTCACAGTTGGTGGTGATATCACAAGTTTGCTTTGTCTCAATCCGTCAAGTAGGCGGAGTCCGTGCTTGTGAACTCCACAAGTGCAGACTTCTAGTACGTACCCACAAGTCTGTACTCACAAGTACATGAGTATGTAGTACGCAAACTAAGAATTGAGAAACGGCCCATGACTCTCTACCAGAGACCAGCACGTGGTCTGGTTCATTTAAGGGGAACTGAAGCTCCCTAAAATTTTGTGGATATGATTTCATTATTGACTTTCTGACGAAGCCCACATGGACCCTCAAGAGTTACCTTTAGGCTGATCCAGCTTGATGAAGGCTGGTATTTCCCCACTGTCTGTGAATACAGCACAACTTCGAAGCTGCAAGTTTCACTGTTTTAATGCTGCGTTTGATTTACCTTGGAGGTTGGAAGTGGGAATTGCGCCATACGAGTTGGGAGCATTCGTGTTGTCCAAGTGGAAAAATGCGAAAAGAAATATGGATGCTGCCAGGAAACTTTGTTTCGCTTCCTCTGTCTGTTCACACCAAATATATCTAATATATCATGTCCTGAAACATAATTAGATGCCTAATTAAAGCAACCCTTACCGATGTTGCATTCTTACACTATTTTTCTAACAGGGTAAAATGCTATGAATGAGGTAATGGAACTCTAAAATACAAGACAGACCCACCATTAATCAAAATAAAATATTATTCCAATCTCTAAATATTCAATGAAAACTCCAACCAATCCTTGAAGTGGGGTGCACCTCTAGGATTGTCCAACGGACCTGCCTGTCAGACCTTTGATTCTGCATTGGGAGGTGGAGGGAATGAAGGGGTGTGTCTTAGGAGTGAGGCGGGACTGTTTATATTCAAATAATCTTGCTGTGCTTTCTGAAATGCAAGATCGGTAAAGGTTGCTTTAAGAAAACAAGCCTCTTCACTTTAACAGTCATTCACATGACATATTTAGTATGTGGTGATGTGTTAGTTCAATTTCAAGCCTCAGAGAAGTTTTTAAAAAGAAAATAAAAAAAGAATAGTTGATTATAAACCTTAGACAAAAACCGAAGGAATCTCAGGCCAGAACAGATAAGAGGAAACTTTTTTTTTTTTAAACTCCTGTTTTAAGTTGTCAGAGGGATTTAATAAACAGGCAAACCACATTATCCATTGTTATTGTTCGTACGAGCCGAACACTTGCATTATTTGTCGCATTATTTAATGTTTTAAGCATGTTTTAAGTTGCTAATGACTGCGTTTAACACTGATGTGTACACAAGAATGTCTGGATAAATAATGTTTATTACTGTGTTCAATAAGTGTTCAATGGGTGCAGCATCTTTAGTGGGAGAAGTCGAAAGTGGTGAGTCTACCACGAGTTTCCAAGTAGAAAATCCAACTTCAAAGGGCATTTGGGTTGTATTTCCAACTGGAAAGTCAGAAACTCCAACTTCCGGGTTCAAATTGAATGCACCATAACTGCATTCTTCTCCTGGTTCCTCGAGATTTTAATCACCTTGTTTCATTCATAGTCCATGATGAAGTTTAGAAATGAGGATGAAGAATAAATTCTCACCCGAGAAAAAGCTCCCAAAGTTGTTGTTTGGTTGTTTCTTTTTGTTTTTTTTTTCATGCTGTGATGTCTCTGGCATTCTTCTCTTTATCCTATATTTTACTTTTAAACAGCACCCAGTCCTTACTATCTGTGATGTGCGTGATACCACCATTTACTTCTGTATGAAGTTTATAAATGCGACGTGACTTCACAGCATTCAGATGTCACATGATGATTAAATGATTTAGTTATATCATGTGTCAGTAATGAGGTTTAAATTGCATAAAAGTAGATAAAAGAAACGAGATATGCCAACAATACTATGTATAATATAACTGTTCACTGTCCTGTAATGGGGCTGATTATAGTGGTAAAAAGTAGTTCACCATTTTACTAAAATGTACTCTTTCTTCAAAAGGGAAAAAGTAAACGTATCACAATATATATCTTATACAGACACCAAGTTACCCTGACTCGTTTTACAAATGTAAATAATTAAATAAGTAAATACACAGGAAAAGAATATGACCCCCCCCCAATAACATACCCAAAGTTACGCCCTTGAGGAGCATCCTCCCATAGCACGTGCACTGCAGTTCTTTTAAATAGAACTGCGTGGCGTCTACTGAAGGGAAAGTCGCAATACCTTCGCTGGCTGTCACTGCTGATACAGCAGAACAACCTGAAAGCATCCAAACTGAGGAAGAGAGACTTGAAACGCAGGAGAGACCAAAGAAGGATTAAAGTTTGTGTAAATCTCGTGACTGGAAACTGCCCGTAATCCTCCTAGACAAGTATATTTTTTTCTCTCTTCCTTCTTAAAAGGTTGAATATGGAACATTTTCATTAATAATAACACAAAATCAAACAGGTTTTATCAAGAAACGCGATTCATTCTTTAATGTCATTTATTTAACATTCTGAACCCCACTCAAACAACACACATGAGTGTGTGATATCCTTAGATGCCGAAAAGGCTTTCGGGTGGAGTGGGTGTACTTATTTAAGGTCTTGGAGAAGTTTGGTTTTGGACCGTCTTTTATGGTGTATATCAAGTTACCGTATACGTCCCCATTGCAAAAGTTCAAACAAACAGTATAATCTCTCTCAACCTTTTACCTAAGCCGCGGAACCAATCAGGGCTGTCCACTGAGCCCAATCATTTATGACATAGCTGCTGAACCACTCGCAGGGCCCCCTGGAGCAAATTGAAACATTCCCAGAATCTTGAGAGCGGACACTGAACGAAATTCTCACCATGCTATATGCAGACGCACCTCCTATTATAATTGTCAGATCCAATTGCATCCCTACCCACAGCGCTCACCTTGCTTATACAGCTTGGCTCAATATCTGGGTACAAGGTTAATATGCACAAGAGTCAGCTTGTTTCCGATCAATAGTGAGGCACTTGACCTTGATTATAGCAGTAAACCAAAGTTGAAAGGAAAAAGTTTACCTACCTGGAAGTAACAGTCACAAGACAATTCAAAAATCTCCTGAAACAAAAATTTACTTAACTTATTAACTTTACTTAACAAATCCTTGCTTCAAAGGCCAAGAAAAGATGGAGGTATAGGGCTACCTAACTTCCGCCACTACTACCAGGCTGCTAACATTTGCTGCCGGCCCTCTGACCCACCCTAATCTCCAGTGCTGTGTCCCAAATCACCTACTTCCATACTCAATACTCAAAATTCCAAATTAAGCATACTAACCATACCATGTACTCAATGGCTTAGTATGTGATTTTCGAGTTCACAGTGCTGTCCCAAATCGCGTATTCCTGTGCGGAGAACTCACTGAAATGAAAGCGCAATGTCGACTTCTTTTGAAATGAAATGAAAAATACTTTATGTATCCTAGGAGGGAAATTCAATGTTATAATAGTCTTTGTGTTTTCTCTTTTTTTTTCAAACAATACAATACAACATAACAAACTAACAATGCAACAGTAATCAACCAGTCAGTCTTGTGCTTCAGAGTGATGCTGCTGGCAGGAATGAATGTCTGTACCTCTCCGTCCTACAGCGAACCCGATGCAGCCTCCCACTGAACACACTGTTGATTCTTCACCATGTTGTGAGGGGGTGGGAAGAATCATCTTCATCATCATTCTTTTCTGAACGATCAGCTCCAGAGTTCTCTCCAGCACAGAACCAGCTTTCTTGATCAGCTTGCTTAGTTTCTTCAAGTCCCTGATTCTGATGCTGCAGCCCCAGCAGATGTTGCAAAGCTGATTGCATTTTCCACAACAGATTTATAGAAGATCAACATTTTGGTGCAGATGTTGAATGATCTCAGCTTCCTTAAGAAGTAGTCTGCTCTGAGCTTTCTTGTAGATGTAGTCAGTGTTGTATTTTCAGTCAAGTCTGTTGTTCAGCTGAACTCCAAGGTATTTGAGTTCTCCACCACCCCCACCTCCTCTCCCATGATGTAGACAAGACTATACTGCTTCTTCTTGCTCCTCCTTAAGTCAACAATCATCTATTTAATCTTGCTGGTATTTAGGTTGAGGTGATTGTTACCATTTCCACACTGTACACAAACTGTACCAAGTTCCCTGTACTTGGCTTCTTGTCCATCACTGATACACCCCACAACTGCAGTCATTATATTTCTGCAGATGACAGGACTCAGAGTTGTACTGGAAATCTGAGGTGTACAGTGTAAAGAGGAATGGTGAGAGTACAGTTCCTTGTGGTGCTCCAGTGCTGTGACCACCATCTTAGACACACAACCTTTCAGTTTCACAAACTATGGTCTGTTTGTTAGGTAGTCATAAATCCAGGTGGTTGTGGACGGATCCACCCTGAAGTAATGAAGCTCCTCACATTGGAAAGTAAGCTGAATAGTATTAAAGGCACTTGAAAAATCAAAGAACATGACCCTCAAAGTGCTGCCTGACTGGTCCAGATGAGAGTGGACTCTCTGAAGCAGGAAGATGATGGCGTCTTCAACCCCAAGCCCTTTACGATATGCACACTTTATTGGGTCCTGAAAGGTGTTGACTTGCTTGTTGAGGTGAGCCAGTAAGAGTCTCTCCCAAACTTTCATGATGTGAGATGTCAGAGCAACTGGTCTGTAGTCATTTGGTTCAGCTGGTTGAGTTTTTAGGCACTGGAACATGACAGGATGTTTTCCATAGCACTGGAACTCTGATCTGTCTCAGGCTAGTGTTAAAAAGGTGCTGGAGAATCAAACCAGGGTTTCTGCAGGTATTAACAAATCTCATTTAGTGCTTTTTCATGCCACTTTAATTCCATGCCCATGTCCAACTGCCAATACTTTCACACACACAAATTGCAAGTGTTAAATAAATGCTAATGCTAATAAATGTTAAATGCATATTTTTTAATATTTGAAAATCCAAATGTAACTTTAACACAACAAAGTGCTTCACAAAATAAGAAACCAAAGGAAATTTTCTCAGGACATTTAACAAACTTTTCAGAGAGCTGCTCGTGTCTCTGCCCTGACTCGTTCTCTCTACGACCACTGCTGTCTCAGTCCGGAATTGTGACTGACGCTTCCTTATTTCCAGTTTCTGACCCGTATGACTGCTCAGTGATGCACAGTGTAGCTGGTAAACACTTGACAGCAGCTGTTACCGTTTGTATTTGGGCTTTAGCAGAAACATGTCCATAACTGGGAGGATTTCTTTTGAGCAACATGTTTTTTTTTTGTCACCCTCGGATTTTTCATGCCATTTCACATTGCGCTCCCTGCTGTGCAGCATGGAAACCTTTACTCAGACAAATTTGAACTTAAATTTTTTCATAATCGAATGACTTTTCGTGCTTTTTAATGACCCGCTGAAACCCTGCAGACATAGTTGTTCTGAGCAGGTTTTGAGAACTCTGGGACTGACACCATCTGGATCTGCAGCCTTGTTCCGGTTCAGTTTCTCCAGTTGTTTCTTGACCTGGTTGCAGGAGACAGTCAGGCTGGAGGTGGAGACAGAGGAGGTCTCAGGATGTCCTGATGTGGACGGAGATGAGGCTGTGTTCAGATCCATGACTAAGCCTCAGGGTGACAGAGCCGAGGTGGGACAAGAAAGCTGTGGGCTCATGGAGGATGTGTGGTGTGTTGGGTTGGCAGCGGAGGAGGGGGCTTGACCTATTGAAGAACATGTTCAGTTCATTAGCTCTGTCCAGACCTTCGTCAGTCTGATCCTCTTTAATTTGAAGCTGGTGATCTTCTTCATTCCAGACCACACATCCCTCACGTTGTTCTGCTGGAGCTGGCTCTCCAATTTTGTCCTCCTTGCACTTTTTAGTGGGTACACCCAAATGAAAATACTTGACCGAAACCGAAAACAAAAAAAAAACACCAACCCCGACCAACCACCCACCACAAAAAATGCAATTATTAGAACTGTAGCACTTTTAGCTACGATGTGACTAACTCACAAAATCAATCATTGCAACAAATCAAGTACAAAAATTTCAAAATTTTTTTTTCCCCCGACCTTACCAAATTTTCCCCTTTAATTTAAATTCAAAAAAAAAATTTTTATTTTACCCCCCCCGTTTTCCTTTCCTTATTCCCTTTTCCTTTTTTTTTTTTTTAGACCATTTCCACCAATTATTACTTTCCAGCCTTTTACCTACCTAATTCCTAAAAAATGAAAATTAAATTTTTTTCCCAATAAAACCCCAAATTCAATAGCTGCGTGCCGCATGCCCCTTTTTTTTCATCATCCCCAATCTTCCCCCGCGGTGTTTTTTTGATTATTTTTTTCCTTCCGCCACCACAAAAAACACACTTTTTTTATTTTTTGCCCAAAACCTTTGGGGGCCCAATTTTTCGGGCCTCCCCTCCTTTTAGTTTGTGTTTTCAGTTGTTTTTGTGTGCTGTCTTCAGTAACTCCCTGTCTCCATCCCTGAAAGCTTTCTATTTATTTTATTTTCATACAACTATAACTACCTCTACACCCCTCCCCATTCTCTTTTCCGCCCCCATATCTAATATTTTATTTTTTATTATTTTCTATCCAAACCCAACCCAAAACCAGAAAAGAAAAAAGAAAAAAATTTTTTTTTGGTTTTTTGATATACCACCTCATAATGAATATTTTGTTATTTTTTTCTATTTACATTAAACTTACATAATTTTATTTTCTTCCTTTTTTTTTAAATAGATATATAATTTTATTATATTTTTAATAATTACCTACCCACCCACTGCAAACTACATAACCCTCCAATCATCCCACCCTCCCCACAATATTTTATAATATAACAAATTGATCCCATCTCGTCTGTATAATTTATGTTATGTTATATAATAATTAAATAAAAAAGAAACAAAAACCAGCACCACACCCACACTATCCAATAAAACAAAAACAACCATACATCCTTCACTTGGTTCAATTGGTTCATTAGATCTATTTTATAAATATATTAAAAATAATAAAATTGATAAAATAGAAAATTTATATTTCCACTATTTTCTCTTTTTTATCATTTTATTTATTATTTATTATTTTTTTATAATAAATTTAAAATATATGTGAAAAACCCATGACAATACAAACACACTTTACAAGCATTTTATCAGAGCTTTTATCCCCACATAGGCATCAGATAGGATTTTTTTTTCTTTTTTTTTCTTCTCACACCCCACCCCACACCGGCCGGTACCCCCTAATAATATAAATATCCTCTCCCCAATAAAGAAATAATATTCCCTACTTCCTCTTTTCTCTGCCTGCCGCCACTCGCGAGATTTTTTACTGAAAAAAGGAAAAAACAAACCCGCAGAAGACTTTTTGTAGAAGCAACAAAAAACACACCGGCCCCCTGGCTGCTAGCAGCACAGCGCGACTCTGGCCTTGTAAACAAACAACCTCCACGTGCTAACCACCCACCGCGAATTCCCCTTAAAAGGAAAAAAAAAAAAACACCTAAAATATCTTCACCCAACGGGCCGGGCCCGTGGATCGGCTTATGTTTACCCTTACCGATATTTACCGATCTAGGATTTTTTCTCTATATCGGAACCGATCCCGATCTGAAGATCGGATCGGTGCATCCCTAACACTAACCCCGGCTTTACACCAGGTCCATGAGCGCAGCGCCACGCAGCGCAATGGCTTTGCTCAATCCTCCATGGCGCGAGCATTCACCCTGTGCACTGAGCGCCCAAGAATGCACCAGCTGTTGCTAGATTCGTGACATCACAGAATCACAGGAGGGATTGCAAGATCGCCTGTGATTCTCATCCAAATGGTTAATTTTGTACACGTTTGTGTGTCATGGTTTATTTCACTGAAACCGTGTGTACACCGAGATGATGTCACGTTCAGATAGTTCAGCAGTTGAAAATCTGCACAGTGGCTTTGTTCAGGAAATTACTGGATGTTTTACATTGAATCCCATGTCTGACTTCCTGTCTGGTCCGATCTGAACTACTGAAATTTACACGTGTCAGTGCATGCTCCATCAAAAATAGAGCTGGCGCGTATCTTTAACGTAGCGGCTCACGTGCTGTGGCATGTTTGATATATTTCAAACCATTGACTACAACAGGTGTGATCTGGTGCGCATGGCGCGCCGCTGTGCTCACAGATCCGGTATAAAGCAACACCAGTCATGGTGTTGTCGTCGTCTCCATGTGGTTCACAGAGGACATTCAAGTCTGTGGCCTCAAAGCACCCTCTCAGAGCATCTTCAGCATCAGTAGACCAGGTTTCAATAGTCCGCCTAATGACTGGCTGCTGCTGAACGATGGGCTTGTAGGTGGAGGTGAGAAGAACCAGATTCTGATCTCATCTTCCTAAAGAGGAGATATTTTCCTGTAACTTTTTCTTAAAAATATTTTCTATAAGACTTCAAAATCTTTCCTTCCTCGCAGCCATTTCTCTTTTCCTCCTGTCATCTCTCTCTCTCATCTTCCTTCACATCCTTTCCTCCCTCTTAACCGCCTTCCTGTGTCTCTTTTCTTCCCTGTCCAGATCTTTTTGTAGTCTCCTTTCCTCTCTTTGTAAGTCCTCCTGCATTCTCTTTTCCTCCATGACCTCTTGCCTTGCCTCCCTTTCTCTTGCCTCCACCTCAAGCAGAATCTCTCTTCTTCAACTCCCTCAAGGCTTTTTCAACATCGACTCGCCGCCTCTTTGGTGTCGATGTTGGGATTGCCCCTCCTGGGCTGACCACAGAAGGAGGTGAGACCACCACAGCCTCCTGGGATAGTGTGGCAATGAGGACAGGCGGTGTGATCAGCTGCCTACCCCCCAATTACCTCATCCATCAGTGAATACTACTTCCAGGATGTGGCAGTGGTCTCACCCCTGTCTGTGCTGACCCGAGTTTTTGGACACTTGAGGTCCTGTACAGGGAAGACAGCAAAACGCAAGACAGCAATTAGAATTGTATAATGGTGATCAATACAAATGCACATCATAAATTATCGACCTATTCACCACATCACAGTGAACCAACCTTGTACTTCTGATGTAAATTTTCCCATTTCTTTTTCACAAAGGCTGGGGTCACCCTCCCTTCCAGGCCTTTCTCTGTAATGAACACCCTGGCAGGGCTTGTCTTTTTATTATTCTTTTTTTTAGAAAACGTTTCATTCAATTTGTAACAATTATAGCCTATTAGACCTTGAGAATTTACTTATTAATAACCATTGGTGGCAGCATTACACTTGTTGGGGAACAGGCAGGCATTTGAAACCCTCCAGGCGATGAGGCCCCGGGTATCCTGAAAGTGCAAAACATACGTTGGAAATCACATAATTAAACAAATAATGCTGAAGATAAACCTCCATAGCTAACGCTGGCTGTATTGACAAACCCAACTCTACCCAACTGAAGCTGACTCTAATAACAGCCTCCCCAACACTGAAGGCGAAAACTCATCCCGTTTACCACAATATCAGCATTTAAGGGGGAAAATCGATCTTCTGTTGATATTGGTGCAGCTGACTGAGCAGACAGCGAAAGCACCACAGTGCCACCAAAGTTAAAATACTCCAGTAATTTTAAATGTGGCAGTCTGTACTACTGGCTGTATACTCTCTGGCCCGTGGCAATTGTGTACCTACGCCAGTTGTCATTTTTATTCGCTTGGTTGTTGTGGGTAATGCTTTATAACCTGGCAGCTATTTGCCAACTAACATTAGCATTCGCAACACCGTTTGCGTTTAAAATAAACATTGGTACTTCACAAATACACTGAAAATGACCACAGCTGGTGATTCTTGGTGGCAAGGCATTTTTAAAAAACAGCAAAAACTTACATTTGTACAGAGCCGATGGATCTGGGGCAGGATGACGGAGGGCCCAGGCAGGATTCGATTCCCAGACTCCCAGATGAGAGTCATGCACGCTTAGCACTCAGCCAAAGGGACATCCCATTGGCTATGTAGCCAGGGCGCATCATCACTCGGAGGCATAGTGACAGGACCGTCAACTGTCACACATTCATAATTTAATAAATTAATTTTGTTCAGCTTACAAAATGCATTTTACTTTTCATATGCCCCTCTTCTTCTTTGTTCCCCTCAGTCTCATCCATCATTAGATCATCTTTGTTTCTATTAAATTTGCAACAGGGGCATTCAGTGTAGAAACTTTTTTTTTTTTCTAAGTACAGGATTTTATTTTATATAATGTACTGTAAGGAGTTAGCAGTAATTAATGTTCTGTGTTTGAGTTGCATGTTCAGAGACTGCAACCACTAGTACGGTGTGGTCTAGGCCAACAGTGACCGGTTTAGCTTTATTAAAAATCAGATCTTTCAAGCAACAAGCCAAGTCATCATTTCAGCACAGGAGCTATTACAGTACTTCGAAGAGCCACATGATCAAATACCTTTCTCCACATATGCTTGCATGGATTTCGAGGAAGTGTGGGGCAAATTTAACGGTACAGATGGGACATGGAAGCTTCTAAAACAGACCAAATTCAAAATATTAATAAGAGCTCAATTATAATGATGTTAATGACCTACAGTCATTACCATTAAGCTATTTATCTCTTCATCCAATTCCTCTGTGCTGATGTACTCTGGAGTGGACACAGAAACTATTTGAACCTTGCTTTGAATTGCCTGAAACAAATAAGAGAAGCATTACCATGTATAACAATTAAGATTAAAAATGTAGGGCAATTACATCATACGAATGCATTTAATGTTCTATGGTATATCTACCTCAATGTCCTCAGCTGAAAGCTCTGCCTTGGTGCATTCTTGCACATGAAGAGCCAAAATTTGCAAACGCAAACTCATATTGCATGTCTGACATTGTGCTTTGGGCATGTTTTTGAATTCAACTGTATCAGGAGGTAATGGAGTAAGGTCAAATTTTTGTTGCAAGTGAACAATATACACTAAGTTTTTTTCCAGCCCCTGTCACACTGCATATAAGGGCTCCTGTGTATCCCCCAGAATCAGGAGGAACCAGTGTCAGTCTCCTTTTACCCTGGCAGCCTGAAAAAGATATCGTGTTGATCATGTAAAGTTATTTACACAAAGATGCTAATTTAGTAACTATTATTTTTCATGCATTTGTTTACCTGTCATGGACAGATAGAACGGCCAGAAAATGTCAGTCTAACACCCTAAATGGAGCTTCTTTGTAACCAGTGTAATTTCCAAAGGGGTCAGGCAATTTTGCACGGATGCAAAGAACGCAGCAGCTTGGTATCGGCCTCCGGTTCCCTCTTCCCAGACGTCCTTGTTGCCAGATTGTGAACCCACGATAGGCAGCAAACCGAAACTCTCGGTTGTCAGTGCCCACATCTTGATTGTCATCCAGAGCGAAAATATCGTTCCAGGTCATCCTTACCAGATGTGGTACCCTCATCAAGGCAGTATAACTCCAGGCTGGCACTTCTGCTCAAACGATGTTCAGAAGTCTACCGACAGCACACGTTTTCTATTTGGGTTGGTATGCGTCGGCAGTTCAGGCAAGTGCACCATGCAGGCTGCCCTCTGTCAGGAATATGGGGTCCTGGTGTCTTTTGCCAGAACTCCAGGATGTCCAGCATCACCCCTGGTAGACGGGTCACCACTGCCTGAAGAACGTCATCTCTCTCCTCCTGGCTCAGATGTTGTAAAGCCGTCTAGAAATCGATAAAGGAAATATGTTCTCATGGCTAGTTTCATATTTTAAGTCTGCTGTCAGCTGTTTTAGTTTGAGAAATATGTGTGTGTGTGTGTGTGTGTGTGTGTGTGTGTATACATATATATATATGTGTGTGTGTGTGTGTATTTTCTATTTTAACTCAATAAGTATAACCAACCTGCATCTCCACTACACTTTCAGCTCTCAGCTGTGCAAGCGGTTCTCTGTCTTCTTCCCTGAGAGCTTCAGTTCACTGACTGCCCCGGCGTCCTGGTCCTCTGGAAGGAGCTCTGGACCTCAACCTGCTGCCTTTACCCCTTCAGCGTGCCTTTCCCTGACCCCTGGCCTCGCCTTTTCCTTTCCCCCTGGTCTCAAACCTTCCCATGACTCATCAGAGTCTGGGGTAGGCTGAGGCACATGTTCCTCCTCTGAAGTGTCCTCCATCAGTGCCACACCTTCAAGAGTCAATTCCTGAAACAAAAATAATAAATTTATTAGCCTGAAAGGGATATCGTGATTGTATTTGATACAATGTTTTATTCTAATTTAACAATATTGTTTTTTTTATATTTACGTTGTTATGGCGCATTGTCTTGTAATGAAAATGGTCTCGCAAATTATCTCATTGTCTTGAAACATTGAAAGCTGTTTCATGATAACTACACACTTGCATCAGCTTGTTAGCAAGCTTTCTCGAGGACATTAGTTACAATTAGCTTCACTCGCTAGGCATAAAATATTAGTAGAGTGGCTGCTGAAACTTGAATATTTCGCTAGTGTAAACTTGCTTTATGCTGCGTTCCATTTTCCTCGGAACTGGGAAGTGGGAACTGGGGGGTGACGTCACACCCGACCAACTTGCGTTCCAGCTCACTGGTCGGAAAACCAGTTAGCAGCCTAGCAAAACAACGCGTTTGCTAAGGCTATTGTTATTAGCCGTTGTTGGCACAGCTGGTGTTGTAGTTCACATATACCACATGAAAAATGTGAATTACACTACAGCAGCTTCCCCCTACATCTATATAAACCAATACTACGTGTACGACTGATTTGTGCAACAAGATATTAGTAAGAAATATAAATAAATGTAACATTACAGGAGCTTCTAAAACTGCTAACACTGGGCGCGGCCATCTTTAAATCTGAATTCGGAGCTGTGAAAGTTGTCCGACTTTCCGAGTGGGAAATCCGACTTCAGGGGGCCGTTCCAGTTGAAACTTCCTATTCGGAACTGGGAATTTCCGACTTCCGAGTTCAAATGGAACGCAGCATTGTATCAGACTAAAACAAACATTATCAGTTACTTACTTCGTCGCTCCACATGGTGCTTGTTGTCATAACATATGCTCAGTGGTCTTGCAATAAACCGTCACGTAATTAACAGCGTTACAGCATCACCAGTGCAATGCTGTGAATGTGGATGTCTGTAGAGAGTTTGTGCACGCTCCCGTGCCGGCTTGGCTGGTGCCTGCAGTTACACGCAGCGCCAGTCGCGAGTTTCATTTCTTAATCTTGCTTGTAGTCCCTTTAACATTGAAGTGGCTTCATTGCGGTTTTTAAGTTCCTTTTCCGGACAAACAGTAACGACTTAGCCTTCAAATTGTGTTGACAGTTAAAAGCTCGTAAGTGCAGCGTTAGTTTATTTAGGTTTCCTACAGATTCAGAATTTTATTTTGAAGAGGATAAGGAAGCAGGTTGGAGTCGTTCTCACCGGTAAACAGGCAGCAACTGGACCTCTCTGCTCGTCTAGAGCATCTGTTCACTGAAACTTAAGGAACCAGCGTGTTGAGACCAAAAAAAATTGTTGGAAATATTCTTTTTCAACCATCGTTGCTTCATCACATCGGTCATACAGCTACTGATCGGCAGACAGCTGCTGCTTGGTTAGATGAGGATGTCTCCGGTCATCAGATCTCCTCCAGCTGCTCCCAAAGATGTTTCCTCCATCTTCATCCTCATAAACGGGAACTATTTAAAACTCGACTGGAACCATTTAAGTTGTTATCCTCTCATTTTCTAAAGGCTTATTATTTAAAGCGGCTAGCTTACGGCTGCCGTTAGCTGCTAGCAGGGGGCGAGTGCCTCGTTTCTGTCACTCCTGGATCTACTGTATGTCAAACCGCTGCAATCGAGTTGTGGATCTGCTTTATGTTGTTCTGGGTCGCTCCTTACAGTTCTGGTTCCCTCGGTGTGGTCTTGCAGGCTTTTAGCTGAACCAGGGGACCTGAGGCTGGAGACGGACTGTAGGCAGCTGGCTACAGTTCTACTCCAGTTCAAGCTTGTAAAATGTGATTTTCCCAAATTCCTCAGCATTATCACACTTTTCTGAACTGACTGATCCCAGCACACAATCCAGTTCCAATCTAACTGTTCTGGAGCATCTTTCATGTTTTCCATGGCTTAGATTATACATGTAACTCAATGGGCGGACCGCAACGCGGTACAGTCGCTGACGACACAACATGGCGGCTCGTTTCGTGACTGAAAAGCTATTAGCATTTAGCCAAGCCTCCTAAACATCTGATATTTACGTAATTACACGTCTGATTAACTTCTAACTGCACAGAGCTACTTATTTTGTCTTGGTGTGTTGTTGTATGGCAAAGTTACTTGAAGTTAAGGTTGTGTCATCAACACTTTAAGGCTACATTTAAATGCGACCTGAATCCGATCTTTTCACTCAAATGTGACCCATATCCGATCTGCTTCTGACCTTATGCACTCCTTCAATGCAAGTTGCGTTGAATCTGACATTTTTGGATCATATTCAGGCCATTTTCAATTGTGGTATTGAGATATTGTGGTATAGTGGTGTCGAAGCAACCGTGGTATGTACGGGCATGCCACATTCCATCCAACCTCTTCTGTGGGACCGATATGGACGTCCTTATTTCTGCACCAGAGGAGACAGTCACTGAACAGTTGAATCATACACTCACCGGCCACTTTATTAGGTACACCTTGCTAGTGCCGGGTTGGACCCCTTTTGCCTTCAGAACTGCCTTAATCCTTCGTGGCATAGATTCAACAAGGTACTGGAAACATTCCTCAGAGATTTTGCTCCATATTGACATGACAGCATCACGCAGTTGCTGCAGATTTGTCGGCTGCACATCCATGATGAGAATCTCCCGTTCCACCACATCCTAAAGCTGCTCTGTTGGATTGAGATTTGGTGACTGTGGAGGCCATATGAGTACAATGAACTCATTGTCATGTTAAAAAAAACAGTCTGAGATGAGTCAAGCTTTATGACATGGTGCGTTATCCTGCTGGAAGTAGCATCAGAGGATGCTACACTAATGTCATAAAGGGATGGACATGGTCAGCAACAATACTCAGGTAGGCTGTGGTGGTTAAACCATGCTACGTTTTTTTTTTTTTTTTTTTTTAACCTTTCTTTATGCAGGAAAAGTCCCATTGAGATTAAAAACCTATTTCACCAGGGAGTCCTGGCAAAGAGGCAGCAATAAAGTACGTTGGTACTAAGGGGCCCAAAGTGGGCCAAGAAAATCTCTCCCACACCATGACACCACCACCACCAACCTAAACCGTTGATACAAGGCAGGATGGATCCATGCTTTCATGTTGTTGACACCAAATTCTGAGCCTAACTCCTGAATTTCATAGCATAAATCGAGACTCATCAGACAAGGCAACATTTCTCCATCTTCTATTGTCCAATGTTGGTGAGTCTGTGTGAATTGTAGCCTCAGTTTCCTGTTCGTAGCTGACAGGAGCGGCACCCGGTGTGGTCTTCTGCTGCTGTAGCCCATCTGCTTCCAGGTTGGATGTGTTGTGCATTCAGAGATGCTCTTCTGCAGACTTCGGTTGGAACAAGTGCTTATTTGAATTACTGTTGCCTTTCTATCAGCTGGAACCAGTCTGGCCATTCTCCTCTGACCTCTGGTATCAACAAGGCATTTGCACCCACAAAACTGCTGCTCACTGGATATTTTCTCTTTTTCAGACCATTCTCTATAAACCCTAGAGATGGTTGTGCAGGAAAATCCCAGTAGATCAGCAGTTTCTGAAATACTCAGACCAGCCTGTCTGACACCTGTAATATTTCTCTCTTGCAGGTGGATATGTTCATTAGATTAATAAACTGCACAGGACCCCGATGTCTGGTTATCGTTTATTCCGCCATCTTGAAATGCCGGTAACCTCCATGTTTGTTTGCATTGGTTTCCATGAACAACGTTATGTGCATGTCATTCGTGTTCAGCCAAGCATGCGTCACTTCAGAAGCGTGAGCTGTTCAGTCCAGTCGGTGGACAGGCCACATTTAAAAAAGTGATGTGAACACCCACACCAAAAGATAAGATCTGACAAAAAAAAGTCGGAATTGAGCACTAAGACTTGCGGTGTGAACGTAGTCATAAGGACACGCCCCTAATTATGTGCAATTTCAAGATGGAATAACATCTGAACAAATGAGTTATAAAACAAATTCACCCCCTTACAGTTGACATGAAGGTGAACTTGACCTATTAAACCTAAAATGATTTTTAGAACCAGGCTGTAAACATGTTTATTTCTGCTGTAAACATGTTTATTTCTGCTGTGAAGTTGGTCTTTTTAACATGGAAGTCTATGGGGACTTTCTCTGTTTTACGGTGCGTACACACCACACACCGAGTGCGTCAGGTTTACATGCAAAGTCAATGGCCAACGTGCTTTGAAAACACTGCGGCGCGTTATGCGCGTCAGTCGCATCTAGACGTGTTTCACACAGAGATTTGAGATTTTGAGCGTTTGACGCATGGCTGACGCCGGAGTTGGAAAATCTGAACCTTGGTGTCTTGATGCGGGGCGTCAAACACTCGTCAACCAATCAGGCTCAATGTCATGACACAGACACACATTTTCTGACAGGACGAGAAACACACAGAAGAATCAGGGGAATCTCCTCTCTCTCTGAAGACAGAGGAGGATATACTGTGATCCACGGTCCTGGTTTCTGAACGGCGGTTTGATGACCTGCTGTTGAGCGCCCCTTGGCTGGACATCCCTCAACGCGTGTCAAGATGCTGGAAATCAAGCGTCTGACTTTTTAGTGACCCAGCGTCCAACTTTGGGCGTCAGGTGTGTTTTGATGCCCAGATCACGTTAGGTGTGTACGCAGGGTTAGAGCCAGGCGCTAGCGGATGAGGAGTCGTGCAGTTGATTCAGTAACTAAATCATTCACGTGGATGATTCACTCCATGCCACATGACTTGACTGGTCACAAGACGTACTGCCATCCGCCATGTTGGAAGACAAATATACTGCGCACTGTTGGCTGTTGACACGCAATGAAGGGGAAAGCTACTGGAAGCATAATGGTCAACTTTTGTGCAGTACTTGGGTTTTCTAACAGGGCAGGACCTGAAGTGAACAAGTCAGAATGCTAGCTGTAATATAACCACCCAGAAACTGGTTGACATATAACCCTTTTTTGTATTTAAAATTTTAGAATATTTTTTAAAACTTTATTATAATTTCTGGGGAAAAACAAATTGTATTGTTATGAGTCTTAACTATCCAAATATATATGTTCTTTTAGATTTTGTGTTGAAATAAGCTTTTTTTTTTCAGCATTTTGCTGCTTGAATGCCTCAAATTGTCATATGGTGTGACATGAAAGACATTTCATTAACAGTTTTTCTCAGTTGCTTTGGTGCATTTCTCACATCACTATTTACATTTGCACAACAGTTAGTGCATTTCCCCAGAACAATTAGTAAACAGCAAAACCTAGTGGATAAACTGCAAAAGCGCGTCACTTGCTCAAAATGAATAGCAAGTCTTCATGTCAATGAAACGGTGTCATCAAAATAAAAAGTACTGTCACCATTGAGTACAAACAAGGTACTCAAACATTTTCAGTGTGATAGTCTGATCTGTGAGTGTTCCTGAAAACATAAACTAAGATCTTGGAGATGAAAATGCCCAACGGTACTACACACAGTCATCTGAAAACTGCAGTAAAATTACATGCTACTGTTTTTAGAAAGTAACTGAATACATGACACAGAATACATCTGATTCACAGTTTTCTTCATACAGTATGCTTTCTGTCATCTAATGTATGGTAATTCATTCACAGCGTTATGAAAAAACAAACACTTCAGTGACTTCTTAGATCAATCTTCAAGTATAAACCCTTGGGTAGAGTTGTGGACTGGAAACAATATACTGCTGTTACAGTATGTGACAGCTGACGTCCTGTCACTATGCCTCCAGCTGATCGTCCCCCCTGGCTGCTTGGCCACAGGTATTCCCGTTTGGTGGTTGGTGTGCTTGACTCTCACCTGGAAGTCTGGGATCAGACCCTGCCCAGGCCTCCGTTCGTCCTGCAGCGTAAAATGACAGTAATGCACAGTACACATGAAATACTACTGCATGTATTTCTGTACATTACAAAGTTTTGGAGAACTGCACAATACTTTACAAACTAGTTTTCCCAATGAAATGTTTGGATTTGTGAATTCACCGTGGATCTCTGAACATTGGGCTGCAGTCAGAATTGTGTTATTTGTCAACCACCCAGGAACAAACCATGGCGCTTTCAAGTGAATGAGTAGTCCAGAGGCTCAGTGCATGTCTTTTAGTGGATGTGCACTTGCGGATAAAAGCACCAAAATTTGCTTGAGGCCTTCTGAGGACATAATACAGGATTGATCCTGGAGCTCAACAGAGATATTGGAAATAGCGAGATAGAACACAAAAGCTGTTTGAAAAATAAAAAAAAGATTGAAAATAAATAAAATTTTGAGTCATAAGAACAACATGGCTGATAAATAGTTTTTTGTACACTTAAATGAATAGTACACCCACAGAATAACGTTTGTTCATTTTCTACTCACCCTCATGCGGAGCAAGACTCTGGAACACTTGTTTAATATCTCAAATGCAGCCAGAGATCCAGGGGGGTTTTCGTTATCCACTGACTTTCATATAGTGGAGTTCACCGGCGACTGAACCAAAAAGGCCCACAAAAGTTCACAAAAACCTCCATACTGCTCGTCCAATGTAATGCAAGTATCTTGAGAGGGTAGCGTCCATAATTCACTCAAAACGACATCATTTATTATATTTTTAGAGCCAATTACTTGGTTTCTCATTTGTTCCTGAATTTCTTTGGATCGCAGCATGATGTCTAGCTTTTGAGGACCTTTTGGTCTACTTAACTTTGTCAGGCAGGTCCTATTTCAATGATTCCTTTATTGAGATCAGATATGGCAGTAATCATGCCTGCATGTGGCTAAAGAAATTGAACTCAGCTTTCCAAAGATGTGATAAACCACAATTTATTTGTGTTTTAAAGGAGCTGTATCATGCTTTTCAAATGTTACAAAAGTCAAATATAGGCATTTATGAGCTAGATATGTTCCCATCGTTACTATAGAAACTAATTTGATGTTAAATATTAGTTTTTCGATGCATCTAATTTCCAACACGGAAGTAAGATGGCTGACTGTACTGAACCGCGGAGCTCTCGACCAATTGCAGCATGTTTTACGCCCATTTCATGACGTCGCCCCGGAAGAGACACTTATTCTGAAGGGTCACAGAATTGTCTGTAGCACCGGCACCGGCAGCTCTCATGTGGATGTTAGTAGTAAACATTGATGGATAATTCCTCCGATCGACAGGATAAAACAGACCAGCCTGTTATGGAGCTGTATGCGCTGGACCCAGAGTCTGATATGGAGTTTGAAGTATACGCAGTACCACAGAAGTACCACAGAGACCCCTGACAAGCAAGTAATTTAGCGAACAAATCATAGGCTAACAGTTAGCGCTGAGCTAAGCAGCACTCACATGGATCTTGTAAACATTGATGGATAGTCGGACTCCGATCGACGAGATCAAACGGAGCAGCCTGTTATGGAGCTGTATGCGCTCGACCCAGAGTCTGATATGGAGTTTGAAGTACACGCAGTACCACAGAAGTACCACAGAGACCCCTGACAAGTAAGTAAATTAGCGAACAAATCATAGGCTAACAGTTAGCATTGAGCTGAGAGATGTGTTGACTCACCAGTGCTGTTGTCTGTCCATGCGCGTTTTTATAGTAGGAACTGCGTCAGGTTTCAGAAGTAATCCCAGAGAAAAAAACACTTTACTGCCCGAGATTCATGAAGTTGTCAGGAGTGAAGTTCACACACAAAGTTGAGTTTTTTTTCCCTGCTCCTGAAGTTAAAATCCAACCACTTCTGGCAAGTCGATTCATCCAGTAGGTACAACAAATACACTCCCACGCTGAACGTAACTGCATTTTCCCCAACTTGCTGTCCTCTAGAGCTTAAAAAAAAAAGAAAAAAAAAGGAAGAAAATTCTCCTGAACTCTGTAGCAAACGTCTGTTAGCTGATGGCTGCTTGTCTCTGAGGAAATCTTCCTGCAGGTGTTAGTTTCTTTCTCAGAGAGTGTGTATATGATTCTCTGAGTTTCTGTTCAACAGAGGGCGTCTTGCTACGATACTGAGCATGCGCATTTGGACTTTCGTGATTGGTGCCACGTTCATACGTAACGCGGTGGGTAGTCAGCCGTTTGCAGGGAGGTAGCGCTTGGTTTAAATATTCATGTAGATTACTCAAATATGCATGAATGAAGAAAAATAACGATTTAAATCATTTCTTGATGAGGAAATAACACACTGACATGCTGAAAAGCTCTTAAAAGTCCATTTTTCATGATAGGGCTCCTTTAACAGGGAGGGGGGGGGTCACTTTTTCACAGGGCCATGGAGGTTTGTTCCTTTTCCTCCCTTACTAATAAAAGTCTTCATTTAAAAACTGCATTTTGTGTTTACTTGTGTTATCTTTGTCTCACATTTAAGTTTGTTCGATGATCTGAAACATATTAGTGTGACACTTTTTCACACAACTGTAGGTGGATGTTTTTTTTTTTTTTTTTTTAAAGTTCTAATTATGTAATCTCTGCAATTCCAACACCTTACACAGGCAAGTCTATCTGATAGCATGAGAAGGATGGGAAATCCTTTCTTGGATTAACCCACAACAAAAATGAAACTAGCAACAATCAACGACTAAGTAAAACAACTTTACTCCAAAAATGTTGCACACAAGAACACTTTTAGTAATTTAAAAACCTCACAGTAAAGTGGCTGATAAAAAGATATATTAAATCTACTATATAGGATTTTTTTTAAATGAGGAGAAATGCAGAAATACAGCAAAAATATAAATAAAAGAGATTCTGCCCATAGATGTACTGTCCTGCATGAATGAAGCGCGCTGTTATCGAGCGCCTGTAGGTGGCGCTGTTTGCTATTCACCATTTTGTCCGAAGAAGAAGAAACAGCAGCAGCAGAAGAAGAAAGTGTTTATTGTCTGCGCTTGCGCATCCATACTCCAGCCATCACAGCTGCGAAACAGCAGCTTCTTATCGGGTTTCTTTCACATTTTGGACCGGCTTCACTTATTTTGCAGGTGACGTCACGCCGCGACGTTAGCTTAACATGCCCCTCGCGCCTGCGAACCAGGCCCAGCTGATTCGGTCCAGTCAGAAGGACGAATATTACCGATCCATCCTGAGAAACAACGCAAACGAAGCGGTCCAGACTGTTGCAGGTCAGTTTCAATGGAGTTCATTCCCCAAAAAACGTTTCTGAAATTTAACATTCCTGTAAATAACAACAAGAAGAGAGAACAAAACAGAAATATAGAAATGTCCAGGGGGTGTCAAGAAGCTACACTGAATAGTTATATAAGAAAACAGTTATGGTAAATTAAAAATAGTTTTTTTGTTTGAGCTCTGTGAGGTAGTTGACAAAGTTGAATAACAATCTTGTCAGTTTTCTGTGAACTGCAACAGTTGATGTGCTGTGATACAGAATAGAGCAAAAAAAAAAAAGGGCAAGAAAAATAGGAAAATAGATTGCCTCCACTCATTAATTAGTATATTTTCGCCTCCTTGAAAAAGTAACTGACATTATCCAAACTATAAACTATAAACTTGACATCACGTTAAAATGCAATGACCGTGACTTTGAGTATTTAAGCCTTTATCTCATCGTTTGGAAGAAAATCGCAGGTAAAGTAAGTGTGGGACACCAGATCAGAGGACAGAGCAAGCTGCTCTGGACGCACCTTTTTTCCAGTGATGATGGTGATGATGATGATGATGATGATGATGGTACCTGCAACACGCCTTCTTCCCACCTTTCTTTGCAGCTTAGATTAACGGCTGCAGGTTGTTTCGCGTTGCTTTGTCTTCAGCAAATCTCAGCTTGCAGTTTTGGGTTTTTTTGCCTTCCTCCACAGAAGCTCTTTTAAAGGTGCATTGCGCAAGTTTAATTGTTAAATACTATCTTTTCTTTCCCCCTCATGCTCTAACAACTGCCTAATGTGTAGTAGGGCTGGGCGATATGGACCAAAAATCATATCACGATATCTTTATTTTAGATGACGATACCGGCATTTTTACCATAATTTGTCTGAAAGTTTCATTTCATATCAAGCACCTGTTTCTTAGTATTGAATTATGTTTAGCGTAAAGGTATCGCTCCACTGCAGTGATGGAACTGATAAAACACTGATTAGAAATGTTTGTTAAATTGAAGTAATTAAAGATAGTTGGCAGGTTTTTATGATTGCTTTGTAAAAATCTTGGGGAGGGTATTTTCATATGCCGATACATATCTATATTTAAAAATGCAGTATCGATCTATATTACTATTGAAATCTCACGAGATATCATCTTTTGGTAATGTAATCTCATGAGATTTCACGAAATACTGCGAGATTTCATTGGTCCGTAACAAAATTTTTGCGGTATTTCGTGAAATCTCATGAGATTTTGTTACAAAATAATGACATCTCGCAAGATTTCATAAGTAAAATAGATCGATACCGTGTTTTTAAATATAGATTTGTCTTCGTTTTGTTACGAAAACTCATGAGATTTCACAAAATACCGCAGGATTTCATCGTTCTGCTATAAAATGTTGCGGTATTTCGTGTAATCTCATGTGATTTCGTAACAAAACGATACCTCCAGAGATTTCTTGAGTAAAATAGATAGATACCGCGTTTTTAAATATAAATATGGTACGCAATAAAGCAACCAGATCACCATTCTGCTTGCTATGATGCTGGACAGGGCAAGTAAAAGTAGAAAAAAAAAAAAAAGGGGGGGGGGGGGGGGGGGAGAAATGGAAAAATAAAAAAACAAGAAAAAAGTTAGAAAAAATGAAAAAAAAATTGAGGGAAAAAAATATTGTATCATCGTTTTGTTTCGAAATCTTGAGATTTCAAGAAGTACCTCGCGATTTCATTGTTCTGTTACAAAATTTCACTTTTTCATAAAATCTCATGAGATTTCTTAACAAAACGATGATATCTCGCGAGATTTCATTAGTAAAATATATTGATACCGCATTTTTAAGTAAAGATAAGGTATCGACATATAAAAATATTGCAATATTTCGGTGTATTGATATTTTTTCCCACCCATAATAAATAATCAGGTGACTCCTTTGTAGTCAGTCGAGATGCAGTCGGGTCATTACGAAAAAATAAAGCAAAAAAATTTGCACAACCATTACCACAATAAAACGATATGTGTAAATATCATATCTCTCTCATATAAATATTATATCAGTATATGGCACAGCCCTAATGTGTAGAATGAACTGATCTCTTTTCACTGCGGTTGTCTCTCTCTGTTTCTGCTCAATGCAAGAGTTCCGGGTTCGAATCCTCAAAGGGGGGGCATGTGGGGGAGACGAGCTGCGTGTTCTCGTTCGTCTGGCTGCGCCGGTGCCGTTTATTCCGCCTACATTAGCGCATGTCGAGACGACGCTGACTGCTGCTAAAAGATGGAGAAATCTGAGCGCAGCGATTACGGCGTGCATCTTCACGTGCAGCACGTCGAGGCGTCTCCTGAACTGCAGTTACTTTCAGTAATGCATCAATGACGTGATTAGGTCCGATATGCTACCGTCGTGCTCAAGATTGACACCCTCCAAGTAGGAAGGAAAAACATCAGCTGTCAGTGAAGTCAGCTGAAATTGACAAAAGTAATAATAAATAAAAATTCTATGAAAATCATACCACTGAATTTAAATTAACGTTCAAAAGAAATATTAAAAACAAACACAAAAAATAAAACAAGTCAACAAGCATGGTGGGGCTCTGAGGCTAAAATTTTATTGAGCAACATTCTGAGGCAATCAGCTGTTTTCTGTAACGTCCAATCAGACGTCTGCACCTGTTGACGGGTATGTTGGTCCACATTTCAGAGGAAAGCTGCTCTAATGTGTCTGGGACATTTTTTTTTCTTATTTCCAATGTTCATCTCTACTAAAGGAGGCATGAAGCTCGTTCTCTGCCTTCAGAGTCCTGACTGGACTGAACTGACTGTCTCATTTTCATTGATCACTGATCGGTAAACATCTTCCAGCCCTGCATCACCTCACCATGCAGAGTAGCATCACATCCGTGGATGAGCAGCTCGTCTTCAGGATTCTTCCAGCAGCTACTGAAGCATTAATTCCTAAAAGCTGGTTTTGTCTCTGATAGGATCTAAGAGATGGCTGGACTGGAGGAGAGAGATCGAGCTGCTGTCAGACCTGGCGTACTACAGTCTAACAACGTTTTCTGGTATTTATCACACTGCAAAAACGTAAATCTGACCAAGTATGGTTGGAATTTCTGGTCAAAATATCTCATCACACTCAAAATAAGACAAAATCACCTAAAGAGAAACATTTCAGTGAGATATAGGAACGTGTTTAAGGCAAAGCATCTTATTTCAAAAATCTTATAAAGAAAATTTTACTTTGTTTGTTCTATTGGCAGAATTTTTTTTTTACAACGAGCAATAAAATCTTTTTTTTTTTTTTTTTTTACTTATTTCAAGAGTGGCCAAGAATTTGTTGCTTGTCATAAAGCAAAAATTCTGCCGATTGAACAAGTCAAATTTTCTTGATGAGATTTTTTTTAAAGTAATATGCATTTGTCTAAAAAAAAAAAAGTTCCTATATCTCACTGAAATGTTTCTCTTTTAGTGATTTTATTTTATTTTGAGTGTGATGAGATATTTTGACTAGAAATTAGAAAAACATACTTGGTCAGATTTGAGTTTTGGCAGCACATCTGTCTCCCTTAGCGACATTCTTCCCTCTGCAGGTTACCAGACTCTCGGTGAGGAGTATGTCAGCATCATCCAGGTGGACCCCACCAAACGGCGGATCCCCTCCCGGGCCAGACGCGGCCTCTTCGTCCTGTGCCACGCCTTCCTTCCTTACCTCCTGGAGAGGGTCCTGGTGTGCCTGGAGAACGAGCTGGAGGGCGATCAGGAGAGCCATGGCGGCCTGAGCCGGCGCCAGGCGGGGGCCGGGTGGTGGAGCCTGGAGCGCTGGCTCCGGACATGGGTGCGGAGGGGGGTGGCACTGCTGACGGAGCCCCAGAGGAGAGCGTGTCTGCCGGCCGTGCTGGTGGTGCAGCAGGGCGTGACGCTCCTGCACCGGCTCCACGTGGCTCTGTTCTACATCAGCAGCTCCTTCTATCACCTCTCCAAGAGAGCGGCTGGTATCGGCTATGTGAGTAACAGACACACTGCATGTCGGAGAAAGCCTCAGTTCGTCCAATAATGAAAGACAGGAAACAAAGGAGCCACCTTAAGTTCAGGAAGTAGTGGAGCTGTGCATAGAGCCCATTGTAAATAATACTGCAGATTAGGGATCGACTGATACAGATTTTTTTAGGGTCGATATCGATATTTTCTCATCAGCCAAACTGCAAATTCCACTGAAGAAGTGTGAAACCAGGAAGTGAAGCTTAATAATTGTAGTTCTTTCTTGATCCACTAGGAGCTCCAAAACGGAGCAAATCCCCATAAACTCCCATGTTAAACATACCAACTACACAGCAGAATAAACAAGTTTACATCTGAATAAATGTGTCTACAGCAGGAATAAACATGTTTACTGCAGGAGTAAACGTGTTTACAGCAGAAATAAATGTGTTTACAACAGAATAAACATGTTTACATCTGAATAAATGTGTTTACAGCAGAATAAACATGTTTACATCAGAATAAATATGTTTACAGCAGAATAAACATGTTTACTGCAGGAGTAAACGTGTTTACAGCAGAAATAAACGTGTTTACATCTGAATAAATGTGTTTACAGCCGAATAAACATGTTTACATCTGAATAAATGTGTTTACAGCAGGAATAAACATGTTTACAGCAGGAATAAACATGTTTACTGCAGGAGTAAACGTGTTTACAGCAGAAATAAACGTGTTTACATCTGGACAAATGTGTTTACATCAGAATAAACATGTTTACATCTGAATAAATATGTTTACAGCAGGAATAAACATGTTTACATCAGAATAAACATGTTTACATCAGAATAAACATGTTTACATCTGAATAAATGTGTTTACAACAGAATAAACATGTTTACATCTGAATAAATGTTTACAGCAGAATAAACATGTTTACATCTGAATAAATGTGTTTACAGCAGAATAAACATGTTTACATCTGAATAAATGTGTTTACAACAGAATAAACATGTTTACAGCAGAAATAAACATGTTTACAGCAGAAATAAACATATTTACAGCAGGAATAAACATGTTTACATCTGAATAAATGTGTTTACAGCAGAATAAACATGTTTACAGCAGAAATAAACATGTTTACAGCAGAAATAAACATATTTACAGCAGAATAAACATGTTTACATCTGAATAAATGTGTTTACAACAGAATAAACATGTTTACAACAAAATAAACATGTTTACAGCAGAAATAAACATATTTACAGCAGAATAAACATGTTTACATCTGAATAAATGTGTTTACAACAGAATAAACATGTTTACAACAAAATAAATGTGTTTACAGCAGAAATAAACATATTTACAGCAGGAATAAACATGTTTACATCTGAATAAATGTGTTTACAACAGAATAAACATGTTTACAGCAGAAATAAACATGTTTACAGCAGAAATAAACATATTTACAGCAGAATAAACATGTTTACATCTGAATAAATGTGTTTACAACAGAATAAACATGTTTACAACAAAATAAACATGTTTACAGCAGAAATAAACATATTTACAGCAGGAATAAACATGTTTACAGCAGAAATAAACATGTTTACAGCAGCAAATAAACGTGTACAGCAGAAATAAACATATTTACAGCAGGAATAAGCATGTTTACATCTGAATAAATGTGTTTACAGCCGAATAAACATGTTTACATCTGAATAAATGTGTTTACAGCAGGAATAAACATGTTTACAGCAGGAATAAACATGTTTACTGCAGGAGTAAACGTGTTTACAGCAGAAATAAACGTGTTTACATCTGAACAAATGTGTTTACATCAGAATAAACATGTTTACATCTGAATAAATATGTTTACAGCAGGAATAAACATGTTTACATCAGAATAAACATGTTTACATCAGAATAAACATGTTTACATCTGAATAAATGTGTTTACAACAGAATAAACATGTTTACATCTGAATAAATGTTTACAGCAGAATAAACATGTTTACATCTGAATAAATGTGTTTACAGCAGAATAAACATGTTTACATCTGAATAAATGTGTTTACAACAGAATAAACATGTTTACAGCAGAAATAAACATGTTTACAGCAGAAATAAACATATTTACAGCAGGAATAAACATGTTTACATCTGAATAAATGTGTTTACAACAGAATAAACATGTTTACAGCAGAAATAAACATGTTTACAGCAGAAATAAACATATTTACAGCAGAATAAACATGTTTACATCTGAATAAATGTGTTTACAACAGAATAAACATGTTTACAACAAAATAAACATGTTTACAGCAGAAATAAACATATTTACAGCAGAATAAACATGTTTACATCTGAATAAATGTGTTTACAACAGAATAAACATGTTTACAACAAAATAAATGTGTTTACAGCAGAAATAAACATATTTACAGCAGGAATAAACATGTTTACATCTGAATAAATGTGTTTACAACAGAATAAACATGTTTACAGCAGAAATAAACATGTTTACAGCAGAAATAAACATATTTACAGCAGAATAAACATGTTTACATCAGAATAAATATGTTAACAGCAGAATAAACATGTTTACTGCAGGAGTAAACGTGTTTACAGCAGAAATAAACGTGTTTACATCTGAATAAATGTGTTTACAGCCAAATAAACATGTTTACATCTGAATAAATGTGTTTACAGCAGGAATAAACATGTTTACAGCAGGAATAAACATGTTTACTGCAGGAGTAAACGTGTTTACAGCAGAAATAAACGTGTTTACATCTGAACAAATGTGTTTACAGCAGAATAAACATGTTTACATCTGAATAAATATGTTTACAGCAGGAATAAACATGTTTACATCAGAATAAACATGTTTACATCTGAATAAATGTGTTTACAACAGAATAAACATGTTTACATCTGAATAAATGTTTACAACAGAATAAACATGTTTACATCTGAATAAATGTGTTTACAGCAGAATAAACATGTTTACATCTGAATAAATGTGTTTACAACAGAATAAACATGTTTACAGCAGAAATAAACATGTTTACAGCAGAAATAAACATGTTTACAGCAGAAATAAACATATTTACAGCAGGAATAAACATGTTTACAGCAGAAATAAACATATTTACAGCAGAATAAACATGTTTACATCTGAATAAATGTGTTTACAACAGAATAAACATGTTTACAACAAAATAAATGTGTTTACAGCAGAAATAAACATATTTACAGCAGGAATAAACATGTTTACATCTGAATAAATGTGTTTACAACAGAATAAACATGTTTACAGCAGAAATAAACATGTTTACAGCAGAAATAAACATATTTACAGCAGAATAAACATGTTTACATCTGAATAAATGTGTTTACAACAGAATAAACATGTTTACAACAAAATAAACATGTTTACAGCAGAAATAAACATATTTACAGCAGGAATAAACATGTTTACATCTGAATAAATGTGTTTACAACAGAATAAACATGTTTACAGCAGAAATAAACATGTTTACAGCAGAAATAAACATATTTACAGCAGGAATAAACATGTTTACATCTGAATAAATGTGTTTACAACAGAATAAACATGTTTACAACAAAATAAACATGTTTACAGCAGAAATAAACATATTTACAGCAGAATAAACATGTTTACATCTGAATAAATGTGTTTACAACAGAATAAACATGTTTACAACAAAATAAATGTGTTTACAGCAGAAATAAACATATTTACAGCAGGAATAAACATGTTTACATCTGAATAAATGTGTTTACAACAGAATAAACATGTTTACAGCAGAAATAAACATGTTTACAGCAGAAATAAACATATTTACAGCAGGAATAAACATGTTTACAGCAGAAATAAACATGTTTACAGCAGCAAATAAACATGTGTACAGCAGAAATAAACATATTTACAGCAGGAATAAGCATGTTTACGTCTGAATAAATATGTTTACATCTGAATAAACATGTTTACAGCAGAAATAAACATGTGTACAGCAGGAATAAACATGTTTACAGCAGAAATAAACATGTTTACAGCAGAAATAAACATGTGTACAGCAGAAATAAACATGTGTACAGCAGGAATAAACATGTTTACAGCAGAAATAAACATGTGTACAGCAGGAATAAACATGTTTACAGCAGAAATAAACATGTTTACAGCAGAAATAAACATGTTTACAGCAGGAATAAACATGTTTACAGCAGGAATAATGATGTCGTGTGTGCAGCTGCGTGTGATGGGTGGTGATGACGCCGCCATCAGGACCAGCTACAGGCTGCTGGGCGCCATCTCCCTCCTCCAGCTGCTCATCACCGTCAGCCTGCAGCTCAACAACGCCAGACAGAGACAGAGAGCCAGGAAGGAGTGGAAGCTCTACAGGACGCTCAGGTCTGGAACCAGTCCACTCACCAGAACCAATCCACTCCACCAGTACAGGTCCACTCCACCATAACCAGTCCACTCCACCAGTACAGGTCCACTCCACAAGTACAGGTCCACTCCACCATAACCAGTCCACTCCACCAGTACAGGTCCACTCCACCAGTACAGGTCCACTCCACCATAACCAGTCCACTCCACCAGTACAGGTCCACTCCACAAGTACAGGTCCACTCCACCATAACCAGTCCACTCCACCAGTACAGGTCCACTCCACCAGTACAGGTCCACTCCACCATAACCAGTCCACTCCACCAGTACAGGTCCACTCCACAAGTACAGGTCCACTCCACCAGTACAGGTCCACTCCACCAGTACAGGTCCACCCACAAGTACAGGTCCACTCCACCAGTACAGGTCCACTCCACCAGTCCACTCCACCAGTACCAGTCCACTTCACCAGTACCAGTCCGCTCCACCTGAACCAGTCCACTCACCAGTACCAGTCCACTCCACCAGTACCAGTCCACTTCACCAGTACCAGTTCGCTCCACCTGAACCAGTCCACCAGTACAGGTCCTCTCCACCAGAACCAGTCCACTCCACCATAACCAGTCCACTCCACCATAACCAGTCCACTCCACCATAACCAGTCCACTTCACCAGAATCAGTCCACTTCACCAGAACCAGTCCCCTTCATCAGAACCAGTCCCCTTCACCAGAACCAGTCCACTTCACCAGAACCAGTCCCCTTCACCAGAATCAGTCCACTTCACCAGAACCAGTCCCCTTCATCAGAACCAGTCCCCTTCACCAGAACCAGTCCACTTCACCAGTACCGGTCCCCTTCATCAGAACCAGTCCACTTCACCAGAACCAGTCCACTTCACCAGTACCGGTCCCCTTCACCAGAACCAGTCCACTTCACCAGAACCAGTCCACTTCACCAGTACCAATCCGCTCCACCAGTACCAGTCCGCGCCACCATAACCAGTCCGCTCCACCATAACCAGTCCACTTCACCAGAACCAGTCCTCTCCACCAGAACCAGTACCCTCCACACACCTGATCCTTCTGTCAGGACCTTCATTTACAGCCAAACTCTTCATTCTTCACATTTTGATATATGAGCATTAAAGTGGTTCATTGTTAGTTCTGGTTTTTCTCTTGTTTGAAGAAATCAATCAGAAATTGTTCCTAAAAACTTCAGATGAGTAATGACATCACTCTAACATATCGGGCTATAAAATGAACATGGAAAAAAACGGAAACAATGGGGCTAGGGAAACGTAAAACCACGAAAAAGGAAATAAAATCACCTTTTAAATGGACAAAAAGTATTAAATATCTAGGCTGTACAGTGAGCGACATGAAACAACAGATATACAGGTACTATTAGCATATCCTGAAAAAAATTCATGTATTTCCATAATTCAACTTAAAAGGTGCAAAACCCTTTTTCTGTTTGATTTTATACAATATTTTTTGAGTTTTTGTATTTGAGGTTTTCTTAAGCTGCAACTTCTAATCAGCAACATCCAAACAAACAAAAGCTTGAAATATATTAATTCACATATGATTTGTCTACACAATATGTAAATTCCACCTTTTAAGTTGAATTATGGAAAAACATGAACTTTTTCAGGGTATTCTAATTTTTTGGGTCGTACCTGTATACAGTTGTGTGAAAAAGTGTTTGCCTCCTTCCTGATTTCTTGATTTTTTGCATGCTTGTCACTCTTATATCTTTCAGATCATCAAACAAATTTAAATGTGAGACAAAGATAACACAAGTAAACAGAAAATGCAGTTTTTGAATGAAGGTTTTTATTAGTAAGGGAGGAAAAAAATCCTAACCTCCATGGCCCTGTGTGAAAAAGTGATTGCCCCCTCTGTTAAAACATAATTCAACTGTGGTTTATCACATCTTTGGAAAGCTGAGTTCAATTTCTCTAGCAAAACTCAGGCCGGATTACTGCCACACCTGTTCTCAGTCAAGAAATAAGATAAATTTTAATTTGACGAATTTAGAATTCTTTAAATATATGCAGTTAAGAGACCTCGTTAAAGCAGAATATTTACTCTGTTGTCAGAGTATAGGTGATGACATCATATTTAATAGAGAAACACATGATAGGAAAGCTGTATAAGGCGTTAAGACTCAGGTAGGGGAAAATGTTTTAGAAAACAAGATACAGAGGTGGAATGAAGATCTAGGAAGAACTGGCATAGGTGAAAAAAAGAGTACTGGAATACCACGGATGACATCACGATAAACAAAGACTGGCGCTTGATCCGATATAAAATCATGTAGATGCACTGAAATTAAAATTCTTGACCGAAACGGACGACAAAAAAATGAGCAAACCATGGCTGAAAACCGAAACACGGAAAGAAATTAGTATGTCAGTTATTAGATTCATAGCATTTTTGGCTACAATGTGAACTAAAATCAAGGCATTGCAATAAATCAAATACAAAAATACCTAAATATTTATTTACCACTGACATTACAGCAATGCAAATATAAATTAAAATTCAAAATAAAATATTTAGTTTGACATTCAGGTGTACATTACATAATGCATTTTGCATTTTTCTCTGTTGTACTACTACAACAAATACTAATATACAGGCTTATAACTGACTGGCCTGCTGAAAGACTGAAATTAGATATGTTCTCACATAAAACACAAAGTGCAAAAGTAGGTTCACTGTTTGCTGCATCATCACAAGTTTCAGCATCGTTGTTCCGGTGATTTATGTCTTGGTCGAAAACCGAAAATGCACTTTTGGGTAAATTTCGACCGAAAACTTTCAGTGGCCGAATTTTTAGTGCATCCCTAAAATCATGTATAGAATCTATTACACGCGAGAAAAATTTAATGGGTGCTATAGCAACACACCAGATACCTGCCTGAAATGTGGAAGTAAAGATTCTTTAAAGGTACAGTATGTAAGAATTACTGACATAGATGGGTATTTGAAATAAAAGATGTTTTCTTTCAAATGACCTCATATTCCAGCACTGTTGTGAATGTACGGTGGCCGTTAGTGGCCAAAATTCTCCCAGAAATAAAAATGTTTTTATGTTTGAGTGGATCCAGAGGTCTCAGGTTGAACTATGAGGAACTACTTTAATGACTTTTAAGGCGTCACTGATCCCAAACAGTCTCTAACTGCCATTAAACAGAGCTGGTGCAGCAGTTTTAAAGTTCAGATGGTTATTACTACACACATTGTTTTGTCCATTCAGGGACACCGTAGTAAAAATGGTGGAACAAATATGGCAGCCTCCATATGTGCACCCCCCAGCAAGTAGATAGAAATGACTCATTCTAAGAAAATAAACAGCGATTCTAGTGCAGTGATTACACATCAATAGAAACGGTTTTGAATTAAATATCACATTTTTCTGCCATTAACCTTTTGATTTTTTACATACTGTACCTTTAATGGATTTTTTGGGGGAACGTATTAAAATTTTGATTTGGCATATCTAAAATTGGCTTTCAGAGGCACTTAAAATGAATTTAGACTTTGATCCATCAGTTTGTTTCTCCCATGATTTATCCAACAATCGCACCATAAGATATCCAGGTGGTTGGATCATTATGTTTTATTAGTAGTTTAAAAAAACTCATTAAAAAGTTGGAAAGCAATTAAACCTCCAACACTAAAACAATGAAGACATGAAATAATGTACTACCTTAATAAAGAAAGTCTTCTACCCACAGATAATAACAAAAGAGACCAGTTTGTGATGGTGTGGGGAGAGATAATGAAGGCAATAAAGAAGTGATACAGAATATATGAAGGGAAGAGAATAATCTGATTAAGGAGGAGACAAAACAGTTTGGAAAAACAAATGGGCAGTGAGAATGTGTGAGTGAACGGGAGCGTTATTTGTTTTGTATTGTGGGATTTTTTTTGTGTCAATTATTGTTTATCATATTGTAAAATGAAAATAAGATTTAAAAAAAGCTCCAGATGAGACTCGATGCTGAACCGAGCGTGTTTTTTAGTCCTCAGCACACCCTGAGCTCCAACCCCAAGGCCGCCCGCTGCATCCTGTGTCTGGAGGCGAGGAGGAACTCCACCTCCACCCCCTGCGGACACCTCTTCTGCTGGGAGTGCATCACGGAGTGGTGCAACACCAAGGTCAGACCCGGATCAGGGCCCCCATCAGTCACAAGCAGACAGAGGCATCGTCAGTTTGTCAAGTGCTGCTTGATATTAAAGTTCCAGTTGTCCTCAAAATGATGCATATCCTCCCATTAAATAAAAGAATAAATTCACAACAGTAATTCAAATAAGAAACTAAAGAAACTAATAATAAATAAAAATTTACAAAATTATAATTTAGAGAAATAAAATGTTGCTTTTGAATTGTGGTTGGAAATAATGATTAGAAAAAAAACCCAAATAAACAAAACTGTCCCAGACACATTAAAGCATCTTTCCATGAACAGTGGACCAACATACGTGTCAACAGGTGCAGACGTCTGATTGGACGTTACAGAAAACACCTGATTGCAGTGATTGACTCAAAGAGTTGCTCAACAACATTTTAGCTTCGAAGTCCCGTCATGCTTATTTACTTGTTTTATTTTTTGTGTGTTTGTTTTTAATATTTCTGTTGAACCACAATTCAAAATCAATGTCATGAATTTCATAGAATTTTTATTTATCATTACTTTTTTCATCTTCATTCACTGACAGATGATTTTTTTCCTTCTTTAATGTGAGGGTATGAATAATTTTGAGGATGACTGTTTTTTTTCTCCCATCATGGAGAGCATGGCTTCTAAATCCTGCCCAGTTATCCCATCATGTCGGTTCAGGAACTGAATTTGCTTTTGTTTCAACAATCAAACATTTCCTGCAGTTACTTATGCACGCTTTGTGAAAGTAAGATCTAGCACTGTTCAGGCTCTAAAAATATAGAAAATTATGTCGTTTTAAGTAAATTATGGACGCCACCCACTCAGGACACTTGGATTACATTGGACAAGCAGTATGGAGGAATACTGACAAGTTTTTATGGACCTTTTTGGCTGAACTCCGGTGAACTCCATTATATGAAAGTTGGGGGGGAAACGAGAAGCCTTCCTGATCGCTGGCGGCATTTGAGATATTAAAGTGCTCCAGAGTCTTGCTCACCATGAGGGGAAGTGGAAAATAAAGTTACATCATTCTGTGGGTGTACTATTCCTTTAAGTTTCCCTCTGTGTACCAGACGCTCCAACACCATGTAGAATAAAAACAGCTTTATTTTGTTTTAATGTATTAGTTAAAAATTACATGTTGAGAATGAGAAATAAATCCCATATAAACGCCGTACCGATGAGTACCGGTACAGATTCGCAGGTACCGGAAGTTGCTACCCATCCCTAACTCAATTATGAGTTTGGAGATCGTTTGACATGAAAATTGAAATCACGATCAAATTTCAACTAATTGCACAGCCCTGACACAAGGCGAGTTTATTTGTACGTCACATTTCATGTGTACAACAATTCAAAGTGCTTTACATAAAACAAAAGCATCACAGCCGATGCAGAAGAGAAGAAGCATAAAACGTTAGTTAAAAATCACTTAAAGAATTTTTTTTTAAACCTGACACACTACAGAGTATTTGTGTTAGTTTTTAGGTTGTTTTTAGGTCTTGGCTCTGCCGTGAGTAGCTGTTAGCTTCCTCTGACTGTACTCAGACGTCACATCACCACAACGTAACACCTGAAGCTGCTGGTTTCCATGGAGATGTTTTCATCAGATCGTCTGTTCTTCTTTTCAGCCGGAGTGTCCTTTGTGTCGGGAGAAGTTCCTGCCTCAGCGACTGGTGTTCCTGAGGAACTACAGCTAGAACCAGACGTGACCACAGCGCTGCTGAGCCGTCTCCGTGGCTGTGGATTCATCTGCTGCATGCGTCACAGCGTCAAAAACGTCTGGAGGAGCCTCTGAATCCAGCCTCCAAATCTGTACTCTGTTTGGCCTGAAACAAAGGATACACCGCATGTAACCTTGGTGGCTTTGCCTATCCCAGGATTTATTCCACACAAGATTTTTTTAAAACTTTATTTACATAAGCAGAATGTACAAACTCTCCTGACGGGAGTAACAAGGAGTTTTATACAATACTGTACACGATTATATCAACAACAAACGCACTGAAAGGTCTGAACAATAAACATACAAAGTGGTTTAAATAAAATAAAGGAAAATAAGATATTTTGCGCACAATATACAATAAATTATCGTCAAAAGTCATTTAAATGCAAAGTTAATCATCATGACTGGGCTTTAAAACAGACTTTTTTTTTTACAGATTTAATTTGCAATTCTGCTTGACATTTTTTAAGTGATGAGAAATAATGTAAAAAATCCATGTAGCTATAAAACAGGCACAGTTAGGTAGCCTATTTTGCTTCATCCCACAGAAGATTGGAGAGAAGCTGCAGAGCTACAGGTGTAATATTTGTGGATTTTTAAGAGTTAAATTAAGTGTTTACTGGTAAGAAACAACATAATTTAAAAATATGAGGACAAACATAAAAAGAGAAGTTTTTTTTCCTCAGAAAATCGATTTTGTTTGACATTTTTCATGTTAAGGGGTTAATGGGGGTCCATGTTCAGGTAACGACAGATAAATGAAAAGGAATAAAATGCACGGTTCCATGTTTCTTTCTTTTACAATGTAGCTGAAAGAATAAGCAAAAGGAAAGCTGTCAGGAGCTGTGGAGTCTGCGGTTGCTAGGCGACGGGACTGGAGCACTATGGGAAATTCTCGTTGGCTAGGATGTCCCATTTCAGCAGCTACTGTTTCAGGAGGCTGCTCCGGAGTGTGCAGACTGCAACATGAGATACGGCTCGTATCCACATCCGGTCTGGAAGCAGCAGACAGGCAAACCAGCGTTATTCTCTCCATTTCAGAAAGGAAAGTCGTTTTTGAGAAAACAGGGTTTGTATTTTTTAAGCATGTAAATATAAATAAATATTTTTGATGTTTTAACAGATGATTATGAAACGTTGGCAATGTGCACAGACATGATCTGTACGTTTGTTCACGTAATTAAACATGAAGACTTGATTGTTTCTGTTTTTAATTGTTGACTCTGATTTCTGCTCCGTGAAATAAAAACATGAAAGGAGTAACAAGCATTCTTCCAAATATTCAGACTCCAGTTTATTGTGTTTGTGCAGGACTCAAAGATCACCGCGTGTTGCTTCGTTTTAGGGGTTTTTTATTGAACTGCCGCACACCTCACTTTACGACCCTTGCCGTACCTCGATGCTGCAAACCTTAAAGTCACAGTAACTTGTCAGTTCCAGTGCATCACTTAACACAGTCCAACAGGACAGATGAGGAAGGTCAACTGCATGTTTTCCGAACATAACATTTCCCCCCCCATCCCCAGGGAACAGAGGGGTAGCATGGGGGTAACTCCCAAAATGTCAATATCACCCTGTCACATAATCCCCATGCCAGACAGGTGGGGCCCTCAACCTCTGAGGGCGTGCTGGTCCAGGAGCTGCATCGAGTGGTGCCGGTGGGTCACTTGCCGCCCGATTACCTCCTAGCCTGGGCTGCCAGCCTAGAGCCACCGGGGACAGAGGCAGTGCTGGTGCAGTGGGAGTTGCAACTCTGTGCAGGCGGTTTGAGTGCCAACGAGTCCCATTTTCCAATCTGTAAGTGGCTGGCCCGAGCTGCTTAGTCACCTGCAGGGGCTCTGACCAGTATGACTGCAGCTTATTTTGGCGGTGGAGACGTTTGATCCTGACCCAGTCCCCTGCTGAAAGGGAGGGGGTCTGCACTCTATGTGTGGCATCATACTTCTCTTTCATCCGAGCCTGTGAATCTTTCACCTGAACTCTGGCTTTCTGAAGCTCTGGACTCTCACGTGCAGGGGCTGGCTCAGCTCTCAGGCAGTCCAGCGGTTGTTTCAGTTCACGACCAATCATAAGTGATGCAGGTGACACTCCAGTAGTGGAATGTCTGGATGCTCGGATGGTCAGAAGAGTTTGGTTGAGAGCGTCACTGAAGGTCTTCCCCTCCTCCAGACAGGCTCGGATGCCATTCTTCAGAGTTTTGTTCAGCCTTTCCACTCCCCCATTACTCTCTGGGTGATACACCGCTGTCCTGATGTGCTTGATGGAGCGCTGCATGAGAAACTCCGTGAACTCTGCTGATACAAATTGGGGCCCGTTATCTGTTGTGACCACATCTGGGAGGCCCCAGCGTCCAAAAAGGCTGTTCAGGCAATCGACAACGGAGTGCGCAGTGATGGAGCTCATCTGAAAAACCTCCGGCCATTTCGAATGAAGATCGTGCACCACCAGCAGGTAACGGGCGTGGGCAGGCGCCCCATGAAGTTCTCCGCAGAGGTCGACCTGAATATGCCCCCAGGGCGAAGATGGCCAGGGGGTTGGGGCGAGAGGGGCCGTGGCAGGCTGGCCCGTTTTCCCACTCAAAAGGCAGCAGACGCAGTTACGCACCAGCTCTTCCACATCAGAGTCTATGTGGGGCCACCACACTGTATCACGGCAGCGCTGCTTTACCTTGACCACCCCAAGGTGCCCCTCATGCGCCATGTGAAGTACTCTGGACCTAAGAGTCTCTGGAATTACTGCACGGTGACCCCGAGCAAGACACACTGCCCCCCAGCAGGAGAGCTCATCGCGGAAGCGATAGTAGGGAAGCAGCTTATCATCCACTTTGGCGGGCCAGCCGTCCTGGACGTAGGTGCGGAGGGTTGAGAGGACCTCATCCGCTGCTGAGGCCTGCTGCAGTTCCGTCAGGGTGACTACTGAGCCAAGGGGCTCGTGCAGGATGTGGACCCAGTCCTCATCGCTCTCTGGGTCCGATGATACTCCGCCCATCTCCTTCGTCACCGACACGGCCCTTGACAGGAGGTCGGCCACCGTGTTGGCCCGCCCAGGCACAAACTCCAGACTGAAGTTGTACTGGTTCAGTCTGTCAGCCCACCTTAACAGTCTCATCGGCCTGTGCCCCGAGCCTTGGGTAGCCAGCAGGGCTGTCAGCGCTTGGTGGTCGGTGCGAATGGTGAAAGACCTACCGTATAAGTAAACGTGCCAGCGTTCGCAAGCCCACAGGCAGGCAAGGGCCTCCCTCTCCCCCACTGAATACTTCTGCTCTGCCGGAGTTAGTGCTCGTGAGGCAAAAGCCACTGGACGTTCCACCCCGTCCTGAATCTGGGAAAGCACAGCGCCCAGCGCCACCCCGGACGCATCACAAGTGACCACGGTAGGTGCAGTGAGGTTGAAGTGGGTCAGTGTGGGTGGGGACGTGAGCTGCTGTTTGATGACGCACACAGCTTCGTGGCAGGCCAGGGTCCAGTCCCATGCAGCTTCCTTCCTGAGCAGCCGACGCAAGGGAGCTGTAAGTTCCGAAAAGTGCGGCATGAACCTGAGATAATAGGCAGCCATTCCCAGGAAGGAAGAAAGTTGGGACGGTGACTGCGGGTCTGGGAGTGACAGAATGGCTTCAGTGTGGGACATAATTGGGGTGATGCCCTCCTTCGAAAGCCTGAAACCCAGAAACTCAACTTCCCCAACTCCAAACACGCACTTTTCAGCATTCAGCGTGACCCCGTGCTGTTCAAAACGCTGAAAGACTTGCGCCAGGCGAGTGTCATGCAGTGTGGTGGAGGGTGCATGCACAACCACGTCATCCAGGTAGATGGAGACACCCTGGATACCAGCCAGTATGAGTGACATTATTTTCTGAAAGCAGCTTGGGGCTGATGAGAGTCCAAATGCCATGCGTTTGAATCTGAAAACCCCCACGTGCGTAACAAATGCCGTAAGGTCCATGCTGGCTTGTGCTAGGGGGACCTGCAGGTAACCGTTTCGCAAGTCCATCTTACTGAAGACAGTGGAGCCATAGAAATGACTAGTGAGCTCCTCAGCAGTAGGCAGGGGGTACTTGTCGGGAATGATGGCTTTGTTGACGTCTGTGAGGTCCACACAGAGTCGCAGTCCACCCCCCTTCCTCTTAGCTATCACCAGGTTCGACACCCATGGCGAGGCGTTGATGGGCTCGATGACATCTGCCTTCACCAGGCGCTGCAGTTCGGCCTCCACTGCATCACGGAGGGCCAGAGGGATGCGCCGCAGAGGCTGGATGACAGGGCGGACAGACTGGTCAACCGTAGGCTGGTGTACAAATCCTTTTGTGCAGCCCAGCCCGTTGAACAGTTGTGGGTAGCGGTCAGGCCAGGAGGCGGCGACCTGCAGGACATGCTGGCCTCTGGCATCACTCACAGCGAAACCCAGGGCGAGGAACAGGTCTAGGCCCATAATATTTGCTCCCCTCTGGGTGATACAGAACTTGGTGTTAGGTGCACATTGTTGGTCATATCTGACGGGAAGGCAGGCCACACCCAAAGTGGAGATGGGAGAATGGCCATAGCCCAGCAGGGGTTTAACTGCTGCTTCAAGGGGTACGTGTCTGAAGAAGCGGTCATATGTGGATTTGTTCAGGATCGACACTTTGGCTCCTGTGTCCACAAGGAGCGGGATTAGGGCTGTGCCTACACGGCATGTGCAAAGCTTGAAGGCGGGCAGTGAGCTCTGAACTGTATTTATGGGGACAGCAGCAGCGTCAAATGAAGCGGGGGAGGAGCGACAGCAGCGTGCAAAATGGTTAGACTTGTTGCAGTTGCGACAACGTTTTCCCCGAGCAGGGCATGATTGATCTCTGGCTGCATGGGAAGAGGAGCCACAGTTACTACATCTCTTGGCCCCACTCTCCCTGGACCCCCTGTCCAGTCTCTGCACGTCCAGACCGTCACTCACCCCGTTACTAGGGTCTGCAGCCTCTGTATGATGAACTGATGGCGGCGATGACGTCACCGAATCGTGCACTGCGCGGCCGAACCTGCGTGCCTCCATTAGGGCCGTTTCCAACTGTTTTCCAATCACTAGAGCGTCCGCTAAGGTCATGGAGTCTGACTCTAATAAAAGTCTCTCCCTCAGTTGGTCGCATGATGTTTTCTCTATCAACTGATCAACTATAAGTCCATCCTCCAGAGCCCCAAAGTCACAAAGCCTAGCCAGCTCACATAAAGCCGACACGAAGTGAGCAACGGTCTCACCCGGCTTCTGGGTCCTCTGACGAAACTCGAAGCGGTGCATCCGCCGGCTTCTCCCGGAGCTGAAGTGTTTCTTCAAGGCGGCTGTGGCTGTGACGTACTTATCATCCACTAGGGTGAGCGTGGCGAAGACTCGCTGTCCCTCCTGTCCGAGACAATGCCGCAGGAGCGCACACTTTCTAGCTTCGGCTAGGTCCGCGTGTCCCAACGCCAGCAAATAATCCTCAAACGACTGCAGCCACCGCTCCCAGGGAACAGCTGGATCGCCGGGAACTGGCAGAAAAGGAGGAGGAGGCGGTAAGGCGAGTTCAGACATCCTCGTTCGCCAATTATTGTGTTTGTGCAGGACTCAAAGATCACCGCGTGTTGCTTCGTTTTAGGGGTTTTTTATTGAACTGCCGCACACCTCACTTTACGACCCTTGCCGTACCTCGATGCTGCAAACCTTAAAGTCACAGTAACTTGTCAGTTCCAGTGCATCACTTAACACAGTCCAACAGGACAGATGAGGAAGGTCAACTGCATGTTTTCCGAACATAACACAGTTTTCCCAACACATGGCCTCAACTGGGCAGATGCTCACACATGCACAACCCAGTTACGCTTTTGCATTTTTTTGGCAGCAACTGAATACATCTGATCACGTAGACGTGATGAAGACGACCTGCTGAAGTTCAACCTGAGCATCAGGATGATTAACCATTAAACGAGGTTTAATGGTTATTGGTGTTTACTGGGATTTCCACCACAACAACCTCTAGTTTCCAGAGATGGTCTGAAGAAGAGAAAATTTCCAGCAGGGTTCCCACGTGTCCTGGAAAACCTGGAAAATGATCGAACATTTTTCCAGTCATGGAAAACGCATGGAAAATGAGAAAAAAAGAGTAAAATGTCCCGGAAAATTATTTTTCCTACGTGGCCGCTTTGTAGCTGTTACGTCGCCGTTTCGTTGCAGCTTGGTCATCTATTCGGCGCAAATTTGTTGCAGCTAAGTTGCTTCGTGCATTTTCATCGCCGTGTTGTAGCTGTTTCGTCGCCACTATGACGCCGTTTCATCGCCATTACGTCAGTTTCATTGCGTTTCATTGCCGCTTCTTAGCCATTTTCGTAGCTGTTTCGTCACCGCTTTATCGCTGTTTCGTCGCCACTTCGTAGCTGTTTTATCACCGCTTTGTAGCCGTATTGTAACACTGGTATCACATTACTACATACAGGAGATTCCTCACTGACGTGATGTAGAAGGTGAATCGAAGATCTGGGTCTGGCTCGCCATCCTGGATCCAAATCCTGTCTGTGTGTGTGCACGCCCGCACACGGCAGTTCAACCGTCCTTCCTCCAACCAACTTCCAAGTCAAGCATAAAAAAAAAAACCTGACCTGTGTAACAGGTCATAAAAACAATAAATCTCTTTTAAAATCCTCAATTGTACAAATAAATATTCCACATTCTGAGTTGTAACATTACTGCAACAGTGTTTTTTCCAACTCAGAATGACAACGGAGCGGTTTCTTTTAATTAACGGCTCCGTTTTCCACACCAGTTACTGCATATATTTTTCATCTACACAATATACAGTCACATTTATAACATTCAAAATATTCATAAACTTAGAATGTTAACTGATTAACAGTTCATGGCGGAGCATTTACTTGTAACAATGTAACATTGGCTCACTGCCAGAAAAAGAAACAACTACAGCACATAAAAATGTAAGAAAATAAACACAAAACTCACCAAAACCGATGCGGTTAAACTCTCATAAAGTCCCTGTCAATTCCCGACCAGGTAAGTTATGTTTTTCCAAAAATAATATTACTTTTCCAATCTTTTTCCTGTTCGTTAATGCTGCTCAGTTTCTTCGATCCGCTCTTACTGTGCGTTCAGACCAAGAGCGACTAAAGCTGTAAAATAGCTTTTGTCGCTCATAAAAATAGCTGCTACAAAAAATCTGTTCGCTTTTGTCGCTCAAGTCGCTTATGACATCACGTTCAATTTTGCATATCCTTTTAAAAGGACCGTATGCTTTTTACCATTAGCAGAGCTTTTGCAGTGATGCTTTTCGTGATTGCTGCCTTGTGCTTTGACAAGTTGTAGCCTGTGATTAACCAGAAATCCGTCTCCTCCTGAAAAACAACGGTCTGGACATAACTGATTAAATTACACCCCAAAACAAAATAATGTAGCTTAGTTAAGTACATCATCTTCACTGATCTGCATCTGCAGATCTTCACTCATTTATCTCTCACTCTCAAACTAAATGTCAAGACAAGGGACAAAAGGGAAATACGTATTTTTATCCCTGTCAGTTATTATTATTATAACATAGTACTTTCCATATTTATAAATGATACCGTCCCGTTCACATAGCATGCTAGGCGCTTGATTAGCAGGCAAGCCTCGTGTTTGGGGCTCAGACACTATTAGAAACCTGCAAAAAGTTGGGCCGCTGTTGCTTATTGTAACACTTGGAGACGCGGTGTGACTCAACACTCAGGCCGATTATGAGCACCCGTAAAGCGGACACGTTTCTGCGCGAGAGCCGGTGAAAAAGCAGAGCTCATAACTTTATTTCTGAACATCCGATCTTGAAAATTCCAAATGTAGCTGGTAGCTAGTGTCAAAAATAAGAAGAGCAAAAAGGTTGGAAGCAGCTCCGGGTCGTTCCTGGGAAGCAGGAGCGAAAATTACCCAAACGCAATATCTTGGCGAGAAACGCTTAATCGAGCATTTTCAACACATGAGCGTGGTAACCGTGCCTTTGTGCCTGAATGAGCATGAATTCATGTTTGGGGCTCAGACACTATACCAAAGCTACAAAAAGTTGGGCTTCTGTTGCTTTTTGCAGCCGTAGGAGACGCGGTGCGACTTGCAACACTCAGGCCAAACATTCCAATTGGTTGTCAGGGTTTTACAGCTGAAACGTGTCATAGCCAATTTGCATAAAGTTAAACTATTTTTAACTTTGTTTAGTCGCTCTAATCGCCCAACTTTTGTAGCTCGTCGCTTCTGTCGCTTTATTCGCTCTTGTCGCTCCTGTCCATTCAAAGTGAATGACTTCCGGCGATTTTACAGCTTTAGTCGCTCTTGGTCTGAACGCACAGTTAGGCCTTCTGACACATCACTCGCGTGCTGCGCTTAACGTCCCTAGTTTCTTAAAGGGGCAGCGACATCAATTTTATGTCAGCATGGTTTTACTCTTCAACACAGAATGATTGCTGTATTAAAGTTTGTAATCATCTCTGATTAACTAATTTGCACTACATGAATCACTTTCAACTTATTTTACTCTTATGTAATATATATACTTTTTAACCTGGGTTACAGTATCGTCGGCGCTTTGTAGCCGTTTCGTCACCGCTTCATCCCCGCTTTGTGGTTGTTTTGTCACCGCTTTGTAGTTGTTTTGTCACCGCTTCCAGAGCAGGTTTTACCACTGAGCAGATTGTTAGATTAATTTTCTATTAATCTGGAAAGAATGAGACACAGTTAGAGTTCCTTGCAGCAAGGGGAAGACAGCCTCATACCGTCTTCCAGGTTTTTCTGAGCCTTGCAGCTTTTTATTCACACAGGTCATGTTAGAAAAAACAACTCCTTGTATGGAAACAGTTTGACAGCAACAGTAGCAGAAGATAGCAGTACTTCTCCGTAGCAGCAATTTTCCACTGAAGTCAGAGAGCATGTCCCACTGAATCAGCCCTTACCCAAAATAAGTATTAAGTATACTCAAGTATACTAAAGTATATCCCCTAAGTGTACTTTTATTGACCAAGTACACTGCTCTCTGTGTACCACCAGTATACTAACAAGTGTACTTCTTGGGACTAAATTGGCCCAATTTAAGTATTTAAAAGTATACTTAAAGTAATCTTCTGGTATACTGTGAGTGTACTCATACTAAAACTTCAAGCTTACTTTTATCTTTAGAAAGTACACTTTAAAGTATACTTCTAGGTATACTGCTAGTTTACTCGTACCAAAACTTTACACTTATTTTTTACTCTTACAAAGAACACTTTGAAGTATACTTAAAGTATTCTTCTATGTATACTGTTAGTTTTCTAGCAGTATACTTCTCAATGCCTTTTTAGTTCAAGACAGTTGTCCACTGCAGTCAACTCTTCAACAGAAGAAGTTGCTCTTGGTAGACCCGATTATCATCAGAACTTGCTTAAAAACATCACAGAACTAGTCAATGCGCAATTTACTCTTATTATCGACATGCTACCTCATTTATTAACAAGGGTACTGAAGTGGTGACATACACATTTGAGTCATGGTCCAAAGAAGACCCAGTTGTGCAACAAGGCATCATGGCAAATAATGTAGAGGAGGAGGCGTGGTCATCTCACAGCAGCTCAGAAGGGCTGCTGCCTGCAAACGGCCAGCGGGAGCAGTAAGTGTTGTGCCCAAAAGAGACTGCCCTCGTTGGGAATGCGTGTAGCGTAAGCTCCAGCGAGCTCCAGCGAGCTCCAGCTCGCGTAGAATTTGTTCAGACACCTCTGCTTTGACTGCAGCCGACAGTTCTCCTGTAAAAGTGACCTTCATTAAAGCCTGATGCTTCTCCACCGTACTGAGGTGCTCACCGAGCGCCCACATGATACGTGCGGAGCGGAGCACGGAATCCATGAATGACCTGGCAGCTACGAAGCAGCCGTGCAGACCATCTGTGAGTGCTTGGTGACGGGGGAGACGCTCTGCATGCTCCCGCTTCTCGTCTCCAAATATAAGCAGCCACTCTCCAAAAACACCTGAAAGAGATGCTAGATTTGTCGCTTGTCGTTCTAACTAAGAGAAAGTCTCCATGATCACCAGGAAAAGTCGCAAGAGGGGTCTGAAAAGTGGGTAAATATAGCAACAAAGTCGCTGTGTTGGCAACAATGGAGTAGACTTTAAAATATACAGAAAGTCACCTTTTAGGTTTGCTATGAGTTTACTGATAATACACATAGTCCACTGTTTAGTGTTTAAAAATACATTTTCAAATATACTGAAAATTGCCTTATTATACTTCTACTTCACCTTTAAAGGTGTCATAATCTAGTGTTTTACATACATAATCCTTAAATTATCTTCAAATGAATTTTTAATTATAGTTGGGTGGGAGGAAAATTTAATGAGCTCATTTTAACCTCTTTTTATCCCCAACTTGTTTGTCGCGAGAACACGTACGAGAGTTAAGAGCTGTCTGTAAGCGCGTTCACGAGGCAAAAACGTCAAAGTCAAAACAAAGTTTAATCAGGACAGACCAAGTGAAGGAAATGATGTCCAAACAGAGAAAAACATGATAAAAACGTAACGGTACGGCTGATAGAGAGGATCCGCGGAGTAAAAGGGCTGGACTCTGATGAATATAAGGAGCGGACGTCTGACATGAAGTTAACCAAACAGCGTTAGCTTCTGTAGCTACATTAGCAGCTTGTCCGTTCGTCTACCACCGTTTACTGGTCTCTGACACAAAAGAAAATAAGTTACACAAGCAGCAACACTAAGCTTCATCACCCATTAGTATTAAAAAAAAAACTGGACATGCATGTTTGTTTTTTAAATTCCTTCCTCAAGTCCCTTTAAACTTCTTGTATATTTATTCGTAAATGCCAAGTAAACTTTGTTAAGTATATTGCTGATAAGTACATAAATGCACAAGTACATAAATAGTAAACTGAAAGTATACTGTCGTATTTAAAGTTTTAAATGAGTATACTTAAAGCATACTTGCACTACTTTTTGGTAAGGGTGATCATGCATGTCACACACTTATTTGAATTAGTATTGTGAATTTAGCCTTTTCTTTAATTGGAGGGTATGAATAATGACTGTATATATACACATTATATTACCAAAAGTATTGTCTCACCTGTCTTGACTCACATATGAGCTTCAGTGACGTCCCATTCCTAATCCATAAGGTTCAATATGAAGTTGGTCCACCTTTGCAGCTAGAACAGCTTCATCTTCTGGAAAGGCTGTCCACAAGGTTTAGGAGTGTTTATGGGAATTTCTGACCATTCTTCCAGAAGCACATTTGTGAGGTCACACTGATGTTGGACCAGAAGGCCTGGCTCTGAGTCTCCGCTCTAACTCATCCCAAAGGTGTCCTATGGGGTTGAGGTCAGGACTCTGTGCAGGCCAGTCCAGTTCCTCCACACCAGACTCTGCATCCAGGTCTTTATGGACCTGCTTTGTGCACTGGTGCACAGTCATGTTGGAAGAGGAAGGGGCCAGTTTCAAACTGGTCCCACAAAGTTGGGAGCATGGAATTGTCCAGAATGTCTTGGTATGCTGAAGCATTCAGAGTTCCTTTCACTGGAACTAAGGGGCCAAGCCCAGCTCCTGAAAACACCCCCACACCATAATCCCCCCTCCACCAAACTTTACACTTGACTCAATGCAATCAGACAAGTACCGTTGTCCTGGCAACCACCAAACCCAGACTCCTCCATCAGATTGCCAGATGGAGAAGCGTGATTGGTCCTCCAGAGAACGCCTCCACTGCTCTAGAGTCCAGTGGCGGCTGCTTTCCACCACTGCATCCACGCTTTGCATTGCACTTGGTGATGTATGGATGGATGCAGCTGGTCACCATGGAAACCCATTCCATGAAGCTCTCCGTCTCTGTTCTTGAGCTGATCTGAAGGCCACATGAAGTTTGGAGGTCTGTAGTGATTAACTCTGCAGAAAGTTGGCAACCTTTTCGCTCTATGCCAGGGTTTCCCAACCCTGCCCCGCCCTGCATGCATTCCAGGTTTCCAACTCCACCACACCTGATTCAGATCAACTCAACTGCTCATCAAGTTCTTTGCAAGCTGCTCACGAGCCATTCATCTGAGTCAGGTGTGTTGAAGTAGGAATATCTGGAAAACCAGCAGGGGTGGGGTCCCTGAGGGCCAGGGTTGGGAAACCCTGCTCTATGCGCTTCAGCATCCGCTGACCCACTCCATCAGTTTACCTGGACGACCACTTCATGGCTGAGTTGCTGTTGTTCCCAAACACTTCCATTTTCTTATAATACAGCTGACAGGTGACTGTGGAATATTTAGGAGTGAGGAAATTTCTCTGGATTCGTCGCACAGGTGGCATCCTATCACAGTTCCACGCTGGAATTCACTGAGATCCTGAGAGCGACACATTCTTTCACTAATGTTTGTAGAAACAGTCTGCATGCCGAGCTGCTTCATTTATACACCTGTGGACATGGATGTGATGGAACACCTGATTCCATCATTTGGATGGGTGAGCAATTTTGTACATATACACATATACAGTATATTAGGGGTGCAACAATACATGTATTTGTATTGAATTGTGAGCACTGCGTAACAAATATCGAACAATACAGAGTTTTTAATTGATCTAAACTTATGTTCTAATGATGAGCTCTGTGTTAAAGACTCAGTGGATCTGTGTTAAACTACAATCTGATCTGGTATTTGGAACTTCTTTGGTTTTCACATTGAGTATGATCCCGATGGTAAGCTGTCGTGGACACAGAGGACACTGGGTAAAAATAAGCCATGAAAATGTATATTTTTCAGCCAGTCAGTCATTTTCTGTACAGCTTATCCAGTTCAGAGTCGCGGGGTTGCTGGAGCCTGTCCCAGCTATTATCCTATAGCCTATACAAGCTATTGTATATTTTTGTACTGAAAAAATGTTGAAACGTGACACCAAGGTATTGAACCAAACCGTGAATTTTTTGCATCGTTGTACCCCAAATGCATATATATATATATATATATATATATATATATATATATATATATATATATATACACACACATACACACATATATATATATATATATATATATATATATATATATATATATATATATATATATATATATATTTATATATATATATATTAGGGCTGAAAGATATATCGTTATCATATCTATATTGAGATATGGACATTCATATGTCCTGTATATAAAGCTCAGGAAGTCATAAACAAAACTGCACTTTCCACCAAAGGGCTTGGTTTTAAATGAACCGATAGTCATATCGTATCGTATCGATATTGAGATGTCTGGCATGAATATCGAGATATGAAATTTTGTCCATATCGTTCACAGCCCTAATATATATATATATATATATATATATATATATATATATATATATAACCCCCCCCCCCCCCCCCCCCCCCCCACACACACACACACACACACACATATATATTTTGTATATAACCTGGTTGCTGTTAGTGTTTCTGTAAACTCTTGGTGTTGTTTTTTTTTTATTTATTTTTGAATGTTTTATAGTTTGTATATGTTATGAAGAACTCTGGATACCTTTGGTTTCGTAGATGCTCTAAATAAATAAACTTGAACTATATTACTGGTACTTTCAGTGTCATTATGTTGTGGAAATTCAACAATTATTCCATAAAAACTGCTTAAACCTGTAAACGTTATGTGCATGCTGTTGTTTAAAAATATTACTTCTTTATTATTTTCAGTCAAAGTTAGAGCAGTTAGAGCCCCCACCTCCACTCCCTCTAATTAAGACAACATGCTGCAAATAAGGACACAACACGTAAGTGCAGAGTAATTCATTGTCAAATAGCAGAAAATACAACAGCCATATGCTACAGAGACAGTGGTTTAAATAACGTACACTCGCCCCTCACCTCCCACCACAGCACACGCTTGCTACATGACGACACGCACAGCATGCACGCACAGCCTGGCATCCTTTCACCCGCACATGGCATCACTAACAGGTCGCTCCATGCGCTCGTTGCTTCAGCCTACCAGCCGGTTTGGTTTGAGCTCAGCATCAACAGCAGAGTTTCAAATTAAAAGACTTGTGCCACAGAAAATAATAATAAAAAAAAAAAAGGTAAATTGTGCTGCTCTTCATCTGCACACACTACGTTACACACGAGACATATCCTCAGACTCAGCTGTCTGGGAAGACCATTTCTGCTGGACAGGGAGGAAATCAGTCGGGAAAACCAGATAAAATTAAAAGATCAAAGCTGAAGCTGTTGGTCACAATTATTTATATACAGTTGAGACGTCAGATTGACGTCGTGAGCGTGACGTCAATTCTTTTGTTTTAAAATAAAGCTGAAAAACGTACATGATCTACAATAAAAAGCTCTCGGTGTTGGAGCAGAAATGGGCTTCCACGGTTGCATCCAGCCTCGTGTGACAGGACAGACAGAAACATACACGTCCAGGCTTCCTCACAGCAAACACACCTGCATAAAACCTCATTTACATTCATTTAAGTTACAGCATTTCTGATATTGTGTTCACTGGAAAACGTGAAGCGCTGTGCTTACGAGTGAAAAAACACACGCCGGATCTCGTCCGCTACTTGAAGTTAACTTAAAAAACAAGCACACGTGAAGAAACCGGACAGAGCGGCGAGAAAGAGTCTGACGCGTGCACACACTCCCACCGCGGGAACGAGAAGCCTCATCCGCAGGACGATGCATCGCAGCTACGCTTCCACGCCCACGATCAGACGGGTCGGTCATCTGCAACTCTCAACCAGCAACGTTTCCCGGTTTCTCCACACCTGAACTGGTTTTCAGGTGAATATCCAGTTTAGACTGGTTTAGGAAAGGCGTTGGTTTAGAGTTCGTATTCCAGTCACCTGATTGGTTCACAGACTGAGACGGAAAATAGCAAAAACCAAACCAACTCTTCTTACTGTTATCTGATGAAACTTTTAGGTCGGGACATCTGATGTCGCTTTATTCTCAACTGTTTATGTCGGACTCTCCGAAAATGTTAAATGAATAAAAATGCTCTAATAGTCAAAACCAGAAAGATGAATAAATCTTCATTCTGTCTTTTTAATATTCAAATAATCACCTTATCTTTTCAGAAATAAAAAAAAATGTGCTGGTTCAAAGCTTTCAAATAGGGATGCACGATATAATCGGACCCCTATCGATATCGGCCTATATTGGCCTTAAAACTGAGTATCGGACATCAACCACCCCACCGATATTTAACTGATATTTAACTGATCAGGCCGCTGTTTCTAAAGTCCAAAAAAATCAAAAACTTCTTTTTCCGAAACTTCTTTTTTTACAGACTTTAAAACTTCTGAAGACAGTTTATTTTAGGATTTTCTGTGTGAACAGTTTATACACGCTCATTCAAGTAAATAACCAAATATTAGGGCTGGGGAAAAAAATATCGATACACTGAAATATCGCGATATTTTGTTTTTTCTCTCTCTTTTTTTTTCCTTACTTGTCCTGCCCAGCACCGTAGCAAGCAGAATGATGATCTGGTTGCTTTATTGTGTTAAACAGTTTTGCTTTGCCAAGGGGAGAAATATCGTGATATTTTCATATGCAGATTTCATATTGATATTTGAAAACGCAATATTGATCTATTTTACCTACAAAATATAGCGAGATTTCACGAAAACCTGCAAGATTTCGTAACCGAACAACAAAATCTTGCGAGATTTCGTGAAATAAATAAAAAAGATCGATACCGCACTTTTAAATATGGATATATCAGCATATGAAAATATTCAGTATTTCAGTGTATCAATATTTTTTCCCATCCCTACCAAATATCCCGTTTTGTTTTTGTTTTTTTTTCCTCAGGGAGAAGAAAATCCAGGCAATTGTAGGATGTAACGCACAAATCCTATCAGTTTTGTTTGAACAACTGTCATCAATTTTGTCTTGTTATACATAACACCACTTGAGGTATTTTTTAAATTTATTTTTCAGCTTTAAAATCGGTTTTGATATTGGTTATCGACCACATGAGTTTTAAAATATCGGCATATCAGATTTCCGCCAAAATTCCAATATCGTGCATCTTTACCTCCAATATATGTATATATATATATATATATATATATATATATATATATATATATATATATATATATATATATATATATAATATAAAAACAATTTAAACGGGATGTTTTTGTTTTTTTTTTCTAGATGGGCTCATGTGAAGTACTTATAAATAATTCGTAGCCAGATTTCTACTTATTAACTTAACGTTTGAAGTACAGCAGAAAAATAAACAACAGAGGGCGCTAATGTGCTAATAAATAAACCTAAAAAGGATATAAAAGATCAGAGGTGGACGAAAAGCTCTTCCTCAGGAGTTTAATCTCTGGGAATATCTGGAATATTCTGCACTGACTTGGGTCAGAAATCAGCCAAAATGTTGCCAGTTCAGAAACTTTTCACTATTTTTTCTTTCTTTAAAAAAACGACGTAGTTTTAGGAGTGCACGATAATTATCGGGCCGATAACAGGAAATCATTACATTATTCCGATAAGTCCGATATCATGACGACTTGCCCCGATAACATATATATTATTTTTGTCAGCGCAATAGTGCTCTGCTCACATTATGAGACGGGATTCGTTGTTGTTTAAAAATACTCCGATTTAAACAAGTCTGACCTGTCGGTCGTTGTTGTTTACAAATAAAATTTTTCAAGTTGTGCTAACAAACGATAAATGTTTAAATCTAACTTGTGAGTGCATCATTTTCCATGTTTTTTTAGCTTCTTAATTGCACTTTTTCACCTTTTTTTTTGCGTCAGTAAGCGATGAGCCTGATTTAAGTTTATGTGCATTTGTGATATTTAAATTGTTTATCTTTTAGAAAATGTTTGAGGCAAACTGAAAATAAATATTTCTTCATTTAAAGCTTGAAAAGTCTTTTTGGTTTTGTTAACAGAATTGATGTCATGATTAGGTATGTATGTATGTATGGTTATCAGTTATCGTTATCGGCCTTTAGGAACAAAAATTTATCGTTTTTTTTGAAAATGGTTATCGTGCATCCCTACGTAGTTTCCATTCATCCAACTCAGCGATGGAAACCAGGCTGCGGGTTTCCTGCCAGCAGCTGAGGGCCAAAACAAAATTAAAGCATAAAAATCATGATGCGTTTATATTTACTCCACAAAAACCCACTTCAAGACAGCGGAAATGTCCCTTTAACATGCTGAAGGGCTAAACTGTTGCTGGGGAGAGAGAAGAGAAAGTCATCTGAAGACGACACTTTCAGATAAAAATCAGATTAAATGATCATTTAAAAAGCCGTACAATCAACGCCAAAGCCAACAATCTACAAGCTGGAAGCCTCATCTTCACATACATGCGTCCTTATGAAAATGTAACAAGACTTGTGTTTGTTCAGCGTGAAGCAGAATTCTCCTATTTTCACACTTCTTAAAGAGCAAATCGTGCAAATTTTAATCTATAAAAAGTACAAACTCCGAGTTAGAAAAAGTTGCGCGACGGAGATCAAGCAGAAACATGATTGAGCTCGGTCTTTGGTTCGGTCACGTCGGGAAGCCAGCAGCACTTTAGAGAAGCCTCGGAAGCAGGAAACATCTGGACAGAATCCCTGAAGAGCACCTGATTCACGTCAAGTGAAAAACTTAATGCGAAGTTTGAGTTGAGAAGTCAAAACGAGTCAAAACAGGACAAAGAAAAAGAGCCCTTGGTAGATCCACCAGGCCGGAGCTGGTTTACTGAGAGGGAATGTGAACGATGCTGGTTATTGGGAGAGACCACGTCCCACTGCAGCCACTGGTGCAAAAAACCAGTGGAGAGAACCACTTTAGTCCCAGTTCAGCGTCACTGTGTGAGTGGAAAGTGGAGAAGTACCCTCAGAAGAAAGAAACAGTTCGGATGCTGAAACACGGTTCCTATGGAAAGCAACGGATGAAGAGGACCCCCCCTGTCCAAACGGAGCGCCTGGTCGCTCCCAGCAGGGGGTTGGACGACTCGCTGGGGGGTTTCTGAGCGTGCTCATCTCTTCCCAGACTTCATGTAGGACGGAATGGCTCCTCGAGCCGTCAGGCCCTCGAAGCGTTTGTAGGTGTAGTTGATGAAGACCCAGTCCTTGTTCTTCAGGTCGGCCTCGGTCTGGTTGGACACCTGGGTGGCTGTGGAGGAAGCAGAGGGGGGGCCACAGTCACTGCAGATGCAACGGAGGAGGGAAGACGTGTGTGTGTGTGGGCGCGTTTTTGCAACATTGTGGGGACCATGTTCAGGATTTTTACCATCACCGTGGGGACGTCTTGCCTTTGTGGGGACATTTTCCCGGTCCCCACAGGTCCAAACCCCATTTTGAAGGTCAAGATTAGGTTTTAAGTTACAATTAGGTTTTTGGTTAGGATTAGGACAAGGGTTAGGTTTAGGCCATCAGTTATGGGCGTTAGGTTTAGGGTAAGGGGCTAGGGAATGCATTATGTCAATGGATGTACCCCACGGGGACATAAAAACAAATGTGTGTGTGTGTGTGTGTGTTTGGGGGGGGGGGGGGGGGGGGGGGGGGGGGGGGGGGCATACTTGTTGGTGTGAGGATGTCAGAGTCGGGGAATTCATCGAAGTTGGAGGTGTCGTCGATGCTTTTGATGTTGATGGGAATGGCTGCCGGTCTCTCTCTGCAGAAGACATCAGTGAGGTCAGACACAACCGACACCACAAACAAAGCAAATACTGAGTCTGCTTTACCTTTTTACAAAAGTATCGAAAAGTACAGAAAAATATTGAAATACAAAATAGTAATCATTCGAATCTGGTATCATTACAACCCTAATTTCCCCCCACTTGGATGCCTCCATGCTTGCAGATGTGTATATCAGATTTATTTAATCTTTTTCCATCCGTGCGCGTGCTAAGAGGTAGGGATGTGCCGGTTTCTGGTTTCTAGCTATACCACGATATAAAAATGTAGCGGTATGAAAACCAATACATTTTCCGTCATACTTTGACCGTGGTTTGAATTTCATTCTGTTTTATAAAACACAGGCAGCCTGTCCTCACGCACACTCCCAGTCTGGGTCCGAAATTAACACTTCAAGCGCCAAATGCGACTAAATTTCCCGTTTGGTGAGTAAATCTCAGAGGACTACCCATCACACAGCGAGCAACTGTTTCTAATAAATTAGTTTTATCTTCATTTCAATGATGGATTTCTTCTTTGTTGCTCTGCTGTCTGCCTGTATGAGCGACGTATGAGGCGTTCAGCTTAGGCTGGTTAGGCAGCGCGAACATGTGGAGGTTGTTATCAGGAGGCAGCCTGATAACTTCTCAGTGAGCTGGAGAGTAAACCAGCAGATTTACAGCCGACCAGAAAGTTTAGCGGGAAGCTTTGGAGGCGTCGCAAGACACCGGCTGCACTACCACCGGGTCCGCTCCATTTACTGCCCTGGGAACTGAGTAGTGAGTCGGGTGGGCGGAGTTTACACTGTCATCCGCTCAGATCCGACAGCGTGTTGTTCCAGTTTGATAAATAATGTTGATGTGCGGCCTTTCTTAAAGCTCAGTAGATAACCGAGCATTAAAATTATTCCCTCAACAACTTCCAGCATATCTGATTCTGTTCAGCTGCTGTAGGCAGTAAAACCACGTCACTGTCAAACAGCTTTGGTGTAAAATAGTTCGATATTTTGGCCGGTAAAAACAGAAAAAAAGGTAATTTTGGACACTGCTTCCAGTTGGTGGCAGTAAATTCACGTGTCTTGCCAACGTCATTAAACATCGAAAGGAAGAAGTACAGATGCTCCATAAAAGGACATTGTTCAACCAAAATAAGTCGTTTTTATTTACGCAGACACTTAAAAACAATATTTAAGAGCATAGTCATGATACCATGGAAACCGTGATATTTTAGCTCATGGTTATCACACAGTCAGAATTTCACACCGGCACATGCCTACTAAGAGGTGCGTATCTCCCTTCTCAGTGAGCCTGATACCAAACATTTTTAAAAATGCATTTATAAAGAGCCCAGTCAGCTACTTGAAACCAGACCAAGATGTCTGGTGGGAGCAGAAAGGCCAAAAGCTGCTCTCACTGCCAAAGATGCAACATAAAACAAAGTTATCTGTTATCTGAGACGAACTGTCCTCACCTGATGTGGTCGTAGTCCACCCCTTCAAAGAAAGGATTGGATTTTATGTCCTCCACTCCTACAGCACCGATGCGGTGTTCCTCCTCACAGCAAAACCTGAAAAAACCCAAAAAGCCACACGTCATTAATCTGACACCTGGCAGTCAACGTTATAAATGAAAAGCTACTTTCAGGCTGTTATGGGGGGGGTGAATGTGAACAGAGTTGTGCTCCTGCCTGAGGATGAGGTCTTTGGCCTTCTCTGATATTGGCACTTCTGGAGGAAAAATAAGCGTCTCTCGCCAGTTCATGACTTTCCTGTACGTCTCCTGAGGCGTCTCTGAGCAGAACGGAGGGTAACCTGCGGACCGCGAGGACACCGAGTCACTTAGAGAAGCCGCTGCGGGTCAATGAGCTTGATGCTGTTTCATCACATCTGGACGTTATTACCTATCAGCATCTCATACATGATGACTCCCAGGCTCCACCAATCACAGAGCTTGTTGTAACCAGTTTGCATAAAGACCTCTGGAGCGATGTAATCTGGTGTTCCCACAGTGGAAAAAGCCTGACACACAGGGGAAAAGAGGAGAGGAACAATGGAAAGACAAGAAGAGAACACACTTGTCAAACTCAAAGTGGAAGAGAAGTAAATCATAAAGAGAAGTGGCTCCAGGACAGAGCCCTGGGTAACACCACTGCTGAGTAAAGATGGAGTATGAATGCTGACAACATTATTTGGAAAAGCCTGAAACAGCTTTGACCAGCTTAGAAGCGGTTTGCTTAAATTTATCTCCTGGAATAAAGAAATTTATGATCTCAAAAGGGACTTCAAAAAAGGTAAAGTAAATTTAAAGACCCACAACGTAACTTTTCCACCTTAAAAATCTGCGTTTCTGACTTGTTTTGATGCCACACCAACATTCATTGTGTGCATTTTTGAGCCATCACCGCACAGCGGCTCAGAAACTGCATTATTTAAAGGAATAGTTCACCCACAGAATGATGTAACTTTATTTTCCACTTACCCTCATGGTGAGCAAGACTCTGGAGCACTTTTTTAATATCTCAAATACAGCCAGCGATCAGGAAGGCTTCTTGTTTTCCCCCAACTTTCATATAATGCAGTTCACTGGGGCCCGAGCCAAAAAGGTCCATAAAAGTCCACAGAGACTTGTCAATATTCCTCCATACGCAGTATGGAGGAATGTAATCCAAGTGTCCTAAATGTGGGTAGCGTTCAGAATTTACTCCAAACGACATCATTTAGAGCCTAAACAGTAGTACATAGTACTTTCACGAAGCACGTAAATGTGCATTCACGAAAGTACGGAAGCCTCGGCGTTCAGAGCCTACTCTGCCGATAGTACAAGCGTAGAAGAAGAAATTTGCCGTTTACATTGTGCTAAGAGCGACAGAGCTGCAGACAAACCGGGACAAACACAAGAGGGTCCAAAAGGGGTTGGATATTGATTTAAAACAAAGAAAGAAAGAAATAGAGAAGGGGGATCACGTCTGCCGTGGCTTCTGTAGTTTCGTGAATGTTCATCGGCGTGCTTGCTAGAGATGCGATGTAGTACTGTTAGGAGAATTTATTTATTTCATCCCATATCTCATATTAGGGTGTAAACCTTTGGGGGGTTTTTTTTTGTTTTTTTTTTGGAAACAGGAAATTTTTTTTTTTTATTATTTTTTTTTTCTTTTTTTATTTTTTAATTTCCTTTCCCATTAAAATAAAAAAAAAAACTCTTTCCCTATTAAGGCTCTAAAAATATACTAAATGACGTTGTTTGGAGTAAATTCTTGACGTTACCTCAGGACACTTGGATTACATTGGACGAGCAGTATGGAGGAATATTGACAAATTTTTGTGGACTTTTATGGACCTTTTTGGCTCGGCCCCAGTAAACTCCATTATATAAAAGTTGGGGGAAAACAAGAAGCATTCCTGATCGCCGGCTGTATTTGAGATATTAAAAAAGTGCTCCAGAGTCTTGCTCACCATGAGGGGAAGTGGAAAATAAAGTTACATCATTCTGTGGGTGAACTATTCCTTTAAGTTTTCCATCCGGGACGCGGTCGTGAAGTTGAAGCCGACTATTGGTTGTGCACCATGCCATGTGCTAACAAACGGATATGAACCAGGCATGATCACAGCAGGTGTTTTGAACACGTATCATGGAGGATTCATCAAAGAAACGTAAGGAAAGATTATCGGAAGAAGAGAGGAAACGAAAGAGAGGAAGGGACAGAATAAGAGTCAAGATAAGACTGTCTTTTACTGGCTGGAGGGAATCACAGTTTAGGTACGATGAAGATGATGAAGTTTAGCCGTCGATAAGGGGTCACTGAGAAAACTGATAAAAGTTGCGCTGTGGGTCTTAAAATAAAAAAGGACCTCCTAGAAAGGACCGGTGTTGAGACGTACCAGCTGCCTCCTGTTCCTCTTCCAGGTCTCTGCTTTCCTCTTTGAGTTCATGTTCTGGAAGGCTGCGCAAAAAATAAAGCTTCATAAGAGAAGATGCTCCGATAAAGTTCAAGGCTTAAAGGCGTTATAGAAGATGTTTCTGCATATCAGAAAGCAGAGACTGTCAGCGAAATTTTGAATAAAGCGCATGTGAAGAACAACCTGCTGGATTCACAGCTCCCTCCCCCGACCACAGAATAACGTAAAAGTGATTGATGAGCCAGTAGACAAATTAAACATGTAAGGAATAAAGAGATGATTGGAGGATGTTTTTCAGTCCCATTACTTTCACAGCTGATGTATAATAATATTTATATATTTAAAGCTTTTAAAAATTGCAAAATTTGTTGAAAGAAACCTCTTCTATAACGCCTTTAAAGAAAACTTACTGCCCCCAAGGGACGTTTTATAAAACCAGGTCACAACAGAAACCACTGAACCACACAAAATGCCAAAAGACAGAAAGAAAATTTACATCCATTCTTAAATACGATACAATAAACTGCATCATTGTCAATAATAGATGAAAGCAGAGGAAGCTGGTCATGTTAGAGGCAAATTAAGCAAAGATTCCACACTAACCTCAACATCGTGTTAATTCGTGCAATCTGAACAGTCTGCATTCCCTCTATAGTTTTACTTTCAGTACTTGTAAAAACCTGAACCTGCATTAGTAGATTCTGGCCAATCACAGGTCTTTTGAGAAGCTGGGCATTCAAATGGAGACGTTAAACAGATGATAAACAGCTTTGATGTTCCTGATGCCCTTACAGAGACACGTCAGGACTCTTAAAGAAACTGGGATGCAGATGATATCTTCACTCATCACTGAAGATTTACCTAGAAAATGATCCTGGACTGAAATTCACCTGCACCATTTCACTAATTTTATTAGGGTTCACTGTGAGCTACTAGAAATGTTCCAATACCATTTTTCCCTCCAGATACCGATTCTGATGCTTGTGCTGTGGGTATCGGCCGATACAGAGTACCAACTCCACTATATTTAAAAAAAAAAAAAATCATATCACACCTGCATGAGTCTGTGATATGATTATCATCAGGTCTGCCTCATGTTCAACATGTAAAACATGAATGAATACAGCAAATAGCAGCCTTTTTTTTTTTACATCTTGCTGGCGGGAGAATCCAGCCTGAAATACTGTCTGCACCGTCATCTGACAGGGGAAGGTGATCAGTTCTTCCTCACCCCTAAAAACCAGCAGCTGCAGAGGGCAGCACAGCACAAAGCTAAGAGCAGCAAAGAAGAAGAACTGTGTCAGAGCTGACAGGGAATCAGTAAATAGATTCCCATTTAATAAAGGAATAGTTCACCCACAGAATGATGTAACTTTATCTTCCACTTACCCTCATGGTGAGCAAGACTCTGGAGCACTTTTTTAATATCCCAAATGCAGCCGGCAATCAGGACGACTTCTCGTTTCCCCCAACTTTCATATAATGGCGTTCACCGGGGTCCGAGCCAAAGAGGTCCATAAAAGTCCACAAAAACTTGTCAATATTCCTCCAGCGAATTTCTTCTTCTACGGTTGCATTATCGGCAGAGTAGGCTCTGAACGCCGAGGCTTCTGTAGTTTTGTAATTTGCTTGCTTCATAAAAGTAATATGTACTACTGTTAAGGCTCTAAAAACATACTAAATGATGTCGTTTCGAGTAAATTCTGGACGCTACCCACTCAGGACACTTGGAACCCATTGGACGAGCAGTATGGAGGAACATTGCCCAGTTTTTGTGGACTTGTACGGACCTTTTTGGCTCAGACCCTGGTGAACTCTATTGGGGGGGGGGACAAAAAGTCGTCCTGATCGCCGGCTGCATTTGAGACATTAAAAAAGCGCTCCAGAGTCTTGCTCACCATGAGGGTAAGTGGAAAATAAAGTTACATCATTCTGTGGGTGAACTATTCCTTTAAATTACGTGGTGTCTGACTCCTGAACCCCAGTACTCTCGGACACCAGTATTGGAACAACTCTATAAGCAACACAGCCCACACAAAACACACCAAGTCTCCGGTTGAATTCAGCAATGCACAAAACCATCTTATACAAAGGGAATCAAACCCTTCCGAAGCCTGAAATTCACGTGTGTCAATGCTGTTCAGTTAATTTGCTCATTTCATTCTCAGTGGGAGGCTGTGGGAAAAATAAATAAATAAAATATACCTATAAAATACCTATATACAAATAAAGTGACATGAGATTCACAAAACTTACAGACTAGGCTCAAAGTGTGTCAAAATAAAACAACCTCATCTTCACCAGTGTGGAATCCTTGCTTCATTATTTCACATAAAAGCAGAAGGATTAGTTACAATAGCACATAAAACGCAGACAATGACAAACAAGCGTGCGTGTGAGTGTTGGAGGCCGCATGCAAATCACACTGAGAATAAATGGAAGGTGTTGCCTGACTTTGCTTACTGAGGTCACTGGGCAGGCTGTGGTTCAGGTTTTTGTAGAACTCGGTGCGATGGGCCCTCTTCAGTCCCGTGCATAAACCGAAGTCAGAAAGCTTCACGTGGCCCTGCAAACACAAAACCTCCCGGTTACAGCTGCTCAGATGAAAACCACACACAGTTACAGGCCATGTTTCACACACCTTCTCTTCTATCACGGTTCTCACATATGGGATGTAACAAAGGTTGTAATTACTAAATTATCTTCATACCTAAAACGGTATCACGGCACATTCAACAGCACTTCGGAAGTAAAATCCAATTAAAATCTACAGCCAGAATTTTCTCACTAACTTGTCATGCCTTTGAGCAGAACCAGGGATCCTTCAGATGGTGGATTTCAGTACATTTTTTCAGATTTACAGACAATTTTGGAAGGTGCAGACAAATGTTCCAGAACTCAGGTAAGTTCCCCTTGTGGGAAAAAAGGTTATTATAGTTAACTAAAACTAACAAAAAAAAAAAAAAACTAAAATTGAGAAAACATTTTTGTTACTGTAATAAAAATAAAAATGACAGTTTTTTAAGAAATGATAACTAACTGAAACTGTATTGTGTCTTTACAAAACTAAAACTAACTGAAATTATTGCAAAAGCATCCTTAGTTTTTGTCTTTGGAAATTTATTTAATGCATAAGCCTTTGGGATTGATATGAAATCTCTTTCTATTTAATCTGTTTACTTTGCTCAACTGGTTTTACTCTGAGACCTTCTGATGACTTTGATTATGGTGATCTTGTCTGTCCCTCTGAGCAGTAAAGGTTGCGCACTTTTCCCACAAATGCAGCACGTGAAATGAAATGCAACTCAACTATTAAAATAAAGACATAGGCCAATTTATTTCGTACCATTTTGCAAAGCAGCCCATTGAGTGACAGGTGCATGAGCAGGTGGGGGGGGGGGGGGGGGGGGGGGGGGGGGGGAGATGCACCCTATTGATTGTTTTGGAGAAACAGGGTCCAGTTTATTGTTTTTTGGTGCAATTTTTCTAACAGAAACTGAGTCCTTTTTTAATTTTATTTTTTAATGTTTATTTATTTAAGATATTTAAAAGTTCTGGATATTCCAGTGTGAAATACTGTATAAGTTTAATTGTTGCATTTGAAAGGATGTACTTGCAAAATTATGATATATTAATGTTACAAAAGTGGTTATTTTGGTCTCGGTAAAGTCGACAATAATATCGTTTATCGTCAATAATATGTGGGACAATATATCGTCCAGCAAAATTTGTTATCGTCCCAGGCCTTATTGTAGCTCATCACATCACGGTGACAAAGACAAGCCGGAAAAACAGCTTTTTTTTCCTTTCGTTTTCTCAGTGACATGATTCGCAGCGATTACACAACTTATCACCAAGTTCTGCTTGAAGAAAGCTGCATTTGAGAGATGCAACATGGATAGTGGCTTTAAGAAAATATAACTTTTAAACATGTTTTAACTTCTTGAACAATGGTTCTGGCTTTTTGCTCATTTGGGAGCTTTTGCTGCACCAGAACTTGTCGTCTGCAATCAAGCACCATGAAAACAGGAAAAAACAAGCTGTAGGAAAATATTTACAAAACACGGTTTAGACTTTCACCAAGTTAAAGGTGACTAAGTTCAACCAAGAATGCTGCATGTGTTACAGAAGAGCTCCAGCAGCTCATTCGACAACACCATGACTTGCACTGAAAAACATGCAAGTTCAATAAAAAACATAAGCAACAATAACTGATGAAGGTCTGGAGCCGAGACCCACCCTGGAGTCCAGCAGCAGGTTGTCTGGTTTGATGTCTCTGTGGATGAAGCCCAGCTGGTGGATCGAGTCGATGGCCAGCACCGTCTCTGCTATGTAGAACTGAGTGGCCTCTTCCGTCAAAGTGTCCTTCTTCATTAGCAGGGTCATCATGTCTCCTGCACCACAATAGCAGAGTCTTGTTAGCGCTGACCGGGATGGGACGTACCAAACCTTTTTTCTTTGTTTTAACAATCGTCTCTCTCACACAAAACACATCAGAGGTGATAATAAGAACAAAATCTAAATGTCGGAAGCAAATTCAGGAATAAAAAATGCAACAAACCCTCTCTTGTAAAGAAAACAGGCCTGCAGCTGCTTCAGCACGTACCGTTAAAACAAGACAGCAGGAAGTCAGGTAATTACCAGCAAAGAAGAGTTGTGTTAAAAGAAAAGAGGGAAAGGCAAAAATCTAAAATCTAAATATCTAAGACAAGAATGTTGCTTTGCCCCAGGGGTGTCCAAAGTCGGTCCTTGAAGGCCGCTGTCCTGCAGGTTTTCTACGCCGCCCTGCTCCAACACACCTGACTCAAGTTAAATGAATCCGACAGCCCATGAAGTTCTGCACACAGACTCGTTACTCTGAGTCAGGTGTGCGGGAGCGGGGAGGCATAGAAAACCTGCAGGACTGTGGCCCTCGAGGACCGGAGCTGGAAACGTCACCAACACGCAACTGCTTCAAAATACATGCTGCTGACATGTAAAGTTTATGTTTATGTTAACAATATAACCTCAAATAAAGGTAAATTAATTTGCGGGGTACAACAGGGTTCCATTTTGGGACCTCTTTTATTTATAACTTATGTTAATGACCTAAGGAATGTTTGTACAAATGTACTACTGCTTATGTTTGCAGATGATACATGCCTAGTATTGTCTAATGAAAATCTTGATAGTCTGTTAAGAGAAACAAATGAAGAATTATTTAATATCTCTGAGTGGTTCAAGGCAAATCAACTCTCTCTTAATATACAAAACAAACTTTGATTTTCAGCACAAAAAATCAAAGATGCAATCCAGAGGATGCTATATTATCACCAAATGGAATTAAAATTAGTCAAGTGATTCAAACAAAATTTTTAGGTGTCATTGTTGACCAAAAATTAAATTGGAAATGTCGTACTCAATATGTCTGCAGAAAAATGATGAAATTAGTAGGTATCTTGGGTAGAATGCACTCCTTAATAAGTACGACCTGTGTGATGACACTATATTATAGTTAATTTATCCATATTTTAGGTACTGTGATATGGTTTGGGGTATGTCAAACATATCTGAATAAAATTTTATCGTTACAAAAAAAAAAAAAAATTATAAGAATTTTAAGTTTTTCAAATGGATTGACTTCATCTGGTCGGCCTTTCAGAAAATAAAATATTTTGACAATATTTAATGTGAATATTTATGGCATTTGTCTTTTTATGTATAAATATGTGCATTTGTCTAATTTTATACCTAGAGCTTATGACCATTTTTTTATGTTTTCTTCCAATGTTCGCACCTATTCCACCAGGTACAGCAGAGACTTGCACCTGCCTTTTTGTGGAACTTTTGCGAGTCAAAATACACTCGGATACAGAGGGCCTTCCCTCTGGAACCATTTAATTCCTGCCCAAAGAACTGTATCTACAATTATCTCTTTTAAAAGACAACTAAAATCAATGTTATTATTCAGATAACGTAGCAAACTTAGCAAGTGTTTTTTTTTTGTTCTTGTTTTATTTGTCTGCTTATCGTAATGCCTGACATGTTTAAATGATTTAGGGGAGGTTGTTCTATAAGACCCGATGGTCTTCTCACTCTCTCCTTCACAGTGTGTTATTTTAAATTATTCTTAAAATATGCCTGTTTTTTTTGCTTGTGTGTAAAAAAACAAAGTTTTACAATGTTAAGTCCTCCAAAGAATGACGCCTATATAGGTCGTTTGTGCACAAAAATACAGACTATATTTGCGTTTCTATTATCTATTCAGTTTATCTATATGATCCATAGTTTTCCTTTTCGATGCAGCCTACATTCGTCAGGTTTTGTGCTTGTTGCTACGGTGGTTTCAGCATGTTGCCTGGGGAAACCTGAAATCGATCTCCCGACCTTCTGGAAGATAGAGAACTGCTCTTTCACCTGAACAAAAGCCACCCAACAAGGACAGACGGCCACATTTAGGACACTACCCTGCAACTTGGCTGGTTACCAGACCTGTGCACAGCTGAATGACAGGTGCACGAGGTAATTCAGGTGATGTTGGAGAAAGAATGCATCCAACTGTATTGAGTGAAAACTCATCGTTTCTATTTTATCAAGTAAAAAAACACTATACACTATACTAAAACTTTACATACACACCAGTGTTGTTTCATTGTTTGAAAAAGCTAAATTGTTTATAGTTTACTTAAGAAACCCACATTAAGATGCCTTGAATAACATATTAGACGGCAATTGCCATATCAGCCAGTTCATCAGGTCCACCGTCTAGTACCGGGTTGGACCCCTTTTCCCTCCAGAACTGCCATAATTCCTGCGGTCATAGATCCAAAAAGGTGTTGGAAACTTTCCTCAGAGGTGTGGTCTGCTGCTGCAGTCTGTGTGAACTGTGGCCTCAGTTTGAACTTCAGTCGTCCTCACCATGTCTGCATGACTCACTGTGTTGAGCTGCTGCCATGTGATTGGCTAACTATATTTATGTGTTAACAAGTAATTGAAAAGGTGTACCAAATAAAGTGAGCATTTTTATAGTCAAAAGACTCATCATGATGTTGGAAAAATTCCTTAAACTCACATGCATTGTTAAAAACGGTGCTCTACAGTAGGAAAAATGGGGCTTTCTTTCGGCTTGATCAGAGAGAGAAGTGTAGAAAATGTAACAAGTGTGTTTGTGCTCTGTAATGCGAACAGAGGATCTCCACCATCGGGTCTTTAGTGGATAAAGATAAAAATACTGCAGCAAGATGAAGGACGCAGCGACCAAGGCCAGCTTCAAGCTGAACCTCCTTTGGAAGGTCTTACCTCCTGGAAGGAACTCCATGATGAGGTAGAGGTTCATCTTATCCTGGAAGCTGTAGAACATTTTGACGACCCACAAGCTGTCAGCTTCCACCAGGATGTCCCGCTCAGCACGAATATGACCGACCTGCAGGGACAGACGCAGCTTTGAAGATGTCCTACAGATCAAAGCATGTTTTACAGCACACAGACAGCGTTCACATGAGTTTTAAAGCATAACTTTCTCTTTTTTTCAACCTGGACCGTATGTCTAGGAGTTTATACGTGCATTTACTCACCAGTTAAATTTCTGCATCACTTCGAGTCCTTCGGAAGATATGTCGTTGAGTCACCCCTTGGTGTACATCCATATAATGACAGAGACGGGGCAGCCTCTGTGTAGGACATTATCTGCAGCAAAACTCCTCCCGAAGGACTCAAAGTGATGCAGAAATGTTACCGGTGAATAAATGCATGTCCAGGTTGAAAAAAATAAAGTTATCCTTTTTTCCTCTTTAAAGGTGCATTGCGCAAGTTTAAATGTTAAATACTATTTTGTTTTCCTGCACATGCTCTAACAACTGCCTGAAGTGTAGAATGAGCTGATCTTTCTTCACTGTGGTCGTCTCTAAGGGGCCGTGCACATGAGGACGATTGCGGGTAAAAATGGTAAAATATTTAATCAGAAGTGCCTTTCATTCACACGGCAACGGCGTTATTCTGGGTTGAAGACTCAAATCTGAAAACTCATTCCAAAGTGAAATTCCTGAAGACGCAACGCTGTTGTGTTCTCGCCTGCACGGTCCAACACGCAAAAATGATGGTGGACCTGCTTACGCCATGCTCACGTCGCATATGCGCTGACGTCACACACAAACAGGAAAAACAACAATGTACGTAAACCCAGCAGATCTAAGGTAGATTTTATGCATGCGTGCGAACATGGTGGAGTTCCATCACAGCACCACATAACTAACCTGATTTACATCATCTGGGTGCGTTCAACAAGTACACGCGGGGGCGTTCCCTTTCCTCACGCACTCCATCTGAGTAAGGCGACAGTTATAGGTGATTTCGTCTGGTTAGAGAATAATAGGAGCCAATCACTAATCGCGGGTGGGACTTTTGAAGGATGGGCGGCGTTTTGGCCGAAGTCGTTCACAGACTGTACACCGCTCGTACTAGCTGTCGCCGCCGCCGCCATGTTGTTTGACTGAAGCTTTTTGAGCTTGATAACATGTTTTGATAACTCGATCCTCTATGCGTGGTGGCTCTGGTGTCGCTCTGAGTTGCGTCACGGGTTGCGTCATTCGGTTCAACGTGAGTGGCTGAAGTAGCGTGTCAGTCAAGATGACGGACAGATCTTCTATCCAATCACATGCAAGAGTTTTAGAAAAAAAAGACTAATTTGAAATGACATCGGGTTAACTCCCTCCCCAGATGGTATTGCAAATACCAGGTGGCGGGAGTCAGGTTACCACATAACGGCCCGGTGTGCATATCCAATTCCACACACTCCTGCATCCTCATACACATGCAGATTTCTACATGACGACGCTCGTGTAAGCGTGGATAAAAAGAAGAAGACGAGACGCCACTTTCGCGTCTTCTCTTCTGATCGTCGCCGTGTGAACGTAGCCTAATACTGTTTCTGCTCAATGCCAGAGTTTCGGGTACGAAGCCTCAAAGGGGTGCATGTGGGGGAGACGAGCTGCACGTTCTCGTTCATCTGGATGCACCTGACTGCTGTTAAAAGATGGAGAACAGGTGCCTCTCAAACCCCAACTCAGACTCCAGTAAGATGAAGACGAAAAGTTTCATCTTGTGAGACAAAGAGAAGCAAACTGGAGTCTGACCAGTGTTGTGCCGCCAGCCGGCGGAAATGAAGATGTAAACGGATGTAAATACATTACGCCTGCCCCCTGTCCAATCACAACCCTTCCCCACTCCCAGATCTAAAGCAGAATTAGATAAACATGTTTTCCATGTAAACCTTAATTCAAAATCATTATTTCCATCTAAACACGAAGGATAATAATGTAATTCTGAATTTGTAAATTCAGAATGATCAATTCCAAATGAAAAACATCACATAATCAGGGCCAGTATTCCTCACCTGTTCCTTCTCCAGCATGTCAGCTTTGCGGAGGATTTTCATGGCATAGACGTGACCGGTGTCTTTCTTCTGCACCAGGCGAACCTGGAAACATAAAACAGTTTTAATAATAACCTCAACATAGACTTGGTTTGGATTCTTGGAGTCTTTCTTGAACAAAGTGGGCATCTTATTGCAATGATACGCACGTATATTTGACGCTTGTCTTTGCTCAGTTGTGTGAAAAAGTGATTTCTTATTTTTTTTGCATGTTTGTCACACTTATATGTTTCAGATCACAACAAAAATCTAAATATTAGACAAAGATAACACAAGTAAACACAAAATGCAGTTTTAAAATTAAGGTTTTTCTTAGTAAGGGGTGGGTGGGTGGGTGGGGGATCCAAACCTCCATGGCCCTGTGTGAAAAATTGACTGCCCCCTAAATCTGTTTAGGCTGTATGTTTGATAGTGAGCTCTAATTGGAGCAAATGAACTACGTAGAATGATAGAACTACGAGAATGATAGAACGAGAATGATAGAACTACGTAGAATGATAGAACTCGTAGAATGATAGAACTACGTGATGATAAGCCTGCTGTCTGATTCAACCGTTTCTGAGCAGACAGACAAAGCTGACAGACCATAAACAGGAACTTTGATTCTCACTCTGGACATTCACATGGCCTCATCAGTGCACAACAGATCATATTATACACCCAAAACCCCAGAAAAGTGACATTTGATGTCATGGCACCTTTAAGCCATTCAGAGGTGGACTTGCTGGTGTGTTTTGGATCATTGTCCTGCTGCAGAACCCAAGTGCGCTTCAGCTTGACTTTTTTCACACAGGGACATGGAGGTTTGGATTCTTCCCCCCTTTCCTAATAAAAATCTTCATTTAAAAACTGCATTTTGTGTTTACCTGTGTTATCTTTGTCTAATATTCAAATTTGTTTGATGATCTGAAGCATTTAAGTGTGACAAACATGCAAAAATAAATAAATCAGGGAGGGGGCAAACACTTTTTCACACAACTGTAGATCGGTGGCAAGTCAGTCTAGAGTTTGGATTGAATATTCATAAAGTTTACTCAAACTTGCATGAATGAAGAAAGGCAATGACAAATGAAGTTATGAGGAAATAACACACAAACATTGTTAAAAGCTCATAGAAATCCATTTTTTAGGACAGGGCTCCTTGAACAGTAAATTAGTCATCCATGGTGGCGTGGGTTACATATTAGCATATTGCCTGTAGATGACTTTTGGAAGGTTTGAAAAGCATAATATAGCTCCGTTAGGGAATATCCAGCTCTTTGAATATCTAATTTTTACAATAATGTGATGTAGTTTCTGTGTTAGTGTCTGAGAATGAATGTCGAAAGAAATGACATTTCCAGAACTGAGAGAAAGGTTTTTACCTCTCCAAAAGCTCCTCGGCCAATCACCTTCAGCGACTCGAAGTCCTCCAGCCCCAGTCGAGTGCGTTTTAAACGCAGAAATTCTGTCTCTTTCCTCGCATGCTCAGAGCGCCGGATACGTTTCTGTTGGATACAGATGGTGTTTGCTTAGCATTGTTCAAAGAGCCGCTGCGTTTTACAAGTTACAAGAGCTGCAGCACAATAAGTCACGCACAGCATCTGTCATAGAAAACCCCGAATAGGATGAAAACATGATGGGAAAGATTAAATTCACTCAGAAGAAACATTAACTTAAAGAACCATGGTGTCAGATCTAAGAACCCGGCCATCAGGGTCGGAGCGTTTGTTGCTCACCTCTTCATCAGCCAGTCCCTCCTGATCCATCACTTTCTCCAGCTTTTGCTGCCTGCAGACACAACCCACACCATTACTCATTCATGTAGCCGTATAGCTCCAGTTAGGGATGGGCATTTGCAAACATCTTTTTGATCCATCGTTGGGAGAATCAACGATCAATTATCGATTTAATCATTAAGAAATGCACGTAAAAAATGATTCCACACACCACAGGCAGTCTGTTTTTTTCTCAAATACGTATTTATTTCAACCCCCCGCTGCTCTACAGCCTCAATCATCTTCTCAGCGAGCAGATCAGCAGTGGTGGTAGTGATGGTGAGGTAGCTCTCTGCTGTTACAGCGCTCCAACAGCCCGTTGTTATGGCAACGCTAGCTGCTGTAGCTAACGTGTTTAGCATCTCCTGCTCTTGCTTCTCGTGTTTCAACGAGCCTGGTGATGGTGCGCCGTGAAGGAAACTGATAGACTGGTTCCAGTAAATTCATCAAATCAGGGAAACATTTCCCATCGACGACTCTTCCGGGCAGCATATCCACTTTAATCATTTTACAGATTCCCTCCGACATTCTGCCTGCCCGCTTTCATCACAGCTCCCCCAGCTTCAGACAGACAACGGTGGTTTGAACGGAAGATTTGTCACCTTTAAGCTCGGTCGGATCAGCGTTTTTTTGAATGGTGCATCATGGGAGTTGTTGTCGAGTTGTTTTTATGAAACGTGTCTCAGTATTTACAATGCAAGGACTCATTTTCTAATGCAAAATGGTCCCACACCAGACTTCCCCGTGCTCGCTTCATATTTAGACAAGTCTTCTTTCAGCTGCTGTGACGGGAAGACGACAGCTTGCAGGCGGCTTTCTATACTGTCTTTAGGCTACATCCCCCCCCCCGGTAGGATGTTTTATCACCGCCACATAGTGACATTAAATAGCTTTAAGACGTACACGACATGAATGAACTCTGTTTTAGAACACCGTCAGATTAAAAAAAATGTATGCGATCAAAAACATTCTTAATGATCAATTATCGATAATTAATTGTGCCCATAAAGTAAAGTAAACACATCCTATTAAAAGGATAACTTTTTTTTTTTCCAACCTGGACCTTATTTCTAGGAGTATATATGTGCATTTACTCGCCGGTAAAGTTTCTGCATTACTTTGACTCCTTGGGAAGATATTACATATCAGTTTTGGTGGCAAAATAATTATTTACTAGCTAAATAAGCCAAAAGAAGTTTGTTTCACGGCATAACATTTGACAGAAACGTCTCCCTCTAGCCCTCCCTCCCTCCTCCTATTCAGATAACGCAGCTTAGGCGCGCATTACACGTGAATGGCAGCCAGTGAGTTAAGTTCAGGAAGTAGTGGAGTTGTGCACAGAGCCCATTGAGCTGCATTAATATCCACTTACACTGAGCTTTTAGAAAAAGGTGCAAAATGATGGAACAGTGGAGCACCAAGACCCATTTGAGTCTAATTCAATGCAACTAAGTGTAAGTAAGTGTAATCAGACTCTAAACTGCACTATCAAGGTGTTTTTGTCTGATTTTGAGGGCTTCAATCTTATTCGAACTTGTCTATATGAACAGACTGTGATCGTCTGTTTGGTACAACTTTTATTTTCTTAATGTCAGAAAATCATGCTCACTGAGACTGAGCCTGAAGCAATCTGTATCACACGCTCAGCGTCAGCAAAGGTCATTTTTCAACTTCTCTTGCAATGAAAAGCTTTGAACCACAAACTGTGCACCATTATTGTTGAACTTAACTTGTGTGGTGTTTAAATCCCAGGTGAGGCTCTTTATACAGGAAATGTGGTTCAATTGTGTATCAATATAAACACACAGCCGGTCAAAAGTTTGGACATGTTTTTTGGGTTGTTTTTTTTTTAGATTCAATGAGAAAGTGTTCAAATTTTTCACTGGTTCTGTAAATATGCTACAATTTACGTATAATCCGATAAGTCGACTAATCCATAATAACTGATGACCAGTTGATTCTCAAAATAATCGTTTGTGGCAGCTCTACCAGGCAGTAAAAGTCGTCCGATACGACTCGTCTCATCTCTTGCTCTGTTCCCTGTTAGTGTCCTATTTCATTTCTTTGCTTAATCAGCCACGTGCACATTCAAAACAGCAGCCGTGTTTATGCAGGCTTCCTACACGTTTTTAAAAGTTACATTTAAGGCTATTAAAAATTACTATTGTAATCAACGATTAGTCACCGATTATTTTATTGATTAGTCAACTAATCAAATCATGTAAAAACTTGCAGCATATTTACAGATCCAGTCAAAATTTGGACACTTTCTCACTGAATCTAATGGAAAAATGCATCCAAATTTGGGACTGGTAGTGTGTGTGTTTATTTATGTCAAATATTCAAGAAAAGCTGACCAGACAGAAAACAGGCAAGGCAGTGGACGGTACAGTGGCAATTTTGACAGGAAAAACAAAGCTGATAAACAATTAGTCAATTATGAAATTAGTCAGACTATTCTGATAGTCAACAATTAGTCGATTAATCAACTAATCATTGCAGCCCTAGTTAAATTCAAGACTTTTAAAGACCTTTTTCAGACTTAGAACAGAATTTAATGCCCATTTCAAAGCCAGATTGAACAACCAAAACCACATAAACAGATCATATACTGTCAAAAAAACAACTCCTAAATCCACAAAATTCTCACTGTGAGGCTGCCTTCTTTCACACATAAATAAAGGGTTCCTGTGTGTGCGTGGGGTTAAAAGTTCCCTGATTGTTTCTACCTGCAAAGTCAACGATAAATTGGTTCCTAATTTCATTATTATGGTCGGTTTGGTTCAGGAGGAAACTAGTTCACTACCATCACTCTGTACATGTGTGTGACAGACATTTCTCCAGCACACTTTAACGCAATCAGGGACTGAAGCAATAGAGATCAATATGACTAGAAACTCCTCTATTCAGGGCATTTATTCCCAGCCATGCAAGTGAGGGAAATCTGCTGTAGCACAACACCTACCATGTGAGATTTAAGACCACAAATGTCAAATTTAAGGATTTTTTTAAAAGGAGAAGTTCTGTTTTTTTCAACCTGGACCTATTTTCTTGCATGAAATATGTTCATTTCCTCACCCAGACAGTTTTGGTGTAACTTGAAGATCAGCGTATGTCCAATATAATGGAAGTGATGCGGGAAACCTCACGCAGCCTCTAAATAAGGAAAATAGGTCCAGGCTGAAAAAACAAAAACGAACTTTCTCCTTAGGGTACTAAATACATATTTGTAAGCCTTTTAAGACTTTTCGGCCCCGCGGGAACCCTGTTGTATCTGCTTGCTGATGTGGGATGCGGTGCGTGAAGCTCAGCTCAGCTGGAACATCATGCAGTGGTGTCTCAGCCTTGGCTGAGCAGCGACGGCTCCAGACAGGTGCAGAATGAAAAATGTCACCGTGCCATCAGATGATTCAGGAACGCAGACTTTTACGGTCGGAAACTTACATAGTGTGTCTTTAAGGACAGTGATGCGCATACGGTGATGCAACTTGTCACAGCAGGAAGTGGCCTGGCCTCAACTTAACGATGACATGGGCCACATCCTGATGACAAGCATGCTCTTGGGTGTGTCTGCTTCTGTGTTGTTTTAGTGCATGTTGAATTTTTGTTTCATGTCCTGTATTCTAGTTTTATTTCCTCAGTTTCTTTCTTTGTTCTCAGTTAATTCTGCTTTCTACTACACCTGGATTCAGTTAGCAAATTACCACAAGCTGCTCTGTGTTAATGATTAGCTTCCTCTCTATAAATACTCAATGGTTTTCTTTGTCTAATGCTAGATCCTTTTGTAGCATCGTTAGCTCTGACACCTGCCCACCTCCTACCTGTTTGTCCTACATTCTGGTCCTTTTCTTGCCTTTATAAACAGGGACATTTAACATTTTCCAGATCTAACAGTGTCAATAATAACATGAGTGGAGCTGAAGCTTGTGGATTTTACCTCATCTCTCTCTCCTCATGCTGGGCAATGAGGTTACTGTAGAAGTTTTCCAGGGTCACTTTGGCCATGGTGACCCGCTCCTTGGTGTGGTTACTCATAGAGGAGCACGAGCTCTGACCAGTCATCGCCATGCTTTACCTGGGAAAATGCAAACAATACAGTGAGCAGAAGAATCTTTTATAATTATGCAAATAAGTTATAACTAAATACATTTATATAGCTGCAGAAGCTGAGGGCATTGTGGGTAAATTTCCTCTGATGCATACAGTCGTCCTCAAAATTATTCATACCCTACAATTTAAGAAAAGGCTAAATTCACAGTAGTAATTCATGTAACAAGAAACTACAAAAGTAATAAACAATTTTTTAAAAAATACTTTAGTGAAATAAAATACTGATTTTGAATTATAGTTGAAAATAATAATAATAATGAAAAACAAAAACAAAAAAGCAACACTGTCCCAGACACATTAAAGCACCTTTCCCATGAACAGTGGACCAACATAACTAACAAGTGCAGACGTCTGATTGGACATCACAGAAAACACCCGGGATCATACGAAACTTGTTGCATATTTACATAACAAGTCAAAAGTTTGGACACTTTCTCATCAAATCTAATGGAAAAACGTGTCCAAACTTTTGACTGGTGATGTGTGTCTTTTTTTATGTCAATATACAATTCAAGAAAAGCTGAACAGACAGAAAAGCGGACGAGGCAGTGGAAGGTACGTCTGCAATTTTGAGAAGAAAAACAAAGCTGATAAAAAATTAGTCGATTATTAAGTTAGTATTTTTAATGTCTGACGATTTATCAACCAATCATGGCAGCCCTAAACACCTGATTGCAGTGATTGGCTCAAAGTGTTGCTCAACAACATTTTAGTTCAGGATCCCCATCGTGCTTGTTTACTTGTTTTATTTTTTCGTTTTAAACATTTCTGGTAAACCACAATTCAAAATCAATGTCATGATTTTCATAAAACTTTTTATGTATCATTACTTCAGTCAATTTTAACTCATTTTTCACTGACAGCTGATTTTTTTTTTCCTTATTAAATGGAAGGGTATGAATAATTTTGAGGACGACTGTAACCTGCATCACCCAAAGACACAAATATTTTAAGCAAAAAGTGTGCGAATGTGCCTTTATCTGGTCTGGTGTTTGTTTTCAGCAGCAGGACGAGAGCCAAAAGATCACTGGGAATTTACTACAGACACAGCTGATCAACTTCATTTTTTAAAATTAGATTAAAAGGGTGGTTGATCGTCTGTTCATCTGTAAGATGTTAAAATTCATAAAAAATAAAATAAATAAATAAAATCAACAATAAGGATTTTTACTGATAAGAAATATACAATTAGGTTGGTTTAATTTCTAAGCAATTCTGGGAGTATAGTGCAAAAACAAAATACAAAAAAATAGGAACTGGTTTTAGTCAACTGTGAAAACATTGAACAGTGAAAATTAGAAGTTTGAAATAAGGTGACTTCTAGCCAACAAAAAGAGGAAGAAAAGCAGCTCCCTTAAAGCATTGTTGCAAACAATATGAACAGTTACAGACACATTAAGAAATTTGATTTGCGCAAGCACCAGCAGTGACATCCTCCTCAGAGATGAAACAAGTTCATCTGCAACCTGGAATCCCAAATGTTTACAGACTTCAACCACAAAAAACCTGCTCATGGCTGGTAGAATAATAGCTGAGCATTTACAGCCATTTGGCTGCACATTTGACTCATTCTTGAGCAATAGCTGCCATCAGTTAAATGTCATATGAGCCTAAAATACACCTATAACTAGCTTAAAGTCTTAGTAAAGTAGTATTTCTAATTTGGAGGCCGTTACATCAGCGTAATGTGGGAAGTTGGAAGATTTATAACGCTGCAGGATTGTGGACGGAGCGTAGTGTGTAAAGTTTAATTAAAAGGTGAAGAGACTCGTTTTCATTCAGTTAGTTTTACTCGTTACTAAAACTGAACCTGCTAGCACGACTAGCACGTAACTAGTTTCGGTCTCAACGTATCCATAAGTCCAATTATCTAAAAAGTAATTAAACCAAAGTAAATATCTATTTAAACATATATGTGACGCACTTTAGCGTGGCCTAACCTAATCTCCAGCTTAGAAATTTAAGTTTGCGCAGTTTCCATTGACTTACAACCTCGTAAACAAATGCCTTTACCTGCTAGCATCGGTTAGCTTGCTAGTTAGCTATTAAAGTTCCTGACGGCATCAAGTCGGATTAGGGGACGACGTAAAAGTACCGGAAACTGTCTCCAAAATAAAACCAGCTTAGTTAAGAGTGATGCTCTCTCTTCCCTTATTTTTAGCAGCACATACCGGAACTTTTCAGTTTTCATTTCCACAAACTTCACACCTTGAAGTTCTTTAAGCAAACAGCTAAGTGAAAGTTAGCTAGTAAACGTTAGCGACTTAATAGTAGCTGAAGTAGTTTGTTTAAAAATAGCACCATGAAGTGCAGGGCAGCCCCAGCTCACCACATCCAGCACTTAACAAGCGAACAGGTTCGGCATAATAACTTGTAGTTGGTTAGTTTGGTGTGTTTAGGGTTAGTCTTTGTTCGCTTACCTTGGTAAAAGGTGCGGTGTCGGCCCGTCTCTTGTTCTACTTCACCGAGGGCGGTGCGTCACCATCGCGCCGACCTCAGGAGACACCTAGTGGCTCAGATCAGAATCACCACCACTTTTAGAGAGGGCAGCTTTTATGACTACAGTGGCCTCAAACGGACCGAGCTGAGGATGTTAGACCTGTTTCTGCCTCTACCCAGCAGTAGAGGGTCATAAACCATGCTTGAAGCGCCGAGGGATTAGGGCTGTGCGATATACTGATATATCGCGATAAGAAATGAGATATGATATTTACACATATTGTTATAGTGCAGTGTTAGTTATGCAATTTTTGGGGGGGGTTATTTTTTCGTGATGACCTGGCTGCAACTCGACTGACTACAAAAGGGGTTACCTGATTATTTACAAAGGGTGGGAAAAAATGTTGATACACTAAATTATTGCGATATTTTCATATGCCGACACCATATCTATATTCAAAATTGCGGTATCAATCTATTTTACTAATGAAATCTTGCGAGATATCATTTTGTCACGAAATCTCATTATATTTCGTAACAAAACTATGTAAAATAGATTGAAACCGTGTTTTTAAATATAGATATGGCATCGGGGCATATGAAAAAAATCGTGATATTTCAGTGTATCGATATCTTTTTCCCACCCCTATTATCTAAACTGTCTGGAAGACGATCCTACCAAAGACTTTTACAAAGGAATCATAACAAACCAGCCTATTATCTTGAATTACTTTGATTTAACAAACATTGTCAGTTCCATCACTGCAGTGGAGCGATACTTTTACGCTAAACATGTTTCAATGCTAAAAAACAGGTGTTTGATATGAAATCAAACTTCAGACAAATAAGGGTAAAAAGAAAAATACCAGTATATATCGTATATTGTCATCTAAAATAAATATATCGTGACATGATACTTGGTCCATATCACCCAGCCCTACGAAGGATGACTGTCCTGCCCCGAGTCCTCTGTAATATCAGTCAGAATACATACATACACACATCCTTTTACTTCTGTCTTAGTGAGGACATTCACTGACATTATGCATTCACTAACCCTAACCCCCATAACTGATAGCCTAAACCTAACCCCTTTCCCTAACCCTAACCTAAACCTAACTGTAACCTAAACTCTAAAACCAAATCTTGACCCTCAAAAAGAGATTTTTCTTTGGCTTTTTAGTGAGGACCGGCCAAAATGTCCTCACTTTGCAAAAATGTCCTCACTTTCCTGGTTAAACAAGCAACATGGTCCTCACAGTGTAGCAAGTACAGGAACACATACACTTACGCACACACATACATAAATAATTATGTTGATTATAATAGTAACAATAAAGACGTATAAGAAAAGTTAAATTGTTGAAATGTGCTTTCAAATAAATCAAAATTGTTAATGGAGGAGGAAAATAGCTAGGAAATAGCTAGACAGACAGACAGACAGACAGACAGATAGATAGATAGATAGATAGATAGATAGATAGATAGATAGATAGATAGATAGATAGACAGATAGATAGATTGATTCTAACATTTCTGTTGAACCACAATTTAAAATCAATGTCATGATTTTCATTGCATTTTTATTTATTGTTACTTTTGTCAGTTTCAGCTTATTTCATGGCAGCTGATTTTTTCCGTCTTTAATGAGAAGGTATAAATAATTTTGAGGACGACTGTATATATATTTTATGAGTAACAATCAATCCACAATCAAACCTTGTTCCAGAGGCTGACGGCTGCTCGTAGGAATGACCTCCCATATCTTTCTGTCTTGCAGTGAACCTGAAGACTGCCTGAAATCTGTCGTTTATTTATGGTGCTTTGTAGATCAGTGGTTGTCAAAGTGGGGGTTGGGAGCCCCGTGTGGGCTGCAGGATGATTTCAGGGGGTTGCCAGATCGTGGGGACAAAAAAAAAAAAGAAAATACAGCTTACATTTATCATATAAGTTTGGGGATTTCAGGGCTATCAGAATCAACACAATATTGCAAAGAGATTAAGCAGTTAAAACTGTGTTACACCGTTTGCTGTCTGTTCCACTCAAAGAAATAAATCTTTGACTTACATAACTTCTTTCATGTCAACACGTTCCACAGAATTGTAATATGTTACTTCAAAGTAAAAGAAACAACTTAATCTTACTTTGCTGTTCACGGTACAAAAAAGAAGCGTATTCATGCAACACATTATGTCGGGATGACATGAGACAAAATCACACTAAGATAACATTAAAAAAATGATTTAACCCAACAAACACCTATTTTACATGTTAACAGAAAATAAATTGTTGATATAAAGCCAACAGCTGCTCTAATTCAGTTTTTCAGTGCACTCAGGCTCATTTTGAGGTGGTAAAAATAAAAAAGAAATCTACATTACCCCACTTTTTCATTTTGGGTACCGATACCAATACCACAGGTCAGGAATCGTCCGATGCCGATATCAAAACTTAGCTGTGTTTTCAGATTCTGCATATTGATCTGATGATCTTTCTTCCTGCTTTATGTTGGCATGTTTTGTGGAACCTCGCCTCTAAAAAGCTGGTTTAACAGGTTAATTAAATAAGTTTATAACAGTAAGGATGAGGAAAAACTTACCTGTTTATTGTTTACCAATAGATATGATGAATATTATTCTTGAAAGGTGCTTTAAATAAAATGTATTATGATTATGATTATTATTATTATTATTATTATTAAACTTACAAACATGATAAAAAAAATAAATAATTTCAAATAAATTAAGGCCCAGCCAGAAAAGGTGACTGAAGTAAAGCTGGAGTGGATTTTCTGGATCAGTGAGCCTGAATCTGCACATTTTGACGCATTCTGATCCAATGCATGCTTTTTAACCAATATCAGCCCGATATCTGATGCTGGTATCGATCGGGACGGTCCTAATTAAAATAGCAGATAACACACCACAATTCTCTCATTACGTCAGCAGAGGGCGCCGTACACACACCCCAGCGTCAGAGCAACAAAAAGGCCTGGTTGAATATCTTTTCTGCAAAGTCCCAACCAGGACCACATCATAAAAACTGGGATAGCAAAATGTCCAGTTCATTTCCAGCCACAGAGTCCTCAGATCTGGATTTATAGCTGCTCCGGCTGAATTCACCAGGAGGAACCAGTAAAAACTGAGTTTTTAGATGTTAGTTGAGTCTAAATGTTCAGGGACGGTCGAGACACCGACTGTTACCATTCTTGGAGAAAACACACGAACTGCTCACTAAAGAATACAAGAAAGTGCAGGACAAGTGCTGGGATCTAAAACAGGGGTTAATTCATACATTAACACTGTATTAATGATCTTATTTTTGGTTTATTTATTTAATAACTAAACCAAATCCACCTGCCTTTAACAGACTGAATCTAGAAAAATGTGGCATGATAAACATGAATAACATAATATAAAAATATGAGATCGTCACAAACACATTTATATCACATGTATAATTCATGGGATAAAATCAGACTCCTAGGCTGTAAACACAAAATCTAAAACATTTTACTAAAAATAGAGGAACAACAGAAAAAACTGATAGAAACTGATTTAAAAAAGAAATAAAATGGTGCAGTAATAGATAACACTGAAAATAAAAAGGCTCAATTTAAATAATCTGTAAAAACATTCATTTTATTTGTTTAAACAAACCATTAAAGGACAAAATTTCATTGAACAATTTATTTACTTAAACTTTTCTTAGAAATGTTTAAAGAATGTCCAAACATAACAGACATTTTCTGCATCAACAGCTGATTTTCTCTCTTTTTTTTCTTAAAAATTCTCTTTCCAACAAGTGTTAGATGTTTGTTTCTAGATGAAGCTTGCAGCGGTCTTCAGAGCTTCTGTTAGCGTTAGCATTGATGTTAGCATTGACATAAAGCTTAGCATTAGCTGGTGCGACATTCAGACTTCTCAGCTCTGCTTTATCATCTCCACTAACTAATCTGTATAAATTGGAGTGGATTTTTGCCTTTTTGGGGTTGTTTTTGTCTTTATCATTTAGTTTTAATAGTTCTTCACATCGTTTGCTATAGGCTAGCGGCTAGCTGAGTGTCTTCTTCTGCTTGTTTGTTGAACTCTGAAAAATTACCACCACCAGGTGGGGGGAGGCTACATTGCAACTCATCCAGTCATAAATAACAGTGAAAATATACGATCCTCACGGCCCACATGTGTAAAAGGAAAGTTTTTCGCGGCCCTCTAGGTGGTGCTCAAGGCCCGAGCTTGGGCTGCGGCCCAATGGTTAAGAATCACTGCTCTAGAGGACGGATCATAGAGCGTTAATAGAGATGGACGTAGTATCGGTTACATCTGAACAGAGCAAAGTGAAGCCGGTTGGGCGTGACCCACCGTCGCCATCTTGCCGTGTCACGTGGCGTCACCAGTGGCGAATGCCCGCCTGGCCTGGGCATTCCCAGCTCAAGTCCCAGACATTTCTCATCAAGTCCCAAATGTTTTTCACCACACAGTAGAAGGAATAAGTTTACACTACAGCCGCCCTAGAATCAGATTTATAATTTCCTGGCTTCAGTGAATGCAACGCAGGCACGTCAGTATGACCAATCACAGGAGTTGAATGGAAGCGGGGAATCCTCTGTGTTGGCAGACAGCGTGGTGTTTAATCTGAACTCGGGTATTATTTCAAGCATCCCGACAGAAAATGGCAAGACTAAACACCTGAGACAGGTAAACAAACAAGTCGTTATTCCATATGTCTTTGAAACTATATGAACATTGAACAGATCATTTATGACAGCACATGATGGTGGAAGGTTATACTGTGAGCTAAACCGTTAGCCTGGTCCTGTTCTGTTATACACATCTGCATTAGATCCAGTTGTGTAGTTGACAAAGTCCTGAATTTCCATAAGAACAAGGAGGTGCTACTTTCGTGTCTGTGTGTGCACGTGCGTGCGTGTTATAGTATTAAAAACTCAACCTTTTTTAACTTTTCCAGTCCAAACTGGTTCAGGACCCAGTCATGTAGGAACACTGTATTGGTTTAAATAATCTCTCTCTTAGTTTAATGGGCTACAGTATATGCACAGCTCCATTATTTCATGGCTAGACAAACTGATTAATCCAGGTGTTTCTGGCCAGTTACTGAGGTCAGACACACCTGGATTAATCAGTTTGTCCAGTCATGAAAGACAGGAAACAAAGGTGCTGTCTGAAGTTCAGGAGGTAGTGGGGTCGTGCATATAGCCCATTTGCTTTCAGCAACTAAACCAAATCCACCCAAACACATGATGGTGATGATGTCATGATATCATCCCACATGAATAAAAAAAATCTATTTAAAAATGTGACATGATATAATGAGATTGTCACTTAGACATTAAGGGTGAATTTCAATTCATGTCTTAACCCTCAATCTCAAAAATGCGCACTCCCGAGAAGTGCAAGTGCTGTATCGATTCTCAGAAAGTTAAGTTGAGGGGCAAGTTTGAGGGCTGAATCGCCCTCTATATGGAGATTCTCCGACGCCACCCTTGTGAGTAAGGGCTACCCAGAGTGCAAGAGGCAAAGAAGGCGAGCTACAAATCTTCAGTATTTTCTTTGTTAATAGAGATATATATACAGGGAGTGCAGAATAACTAGGCAAATGAGTATGTTGACCACATCATCCTCTTTATGCATGTTGTCTTACTCCAAGCTGTATAAGCCCAAAGCCTACTACCAATTAAGCATATCAGGTGATGTGCATCTCTGTAATGAGAAGGGCTGTGGTCTAATCACATCAACACCCTATAGCAGGTGTGCATAATTATTAGGCAACTTCCTTTTCTTTGGCAAAATGGGTCAGAAGAGGGACTTGACAGGCTCCGAAAAGTAAAAAATAGTGAGATATATTGCAGAGGGATGCAGCACTCTTAAAATTGCCAAGCTTCTAAAGCATGATCATGGAATGTAAATGCTTCTTCTTCTTCTTCTGATGAAATGACAGACTGAACGCCGCTTTGGTGTAATGCTGCCCCGCACAGTTTGAAAACGTATCTGCATTTAAGGGTGTCCCATTTCCAAGTCACAAAACAGCCCTTAACACTTGGTTTTGAGGGCTACTAATATTGAGGGTTGAGCTTGAGGGTAAAGATAGGAATTGGAATTGGTCCTTGCGACTTGACTCGGACTTGAGGTCAAAGACTTATCCACTTCTCTGAGGTGACTAAACCAGCCAAGAAGGAGATCCGGGTGTGGCCAGAGGGCTCTCCAGGACTGTTTCTCCACCACCGACTGGGGCATGTTTAGACATGCAGCCACTTACAATGACATCGTAGACCTCCAAGAGTGCACCGAGAGCGGCATGGCCTACATGTGCATGGACGACATCATGGTCTCCAGAACCATCTCCATCCGGGCCAACCAGAAACCTTAGTTGACATGCAGTCCACATGTTCCTGAAGGCTCGGAACGCTGCCTTCAGAGCGGGGGACGAGGCGGGCCTGAGGACAGCCAGGGCCAACCTGTCATGGTGGGATCAGAGAGGCCAAGAGACAGCACTCCAGGAGGATCGCCGACCGCTTCAGGGACAGCAGAGACTCCAGGAACCTGTGGCAGGGTATCCACTACAGTGGGGAGACCACAGGCAGTTCAGGTCGGCAGCAAGGCCTCCAGCACCATCACGCTGAACACAAGGATGTTTGCTGAGCCCCCTCCTCTATCACTCTGTTGACCCACGACTACACCCCAACATTCAGCTCCAACCTCTTCATGAAGTTCGCAGACAACACGACCGTGGTGGGTCTCATCAACAACAATGATGAGACAAACAGGTATATTGACCCGGGTGAGAATCATGTGCACTAACCAGTCTGCCAAAGGGACAGCTTGGCCAAGTAGCCAGAGCACATGATCACTCGGATGCATAGTGACAGGACCGTCAACTGCCACATACAGGAGTGAAGTAAGGCCGCCTGGCCACGTGGTGCAAGGGCAACCATCTCCATCTGAACGTGGAGAAGACGAAGGAGATGGTGGTGGACTTCAGGACAGAGCCTGTCCAGCATGCTCCACTGATCATCAACGGTGCTGAGGTGGAGCGGGTGCAGCACCAAGTTTCTGGGTGTCCACATCTCCCAAGACCTGTCCTGGGACACCAACACCACGGCCCTGGCTAAGAAAGCCCAACAGTGACTCTAATTCCTGCAGAAACTGAGGAGAGCAAGAGCCCCACCCCCCATCATGCACTCCTTCTACAGGGGCACCATGGTGAGCATCCTGACCAGCAGCATCACCGTGTGGTACGGAGCCTGCACCGCATCCTGCTGCAAGACCCTGCAGCGCACCATGAAAGAAGCTGGGAAGATCATCGGTGTGCCCCTCCCGCCTCACCTGCAGAGTCCCCAGGATCACAGGTGACCCCGCCCACAGTGTCCTCGTCCTGCTGCTGCCAGGGAGGAGGCTGCAGAGTCTCCGGGCCAGAACCAGCAGGCTCAGAGACAGCTTTTTCCATCAGGCAGTGAGGACGCTCAACTCCCTCCCTGCTCTGCCCTAGCCTGGTACACCAGCCTGACTAACGCCATGTATGAGATACATGGCAAGTCAGTCTGGACTCGCTCCATTGGAGAAGTGATTTCCACTCTGGTAAAAAATTGACCGGACCAATCACAGCGCAGCAGTAGAATTATTAACAGATGAAATTAAACTCCGACGTCTCCACCGCTGTTTCTGCTCTGTTTTGGTGCGTAACTAACAGCTTCCGGGTCATAGTCACATGACGTGCAACACAAACGCTTTCTCATATTAGTAGTTCAGCAATAAACAATGCTGACATGTAACAGAGTATTTATAATAATAAAACCAAACATTCTATGTTAATATACACAAGAAAACTACATTAAATAGAGAGGGAAAAACAACGTGTAAACGCTGACTTCCGGCGTCGCCATAGCAACATAGCAACAGAGTGCCGGGCTACACCAGCTATAGTCACTTCTGATTGGTTCTCTCTGGTTCACTGTCCTCCTGTTAGTCCCGCCTCTTGTCTCGCATTTGAAATCAGTCTCCAGCAGAGGGAATCCAGACTGACTTGCCGTGTATCTCATTCATGGCGTTAGTCAGGCTGGTGTACCAGGCTAGCTCTGCCCCACTCGCGCCCCCCTCATGTGTAGTCCTGCCCGCTCAGTACTACACACCTCACTTTATTATCACCATGGCACCAGTTCAACACTGCAGAACATTGTACTAAATGGCACTGCTACATATTGCACTATTGCATCCATCAGGACTGCTGCTCAGTTTACTCTGCCATATGCATTACTGCACTATTGCCACCATACTGTTAGATTGCTAAAACATACTGTACATGTACAGTTCCATCATTTACACTGATTATTTGCACTATTGTCCATCAGGACCACAGCACTGTTACATTGTCAAACTTTATATTTTTTTTTTTCTTTATTAATTTAATTTTCTCTTTTTTTTTTTTTTTTATTTTTTTTTTTCATTCCACCCAACATTTTTTTTTTATTATTTTAAAAAAATTTTTTTACTTAACTTATTTTTTTAAATTAAATTCAACACCTCCTCTTTTTCTTTTTTTTCAGTGACATGCTACAGTTACATTGTTTACATTGTCATTGCACTGTAATATTTGCACTACTTCCTACAATAGGATTGCAATACCGATCACAATGTCTACTGTCAACACATTTGCAAATTTGTAATCTTCTTTAGTATTTAAACTAGGTTTCATGTTCAGATTTAGATGAATCCCATTTCACCCTTTGGCCCAACCCCTCTGTTTTGTGCGTTCATGTTTAGGGGTAGGGGTGTCACAATACCTGTTAGGACGGAGGGGAAGGGCGAAGTGGTACTTCTTCAAATGAAAAATTTTCGGGAGCACACTTCAAACGGAGGGGCATGACAATCACCGACAAGATGGCTGCTACCGAGTCCAAAAACATCCACAAATGTAAATATTTTCTCCACCTGAAAACCATTTTATTGTCTAATTTAACATTGTTTAAATGTTTAATTGCTCGTGCTACATTGAAGCTTCAGTAACATTAAGGCTACCCGGCTGAAAACCAGTGGTGCTCTGTCAGCAGCCCTGATAATCTATAGTGGTAGGTGATGAATAAAAATTTCGGCAACATTGCTGCTGGTCTTCATTTACGTGGAGGTCCTTTATAGCCTAACACAACAGTTGCTGCTTAATCCCATGATGACTCAAATGTGTATGTTTCCCCTTTAGTACGCTTGTAAATCAGCAAAGTGGCATATCAAATGTCGAGCTCTGCAAGCGCGACAAATCAGTGTGATGGTGTCGTTCATCACTGATCGTGTCGCGTGGCCATGCAGCCTGCAACTTGCAGCCCAACCAACGTGATGCTGTAGAAACCGTGCAGGAGCCAGACGGGCGGAGCAGAGGGACCGGAGACATCCAGCAGCGGGGGCAGTAAGGGGCAGTGCGCTGGTCCGTGCTGAGATCCTGGGTTTCAACGTCAGCTTAACATCCTCTTCTTCCTGCAGCCTTCGGGGTGGACCGGGACAGTGGAGGATGAGGCGGACAGTGGACTGGAAGTGGTGGTTGGGGGGCTGGTGTCCCCTGCTGGCATATTTAGGAACTGGTGGTATATTTGTGAAATAATCTTGCTGACTCTACAACGTCCCAGTGTTGTCTATCGCCCTGGAGGATTCCAACTTGCAGCAGGTGGGGCTCGGTCCTCAAAACGAGTTTATTATCATAAAAACCTGAAACTGGCATACATTCACATTCATAAGCTGGTACCAGGTGGGGTTTAATTTTTTTTTTTTTTTTTTTTGAGCAGCAGAGAAGAAACAACTGGGTTGATGAGGTGTAGAACAGATGGAGGAATAACGAGGGCAAAGATACCAAGAGGCGACACTCCGCTCTGTGTTTGGAAACACGTTGTTCGCCTGAACTGAGGACTGAAACAGACCTCATTCTGGATATTTGGGTATGAGTGGACAATAATATGTTCTCAATAATAGTTGTTTTTTTGTTGTTTTGGTTTTTTATTCTCAATAATAGTTGTAAGAGTCATTTGATTGATCTTAGATTATTTTCTTTTTAAGTTGAACGAGGACCCTGCTGGTCCTCATGTAAGATGTGGAGCTGTTAAAGGGTTAAAGCACTGGGCTTACCTGACTGCAACAGCTAACTGGGGAAAATGACGTATGTCAAGTCGTGGGTGAGTGCACCTTGAAGACGCCAGCAGGTGTTATAAATTTTCACTTGCGTTGCATTGGATTAAATGTTTTTTGTTTCAAGTATTAAACCGTGCTTTGGATTATCATTTGATTTTTAAAGCTTATTGAAAGAAAACTTTCAGCTTCTACCTGGAAATGACATACAAGACGACATAATATTTATGAAAATGATTAGTTTACAAGCCAATATTTTGTAATTTATCTTGCTTTATTTTTAATTTTGATATACATTAACATAAAAACGTTATAGCTAAATTAAAATAAAATGATACATTTTATAATATAATTATAACATAGGCTACTTGGGCTGTATTATATCTCTATGAGGATTATTGGGGATTGTTGAAAACAGCCTGTTAGGAAAGTTTGGAATGATTTCTGAACAAAAATGAATTTAACAGAACCGCTGGTGGTGGGAATGGAAGCAATGACCTTCCTCCTGATTGGTTTGCTCTGTTGTAACAATAGTTACGAAGTTTTAAGCTTTTTAAAATGACGCTGCTGTGTGTTTCTGTACAATACAGATAAACTGCTCACTTCAGTCCAAAATGGCGGTTGTGCATGGGTGAAATGTTGCAACGGAGCATTCTGTTGAGTGCCGCCTGTTGTTCTATACTCTTTGATGAGGGTCAGCGTGGGCCTTGAGACCAGTTTGCACTCTGCCTGTAGAAACGATGCAGACCTCGATGGTTGCATTGCACACCACCGTATTTTATCTGGATGGATTTGACCATGTTTAGTAAAAAAAAAAAAACAACATACATGACACATGTCGGTTATTAAATGAACAGGGAGTCTACAGGTCTGCTCTACTTGCAAAGAAAAAAGGTTTCAGGTCTGAAAGGATGGAAAGCGAGCAGCTGACAAACAAAAGCCTCCCCACAGCTGAGGCCTAAAAAACACAACCACATTAACGTAAAAAACTAGTTTTTATTAGAAATGATTTTCCTGCTCATCAGCAACTCGACTGTGGCATCAGGCTGAGAACCGACACGGGGGCTGAGGTGGCTCGCCAAGACGGAGCTTCTCACCGAGCAGCAGCGACTCGGCCACACAGTAATTCACACATCATTTAAAACTAGATTAACATAAAATACAGTGCAACATTATCTTTTCCTATGTACGCATTCCTATATGTACACCCAGAGTCCCCACACCCACACCCACAGCTACTGCTTCTGCTTCTTCTTCTTTGCCTTGTCCTTTTTCTTCTTCTCCTGATATTCAAGGATCTTTCTGTGAAATATTCCTGTAAGAAAACAAGAAACAGTTGTGAGTCTTTAACTAGACGATACAGTCCTGCAAAAACACATCGCTACGTAGTAATAACACTTTCTTTGTAGCCGCAGAGGGATAATCGGGGGGGGGGGGGGGGGGGGACTAGGGAATGACCGATACAACATTTTTGGACCAATACCGATATTTTTTCATCAGCCTCAGCTGATGGCTGATACACAACCTGCCGATATTTGGGGCCAATAGTGCATTTGGCCCCAAAATTAATGTAAAGAATGACACAATAGAAATTAATTTTCAAAACTCTTTTAAAATTAAAAAAGAATCAAAGCACATTAAAAACATATAAAAGAATAAATATATATGAAAGGGAAAAAAGTGCACTTGTAAATAAATGTTAAATAGAAGCATTAAACTTGTGATGAATATATAAAAACAGTGTACTTGTAACAATATCAAAAAGAAACAAACATGTAATACATATGTATGTATATATATATATATATATATATATATATATATATATATATATATATATATATATATATATATACACACACACTGCCTGGCCAAAAAAAAAAAGTCTCCACCTGGATTTAATTAAGCAAATAGGTACGAGCCTCCTATTGAATAATTACTGCATGGCCGATTATCTTTCAGCTGGCAACAAGTTATTTAACCCCAACTGGTGCAATGAGTTGCTTCTCATTTCCTAAACAACCATGTGGAAAGACACATCTGTGGTCTTGGAAAAGATGTTAGTCTGTCTGAGAAGGGTCAAATCATTGGCATCAAGAGGTGAAAACATCTAAGGAGATGCAGAAACTACTAAAAGTGGGTTCAGAACAGTCCAACGCATTATGAAAAACTGGAAGGATAGTGGACCATCGTCTTCCAGGAAGAAATGTGGCCGGAAAAAAAAAATTATTATTAATCGCCATCCCCTATTACTTTTATGAGATCAAATTAAAAAAAAACAACAGTAGAACTCAGGCTATTTTTAATACTTAAAGTAAGAGCATTTCCACCCCCACAATTTGAAAGGAACTCAAGGGTTTGGGATTAAAACATTTGTAGCCGTAAAAAAAACACCAATTATTTAAGGTAACCCGAAAAAAAAGTCTCCATTTTTCTAGGGAGCATAAATATTAGTCTGTGGAGCAATAGAAGAAGGTCATGTGGTCTGATGAGTCCGGTTTTACCCTTTTCCAGAGTGATGGGCAAATAAGGATAAGAAGAGGCAGATGAAGTGATGCACCATCATGCCTAGTGCTACTGTATGAGCCTGTGGGGGCAGTGTGATGATCTGGGGTTGCTGCAGTTGCTCAGGTCCAGGTTCAGCAACAGTATGAGCTCAGATAATGAGGTCAGCTGATACCTGAATATACTGAATGAGCAGGTTATTCCATCAATGGATGTTTCTTCCCTGATGGCACAGGCCATATTCCAAGATGACAGTGCCAGAATTTATCGGGCTCAGATTGTGAAAGACTGGTTCAGGGATCATCAGACATCATTTTCACACATGGATTGGCCCCCACAGAGTCCAGACCTGAACCCCATTGAGAATCTTTGGGATGTGCTAGTGGTCAGACTCTACAATCATCATCAAGATCTTGGTGAAAAATTAATGCAACACTGGATGCAAATAAATCTGGTGACATTGCAGAAGCTTCTGGAAACACAGCGAATGCTGCCGCAATTAAAGCTAAAGGCGGTCCAACAAAATGTTAAAGTGTTTGACCTTTTTTTTTTGTTGGCGACTTTTTTTTGGCCGGGCAGATATATATAAATTTATTAGGGGTGCAGCAACCCACAAAATTCATGGTTCGTTTCGATACTTTGTCACGGTTCGATATTTTTTCGATACAATTTTTTTTTTTGCATTTTGTATTACTTTAACCATTGTACTATTGTTTGCAATGGCTTACCACTAGGATCGCACTTGACATGAAGAACCAAAGCAGTTCCAAACACCAGACCTGAATGTAGTCAAACGACTATGTAACATAAATCACTGAGCTTTCAGCACAGAGCTCATCGTCAGAAGACAAGTTGATGAAATAAGTGAAAAATTCTGTACTGTCCGATATTCAGTACATGGTGGTCATGGTTCAGTACACACCTGTATTGAACGGTTCGATACTTATCCATGTACTTTTGCACCCCTAGTACATATAAAGCTAAAATGTTGTTGAGCAACACTTTGAGACGATCAATGTATTCAGGTGTTTTCTGTAACGTCCAATCAGACGTCTGCACCTGTTGACAGGTATGTTGGTCCATGTTCATGGGAAAGGTGCTCTAATGTATCTGGGACAGTTTTGTTCATTTGTTTTTGTTTTTATATATATATATATATAATTAATATTTTCAACCTCAATTCCAAATCAATATTTTATTTCACTAGTTTCTTGTTATTTGAATTCGTATTGTGAATTTAGCCTTTTCTTTAAAGGGATAGAGACAGGTCTTGCCTCAAGTCCCTTTAATTGGAGGGTATGAATAATTTTGAGGACGACTGTAAATGTTGTAAAGTTGGATTGGGTGGGGGGTCGTATCTGCCCTGCAGTTGTAATAAAGGAAAAAGAAATACAACAACAAAAACCCCTGAATCCTGCTTTTAAGTTTCCACCTTCAGATTTCTTGGTCTGTGGCCCATCGGAGGCCAGTCTGGCTGTGGTGCAACAGGGTTCCAGGACCTGGATCAGCTCACCTTGCTGGGGTCCGGGCTGCTGCTGCTCCACCTCCTGGATGAACAGATCAAACATCTGCGTCTGGAGAAACTTCTTGACGAAGTGTCGCGTGGTCTTGGACTCGATGGCCTTGCAGAAACTCTTCTTGTCAAACACGCCGCGCTCTCCCGAGCGGCCGTATTTAACAAACGAGGCATAATGGCCGACTGTTCTCACGAAGAAATGCAGGAAGGCTTCCGACACCACGTGGTTGACGGCGTCCACCTCTGATGGAGACGAGCAGAGAGGTGAGTGCTGCACTCAACCAGAACATCGCAGTTTCAGCTCACTTTGCTCACCTGATGCTTTTCGCCGTTTACTTAATGCTTCGAGTATTTCTGTTTGCAGCTTTGGGGGCAGAATGGAGTCTTCATCGCCAATCTGGAGGGAGGAGTTTACAGTCAACAAAGGTTTCCTGTAAATGTGGAGATTTCACCATGAAAGGCCTTACTGAAACGATGAAGGTCTCCTTTTTATCCTCGGACAGATCAACCACCAGCAGCTGCAACGTGAAGAGAGCAGAGTTACAGCGTTCACCAGAAAAACTGCACCACCTTCAGATTCAGTAAAACATTTACAATTTAAGACATTAAGAGAGGAGTTAAAATGCAATGTAAAAATGTTCCGGTCATTTGAAGCTGCAGAAGAAAAGGACATTTGTCCAAAGCGAGAGTTGGTTTTAAAGGTACAGTATGTAAGAATTACTGACGTCTAGTGGTAAAGATGGGTATTTGAAATAAAAGATGTTTTCTTTCAAATTACTTCATATTCCAGCACTGTTGTGAATGTAAAGTGGTCGATAGTGGCCAAAATTCTCCCAGACATAAAGATATTTTCATCTGTGTGTCGCTATGATTGGACTATGAGTAACTATTTTTAATGTCTTTTAACTAACTCCCATTAAACAAAGCTGGTACAAAGTTCAGAGACTCTTACTTTACATACATTATTTTGTCCATTCAGGGACACAGTAGAAAAAAATGGCGGAACAAATATGGTAGCCTCCATATGTGCACCCGCCAGCAAGTAGATATAAATGACTCATTCTAAGAAAATAAGCACATAATAGATATTCTAGTGCAGCGATTACACATCAATAGAAACACAGTTTTCAATTATATATCACATTTTTTCTGCCATTGACCTTTGATTTTTTTACATACTGTACCTTTAAGGATTAGCATGATTCTATGGAGAAGCAGAAGCTGACATGAATATGGAAGTGAAAGACCGAGGAGTGTTTCATACAGTAGATGAGAGTGAACCAGTGAAATTTACGGCGAGTACGTAATGAAGGTCGTTTAACGCGACTGTAGAGCAGACGATGATGAGTTCTGGAAGGAGGATTAGTGACAAGTCGGGTCGCAGAGTGGTAAACTGAGTCCAGTGTCTGAAGAGTTCATTTGCAAGCATGTCTGTAGATTCACGACCCTACGGAAGCCCCGGCGTTCCGCGCCTACTCTGCCAATAATGCAGGCGTAGAAGAAGAAATTTGCCGTTTACATTGTGCTACGATCGAACAAGCTAAGGGGTTAGCTGTTGATTTAAAACAAAGAAAGAAAGAAAAAGAGAACGCCCCCCGATCTCCAGCTGCATTTGAGATATTAAAAAAGTGCTCCAGAGTCTTGCTCAGCATGAGGGTGAGTAGAAAATGAAAGCACATCATTCTGTGGGTGTACTGTTCCTTTAACAGGGGTCACAGAGTACATCTTACTGATTTGAGATCTCATTTCCGCAGGCAAGTCTCTGAAATCTGTCTGATACTGAAACCGTTGATAAAATCCTCCACAGGACTTCTCCTTGTCCCGTCTTATTGATCTGATCCAACACTGAGTCCAGTGGACTGCTGGGTGCGTGCTGCGCTTCTGCCGTTTTGTGGCGATAACTCACATCACCCTGGTCAGTGACCAGGTCCAGCAGTCGCTTCTGGACCCCCAGCAGATAGGGGGTGGGCGCCATCACTACATCAATCAGGATTTCTGGAACAATGGAGATGAAGGTGTGCTGCCAGGTGAAAGGATAAAGGAGGGCCGCGACTGCGTGGATGACCTGGGACAACGTCCTGCAGAAAGACCAGAGAGAGAACCTTAAAACTGATGACCAGATTTAAAGACAAACAAAATCTGTTTCCTCACAAAGTTACAGCCTCATCCCCATTATTCCTGCAAACCAGAGCAGTGCAGCCCCGTAGGAGGACCCCAGGGGACAGACGGGGTGACACATCTGTGATGTCCCAGTGGACGTCTGCACCTGTTGACAGGTATGCCGGTCCACTGTTCATGGGAAAGGTGCTCTAATGTGTCTGAGACAGCTTTGTCTGTTCGTTTTTTTTTTTATTTTATTTTCAATAACAATTCAAAAACAAGATTTTATTTCAAGAAATTATAATTTTGTAAATTTTTATTTGTTATTTTCTTTAGTTTCTTGATAATTTTGAGGACAACTGCTCATGCTTGTTTACTTGTTTTATTTTTTGTGTGTTTGTTTTTAATATTTCTTTCCAACAACAATTCAAAATCAATGTCAAAATCTATTTTATTTATCAGGCACTTTTCGTTCTTAGTTTTTTAAAATATTACAGTATTTGAGTTTGGTTTTTTTTTTTTTGTAAATTTATATTGATCCATTCTATAAAAATATTCATTAATGATATTTTGTCAAATCTACAGGGAGTGCAGAATTATTAGGCAAATAAGTATTTTGACCACATCATCCTCTGTATGCATGTTGTCTTACTCCAAGCTGTATAGGCCCAAAGCCTACTACCAATTAAGCATATCAGGTGATGTACATCTCTGTAATGAGAAGGGCTGTGGTCTAATCACATCAACACCCTATATCAGGTGTATTAGGCAAACATAATTATTAGGCAACTTCCTTTTCTTTGGCAAAATGGGTCAGAAGAGGGACTTGAGAGGCTCCAAAAAGTCAAAAATATATAAAGATAATGAAAAACTTCACATTAATCTGGTCTGAAGCTGTCAAAGAAACTAATGTGCAAAAGTGAAAAAAGTTTTAATGTGGTCTTTTACTACAGTTTTACGAAAGGGTACCGTTTCGGTACCTTAGGTGAAAGAGAGTCGGTTTTTCCAATAAATACTTATAGCTCTGAAAGTAATAACACTTCAAAATCAATTATCCTATATATTATTGACTTACTCAATACCTTAATAACCTGATACCCAATGTTTGAGTTTGAACCTCTTTTTTGAAAAAAATGTATAATTTGTGTTTTTCTCATTCAAATAAAATGGTGTTTTTTAAATCAAAAAGGCCATAAAAACATAACATTTTTTATAATATTATGATAAACTTTACATTTATGATTAGATCTGAAGTTGTCCAAAATATCTGATGTGAAAAAAGTGAAAAAAAATTCTGTATCTGCCATTTTGAAGACTCTTTAATGAAGGGTACCATTTTGGTACCTTAGGTGAAAGAGTGTCGTTTTTTAAAAGATGCCCCGGGGGTTAAAAATGAAAAAAAAAATCCAACATACCCCAGTTCTTCTGCGATGAAAATGATGCGTCTCTCCAGGACGGCGGCTGCAAACACCAGCAGCACCTCCCTGTCCGTCAGGCAGCTGAACAGCGTGGCGAAGTTGACGTGCTCCAGCCAAGAATCCAGCGGCCGGGTCAGGCTGATGATCTGGTGGAGACACAAACATCTTCTGATCTTCTGATACAACAAGACGGTTTGACTCTCCACCGTCTTTTAGCTGCACAAATGTGGGAACATGTACCGGGGGGGGTACTTGGAGACACTGGCCGTGTCCGAATGTCCTCCCTACTCCCCAACCCCTCATTCACCACATAGGGCTGCACTACATACCGCACTATCTAGTGCCCTCATTCTGCCTGTGATTTAGAGATGAAGCTCACCATGGCAACCACGGCGGCGCCCACAACGCGCCAAAAGATGCCATCCCAAATCAAATCTTTAATTTTAAGTGAAGATCTTTTATTTACTTATATTGTGTTTAATCTCTTATCTGTTGTTTTTTTCTCTCTTGTTTTCTGGCGCTCGATGTGTCCACCACCTCGCACCATTCATCTCTCCAGACCGCAATGCATTATGGTCTACATTGTCCCATCTAGAGACCATCAAAGTTAACTAGTTTTCATGATGCATTGTGGGTAATGTTGACTGCACTATTTTTTCCTTTGTGGACATTCAGACACCACTACAAAATGGCGTGATCCCTATGTAGGGAATAGGGTGTACATTCGGACACAGACATTGTCTTTGTATCTTTCTGACTTCATAAACGTGACTTTGGTTTGTATGATGAGGGGGGTCAGTCCAGGTCAGGATTACCACACACGTGGAAATGTTCAGGTATGTACATTTAAAATAACTTCTAGATCTGTAAAAGTTACTCTGATCATGATGTGAAATAAATACTGGATTTTTCTTCCAGACACCTGGGACCAGATGTTTAGTCTGTGATCTGGGGGTTGTAACGTATGAGGACAGGACGAAGTATATAAATACACATGCTAATCAAATAATAAAATAGTAAATGAAATAAGTTGAATTTGAAACAGAATGTAAATTGCATAAAAATGTACATGATAAAAACAGTGAAATAATTTTATTCTATTTATTTATTTCCTTTTTCCTTTTACGTGTCCTGTCCAGCACGGTAGCAGCAGAATGATGTTCTGGCTGCTTTGTTGTGTTGAACAGATTTGCTTTGCTATTAAGTAAATTAAACATTAAACAAATGTCACAAAATGAAGAAATATAAAATGTGTGTATAAACATTGCAAAATGAAAATTGTGTAACTTATACAATACCTAAAATATCAGTCCTTCTAAACAGTAGTATAATTCTAGTTATTATATTATGATTTCATAATAATCATAGTAATCATAGTAATAATTATATATATAATTGGCCTAATATCTATATAATAATTATTCATTTATTATTAGCATCTTTGATTGTTGTCATAATCTCTATTTTATTGACTTTTATTCATCATCTTTCATTGGTTTAATTGTACTTTATTAACTCATACAGCTTGATAAGGTACAAAAATGGACCATGAAGGTACAGAAATGTCTTTCAGAAAGAAACACCCCCAGAGACAAGCTTTGTACCCTTTTAAGTACAAACTGGTACCTCTATTTTTGAGTGTGTACAGACCGCAGAGAGTGAGCTTCAAGGAACTTGGAAACACTTATTGTGAAGCCTGAGAGTCCTTTTATATTTTGTTGTTGTTGTTTATTTACTTAGGATATTTAAAAGTTCTGGTTCTGGACGTTCCAATGTGAAATAAAAGTTGAATTGTTGCATTTGAAAGGATGTACTTGCATTATTATGATATTGGCCGCGTTTCCCAGATTAGTTAAGACACTCTTAACGCTGAGGTCCTTCTTAAGTCACTTCTTAAAGGTGCCTTGTTTGGACGTTGCGTTTCCCAGATGCGCTCTTAACTCAGGAGCTTCTTTATTTTCAGGAGCGGCCAGACCCACTCTTTCGAACCTTCTTTAACGTTCCCCCCTGCTAAGGGAACAACAGGCCCATCTACTGGTCACTTTTGGAAACGACACTATTTCCCGTGAAAAAAAAGTAGAAAATGGAAATTATTAAAAATGGACCTATTCACGGATCAGTTGTTGTATTGAGTCATGTTTTCTCACTCATGTCATAATGTCAATCATCTATGATGGAAGAAAACTGTAGTTACCGAGTGAATGACAGAAAATATTGTGGTTAAGTTTAATCATTATGGCAAGATAGGCCTGTGGGTATCAACCACAGAAACAAAAACATTGCGGTAGGAATTGTACGCAAATTATACGCAATCTATGAGGACTCACGTCATATTTACGCATTTGTCAGCTGTTCATGATGAGATGCACCTGCTTCGCTCAATAAAAACATGGCCATTTACGCATACCCATATCAGACCCGCATCAGATGTCTGTGCAGAGAACCAAACCAAACCACCCCCTCCAGTCACCAAACCACCCCCTCCGGCCACACTTTGATATTGAACTATAAAACACTTCAGTACCACCCGAACCACCTATTTAGGTCCCCCTGACTACCTTTCTCTGCCAACCTCAGCACAAAGGTCATGTTAAAAATCATAGGTGGCACTGGGCAGTGATTCAAAAATGGCAAACACAACCTCTCAGTGTCGTATGTGGAGCATTCCCATTACTTTGCGTTTACGCAGGCCTTTGAAGAATTGGGCACGAGTGAGTGGCAGAACAAGCCATTCTTTATTAAGTCACGTCAACCATTTGCGGGATTACTGTTTGTTGAATGCACGTGCGTCATCCTGGACGCACACTTTACGCACCAGATACAGTATGTCGCCCATTTACCAAATGCTGCCATGTGGAGCTCATTTAACATAAGATGTGTGTAGGTGATTACATCCTCCAAGATTTCCCCAGACAACAGTAACCCGACAAAAAGTTTTTGAAAGTTTGGTGCATATCGTTTTTGGCTGAAGCTTGTCAGGAGTTCCAGGAGTTGATCTATTTTTTTGCGAACAAGAAAATGTTACCCTTTTTCAGTGTTTCAATCACCTAGCCACCGTTTCCCGATTCTACTACTGAGCATCGATATGACACACACGCACGTTTCAGGAATCCTCTTGGCGGGGTTCCCTTCAGCCATTACGTCAACAAATAGCGTCAGAATGACCATTATTTATAGGGCATCTGTAAATTTCCAATCGCCTACACCTGTTTAGCACAATTTGGCCAATTACACAATATACAATGAGCTTTTCAATGAATATTTGCAATCACTGGTAATCACATGCATATTTTTAACAGTTTGTCTTCTTGCACAAACACATAAACGTATAAATGGGCTCAATATCAGCGTCGGAAAATAACCTCCACACTAAATGAATGGTGTCGATCGGTATACCTGACCTCGATTGCTTTTTTTCAGCACCCCCGGAAGTGGATAGCTTCTGTTAGGACCTTCTTAAGATGTAGCGTAGCAAAGACGTTTCTCAGGAAATAAGAACGCGCGAAAGAAGCAATCTGGGAAACGGGCGTATCTTTGCGATCCTTTGTTGGGAAGAGCTTCCTTGAGGCCTTCTTTAATCCAAAGAAGAATCTTAACTGGGAAACGCGGCCATTAACATTACATAAGTGGTTTTTTTGGTCTTAGTAACGTCGACAATAATATTGTTTATCGTCAATAATATGTGGGACAATATATCGTCTAGCAAAATTTGCTATTGTGATATCAAAATATTTGACTGACAAGCTGAAGGAAAATATAGTTGAAGCTTTATTTTTCTAGACAAATTTCAAGTTATTTCTAATATTTTGGAAATGGATAGTTCAATAAGTACCAACAACTTGATAATGTACTTTTTTAGAGTGAATTAAAGAGATAAATGTGAAGATTCTGGTATTTTACTGCTCTGCTAAGATCAACCAGTGCTGTATGGACTAAAATGCGTTGGACACCTCAGGTTAAGGGGGAACTGGGCTGAAAAATTCTTCCACGTGTACAAAAAGTACGCAAGTTAGTCATGTAGGATAGCTGCAGTCATGATTTCTTTCCTCCACTCTCCATCAAGTATTTAGAGCAGCGCTCACGCAGCCGACATGAATCCAGGTCCTTTAGAGGCCACAGAAGTGTTTCGTTGTCCTCCCGTCACGCTGAGGCTGGTCACAGTAACGAGCAGAAACAATGACCGGCGTGAGCGAATGCTTCGGATGACTGCGAGCTGTTCAAACATGGCCTAGGCCTGATGGGAAAAGAGGGGAAGGTTGGGTAACTCGGGGCAGGTTCAGACAGCTCCACACAGTCACGCCCAGGAGGGGGTGATGCTGCCAAGCCAGTTTTCTCCTGGACTTCAGCCGGTCTGTCAGAGAAAGCAGTGACGCAGCTGCATTCATGGGTGATTGCTGTAAAAAAAGACCCAGAAGACACCACTTCCTCAGAACTGAACAATCACCATGTTAAAGTTTTTCACGCCGGCCAGATGGAATTTCAGCGACGTAAATGCTGGGGCGTCTCCCTCCTGCACGCATCGTCTCGGGCTTCTGACATCTCTGACTGAAACCTAGAGAGATGAATTATTTCTGTTTACTGCGGTTAAACGCTGCAAACAGAGCTGCACTTTATGTTGCATGTTAGCAGGTCACACTGCAAAACGTCAAGTGAAGCTAATTAAGTCATACGTGTCGTTGATGCTCAGTTTTGGCTTTTTGTTACCGATATCCAATATTATCCAACTCTTAAAGGGAAGCACGACGGGCAAGGTTCTAATAGTGGTGGATTTTTAATTAGTTTCAGTTTTTATTTAGTTTTGACTCTTTGTTTTCAAATCAGCTGGTTTTAGTTAGATTTTTGAGCAGATTTGATAGTTTTTATTTGTTTTTATTTTTTTTGGAAATATGCTTAGAGTAAAACATCAGAAAGCCACTCAGAGCAAAGTAAACAGATTAAATAGAAATAGACTTCATATCAACACAAAGAGACTTATGTATTAAACAAGTTTACAAAGACTAAAACTTAGGATGTTTTTGCAATAATTTGAGTTAGTTTTAGTTAGTAAAATACGGTTTCAGTTAGTAATCTTTTTCGAAAACTGTCATTTTTATTTTTATTGCACTTAACAAAAAGGTTTTTTTCAATTTTAGTTTTCGTTTTTTCATTAGTTTTAGTTAACTATAATAACCTTGACGACAGGCGAAAACCCCATTTTTTCATCACCTGGTCAATTTTGAGATCTTCGTTTTTTTCCCTCCTTCAACATGTTTTCTTTCATGCTAGTGTAAAAAAAAACAAACATAATAAAAAAAACATTTTAGGGAGTTTATTTCATGATACTTTGTCTAATGCACCCAAATCCTGTGAAAATGCAGCTAAAGTTGGTGTTTTTAAACGGAGGGCAGCACCGCGGCGCTCGTCTGAACCCCGTCATGTCTGGTATCATTGGAAATGTTTCTTTTTCCTGAACGATGTCATCTCAACCAAACTTGATATTTCCAGCTGTGTTGACTGCTAAACATGATTGGAACAGGGAGGGTTTAATGCTAAGCACAAGTCTCATTGTCTGATCTAAATTTTGAACAATGTTATTGGTTGTCTGGAAATGAAGCCCTCAAAAAAAGAGGGAAGCTTTGTGAATTGCTGCACTTCCCCTAAAACCTCACTCATCATGATAAAAAGAGGAGATGAACCTCTCCATCTTGGATATTATGATGTGATATAGATGTTCTGTTTATTTCTATTAATTTTACTGGATCTGATGTCTGTAAATTGTGCTTTATTACAGACATGATCTGAATTTAGATCCAAAGATCTGCAGGTGAATTTCTCAGCAGGTCTGCAGCTGCAGATGTAAGAACATGTGACAGTGATGCTGAGACTGTGTCCAGATGAAACTCCTACGTATGCTGTGTTATTTATCAGTTTTTATGAGCTATAAATGTTCTGCTTCGCTGTTCTCATGAATCTGATGTCTGTAAATGGTGTTTTAGAACAAAAATGTGAAAAATTTTACAATCTAAAACAATCTAAAAAGGCTGTTTTTTCAAAATGAGTTTTTTTCTCTCACTCCAGGTAAAAAATCTCCACTTCAGAAGCACTTACAGAAACCAAACTTTCAAGTTTTGCTCCTGACTGTATTCTTAAAGTTTTTACAGAAGGATTTATTGATCTCTCATTCACAGCCTGATTTATAGAACATTTCATCCCAAAAATATGCCAAAAAATTAGGTTTTTCTAGTTGTTGACAGTATATTCTAAATTGTGAAATGATCTATAGAGATATCAAAAATCCCCTTTTGTGTATATATATATATTATATATCAGTTTTCCATGTCATAGGCAGATCAATCAATCACATATTTCACATTTCCATATAGTTTACAATGTTCTCTGAAGTCTATCTTAACAGTGATAATTCTATGTTTTTTTTACCCCCCCTTTAATATTTACAATTCATAAATAACAAACATATTTACCTAAAAGAAAACAAAATAACATAAAGAACGACGAGCTGTCATGTCCACATTTCTTATCCTTAATAAAGACAAAAAAGAAGACTGTTTGGTATCGTCATTAATCGGTGTTTGTCTCTAAAGCAAATCAGGTCTTTGTGGACCAATATACTTAGTCCATTTCTCCCACCATTTCAAAAATGTATCCGCTTGTATCCTGATGGAAAACGTTAATCTTTCCATGGTATAAATGTAATATACGACGTTACCCAGTCCTCCAGAGTCGGAGTATCTGGCTGTAACCATTTCTTGCTCTCAGCTTTCCTCCCAGCTACAAGCAATATCCTCATGAGATATTTATCTGCTGTTGATCTGTCACGCCACTCTTTGGCCCCCAAATACAGTGTGGGAAAATCAAAAGTAGCAGTTGTTTGAAATACAAGTTCTAAGCTTTTATGAACTTCTCGCCAGTAGGGCGTGAGTCTTGAGCAACCCCAGAGTATGGGTAATGGTTGGTTGGCCGAGCCCATAATCTCCATCAGCTCTTCCAGCCCCTCCATGAACTCCTGCAATGAAGAATCTCATGACTGATTTCCATCCGAATTCCCTCCAGCTGTAAGAGTGGGTAGTTTTCCTTTGCAATTTACAAATATGATCCCATTCTTCTCCAGATATTGATATTTGTCCCCCCCTTTCCCATTTACCTTTAACGTGATGAGTATTACGGCTTGGGGAGGGAAGATTTTTATACAGTTTGGATACTATCCCTCATCCACTCCCAGACATCTTTAGTACGTCATTTCCTAGTTTTTCTGTCCCCCCCCCAGCCGTAATCTCAGTCAGCCGGTGGCGTATCTGTAAATATCTGAAAAAAGTTTTGTTTTCCAGTTTGTATTCTGTCTTTGTTTCATGAGAGTACTCATAATGCAGTAACTCCACTCATAGTGCTTTATGACAAACTATATTCAGGGTTGTAAAACGTCACAATGTCACCTATAATGCATAAAGCATTATGAGCACTGTCATGATGCACTATGACTGTGGGCTTCATACCTCATAAACCATAATGGACGTGATGTTCATAAGTGCTCATGAGCATCCATAGAGTCGTTATAAAACATTATACTGCCACTTATAATTAATTATAATTGTTGATATAGCGCATCATAAATCATTATGTATGTTTATAAGTGGATTTATGAGACATTATAAATGCCGTCATATTGTATAATAAATGTAGGCTTCAAATAAAGTGTTGCCCAAAACTGCTTGAAGAGAAACATTTCAGTAAGATATAAGATCTTATTTCAAGATTTTTTTGCTTGTAATAAGCAAAAAAATCTGCCTATGGGACAAGCAAAGTTTTCTTGATGTCTTGAGATGCATCGTCTTAAAACAAGATCTTATATCTCACCGAAATGTTTCTATTTAAGTAATTTTGTCTTATTTTGAGTGTGATGAGATATTTTGTCTAGAAATTTAAAAATGAACTTGCTAAGATTTGAGTTTTTGCTGTGTAGAAGCAGGACGGTCCGTCCTGAGTACGGCTGACTGTCTCAGTTTCACTTTCTGACCTGCCTGAACTTCCTCTGTGTGACGGATGCTGACCCGTCCTCTTATCTCAGGAATGACTTTTACAGAACAATGTTATCATTGATAAATAACAGCGATGTGCAGAAACGAACAAAAACGAAGCGGTTATGAGCTTTAATAAGCTGTTATGTAATGATGCTGAGTAGAGCAGACGGATGTCTGATAACGTGTGTGAGTCGTTCAGGTTCGGGGAGAGAAAAGAAATGAGAATAAGCTTGTTGGAAGTGCTGCGTTGGAGCAGGGGGCAGGGTTGGGGGGAGGGGTTCTGCTTCTGCTCTGACCTCAGTGCCCGACTCAGGAATGAAGCTCTTAATCTCCACTGTGTGTCCAGGAGCTGGGAACGGAGCCTCTCTCAGCTTCTGCATGAATGGGTAGATCATGGCCATGGAGATCTGCCGCCGCTTCTCCACCTCATCGAATATCTGCACACACGGAAGAGCACACTCATAATACACGCACACACGTTACACACTCCGACTCGCATGTCAACGCGTGACAACACGTCTATGTGAACATGTAAAGTCCAGTTCCACATGTCTGCAAATATGCATAAAACCTGCAAGAACACATCAAATATCGCAGTTTCTCTGAAAACAGATTAAACCTGTAAGTACAGGTCAACTTTACAATGAGGCTCATTCCACAGAAAAATCCACTTTTTAATAACTTTCAGAAATTGTGTAAAGAAAAATGGCAAATAAATTGTTTCAACTCGATTAAATGAGTTTGGAGAATGTGTAACATTAAATTGAAATTATGATTGAATTTCATTTAATTGCACAGCACTATGTTATAGTCAGATCCAGATAAGCTGCAGCGTCCAAAATCCCACCGTGGAGCTGTAGAAGTAAACTCCCAATAAAACAACAAAACTACTTATGCAATGATTCCACCTAACAGGAAATAAATAAATAAGGCTATGTTCAGACTGCAGCTAAATTCCCATTTTTTGTTCATATGTGACTCATATCAGAGTTTTTAAAGACAGTTTGAACAAAGCAAATCTGATTTTTTCATTCTCTGTGTCATTGTTTCCAGAAGCTTCTGCAGTGTCAGCAGATTTATTTCCATCCAGTGTTGCATTAATTTTTTACCAAGATCTCGATGATGATGGTAGAGTCTGATCACTGCTGCATCACTTCATCTGCCTCTCTTCTCACCCTAATACTCCATCACTCTAGATCTGGACTCATCATGACCTTCCATCGCTCCAGAGTCCAGTCGTTATGCTCTCGAGCAACCTGAAGCCTTTTTCCCAGTTATCATCACTAATAAGTGGTTTCTTTAAGTCACAGCTGTTCAGTCCCTTGAGTTCCCTTTGTGTGGAAATGCTCTTACTTTCACTATTAAACATACTGTAGCCCTGAGTTCTACTGTTGTTTTCCTTCAATCTGATCTCACCAAAAGTTCAGGATCATTCAGGATTTTTGTCTGTCCACATTTCTTCCTGGAAGACGATGGTCCCCACTATCCTTCCAGTTTTTGCGTTGGACAGTTGTGAACCCAGTTTTAGTTTCTGCATCTCTTTAGATGTTTTCTCTGCTTGATGCTGCCAATGATCTGACCCTTCTCAGACAGACTAACATCTTTTCCACCACCACAGATGTGTCTTTCCACATGCTTGTTTAGGAAATGAGAAGCAACTCATTGCACCAGTTGGGGTTAAATAACTTGTTGCAGCTGGAAGATAATCTCCCATGAAGTAATTATCCAATAGGAGGCTCCGACCTGTTTGCTTAGTTAAGTCCAGGTGGAGACTTTTTGTTTGGCCAGACAGTGTATTTACACACTGTTGTAACGCAGCAAAAACACCCTGACGAGACAGAAACTTGAAACAATTGCTATTCCTATCAGTATCATTACAGTAAAATAATCTTGCATCAAGCAAAACCTTCTATGAATGAGATGAGAGATTTTACTTGACAAGGAAATTGTAACTCCAGAAAGACTAAACCGGGTACCCAACATCCAAGAAAAAAATCTTTGAATCAAGCAGCTAATCACACTACAGGCAACAAAAGACACTTATTTCAGATAAACTTACTTAGAGTTTTGGTTAGGGATGGGCATATCGATACCTTGGAGTCAATACTTTGATACCAGCCCAACAAAATATCGCGAGTATCGCGATACCACTGTACAGATACAAAACATGCAATTTGTTTCTACTTCTGAGAGTTTTAGGCGATGAAATGATGAAAGCAGCCAGATTCCAGCTTCTGTGTCACATGATGGTGGTAGCCTATCAGTTGTTATGATGATGCTGCTACTGTTAGTGATGATGATGGTGATGATGATGTTTTTTGTCTTTCAGTGGTTTAATGCAGGTGATTTTACATTATGTTTTGGTAAATTTGTAATATTACTATTACATTTTCTATGTTAACATTTTCCACTTCATAAATTTGATTATCTTAGTGAGTATAGACCCTGCCTGGCCAAACAAAAAGTCGCCACCTGGATTTAACTAAGCAAATAGGTGCGAGCCTCCTATTGGATAATTACTGCATGGGCGATTATCTTTCAGCTGGCAACAAGTTATTTAACCCCAACTGGTGCAATGAGTTGCTTCTCATTTCCTAGACAACCATGTGGAAAGACACATCCGTGGTCGTGGAAAAGATGTTAGTCTGTCTGAGAAGGGTCAAATCATTGGCATCAAGCGGTGAAAACATCTAAGGAGATGCAGAAACTACTAAAAGTGGGTTCAGAACAGTCCAACGCATTCTGAAAAACTGGAAGGATAGTGGACCATCGTCTTCCAGGAAGAAATGTGGCTTCGGAAAGGCATGATGAAGTGATGCAGCATCATGCCTAGTGCTACTGTATGAGCCTGTGGGGGCGGTGTTATGATCTGGGGTTGCTGCAGTTGCTCAGGTCCAGGTTCAGCAACAGTATGAGCTCAGATAATGAGGTCAGCTGATACCTGAATATACTGAATGAGCAGGTGGTATTCCATCAATGGATGTTTCTTTCCTGATGGCACGGCCATATTCCAAGATGACCGTGCCAGAATTTATCGGGCTCAGATTGTGAAAGATGGTTCAGGGATCATCAGACATCATTTTCACACATGGATTGGCCCCCACAGAGTCAAGACCTGAACCCCATTGAGAATCTTTGGGATGTGCTGTGGTCAGACTCTACAATCATCATCAAGATCTTGGTGAAAAATTGATGCAACAGGATGCAAATAAATCTGGTGACATTGCAGAAGCTTCTGGAAACACAGCGAATGCTGCCGCAATCAAAGCTTAAGGCTCCAACCAAATGTTACATGTTTGACCTTTTTTTTGTTGGCGACTTTTTTTTGGGCCGGGCAGTGTATTATGTTATTTGATAATTAAAAGATGTTTTTAATCTATTTTTGTTTAATTTTATCATCACTATAATTTATTATTGTTTTTTTTTTTTTTTTTTTTTTTTTTTTTTTTTTTTAAAGGATTTTTTTGGGCGCTAGTGGCCTTTATACGACAGTATAGCGACAGGAAAGGGGCAGAGAGAGTGGGGAACGACATGCAGCAAAGGGACCTGGACCGGGAATCGAACCGGGGCCGACTGCGCTGAGGAACTGTAGCCTCTGTTCATGGGGCGGCTGCTCAACCAACTGAGCTAATCACCGCCCCTATTATTGTTTTAAATGCGTTTCTTTCCAGTATGTCTGTTCTCAGGTTTTACTTATATCGAATATTGCCATTGCATTCAAGATATTAATGCATGTGATTTTCTTTTAAAGGACAAAAAGTATCAGTATCTGTATCGCTGAAAAAGTGCCATAAACTACTGGTATCGTAGCGTCATGAATGATTTTGTTATCGGCCATCCCTAGTTTTGGTCTCTTTGTCATGTTCATTTTAAGAAATGACAAGTTAATCTGTTTTCTTTCCTCGTTTATCAGATTAATTAAAACTGGCTAAGACCAGTTTTTCAGCATATGTGTTAAAGTCCTGCTTTAGAACGGCTGTTCCTCACCTTGGAGAAGAGGCCGAAACAAGCCAGGCTGCTGATGATACAGTACGCCTCCGGTGGTCGAGCTCCTTTCCCTCCAGGCTGAATGTTGGAAAATCAAAGGAAAAGCTTTGTGTTGTTTCATTTTTATATAAAGGAAAGATTTTCTTGTCATGATGGAGGTTTTAATCTGCACTGACCAGCAGCCTCCTGCAGTATCCGTTTCTTCTGCTGCCATCGATTTCAGTCAGAACGAAAGAGAAAGTTTCGCTGGAAACGAGAGGATGAAACTGAAAAACATTTAATGATGAGAAGCGTCGGGCCAAAGACGGCAGGTCGGCGGCGCCCCCCCCTACCTGTGGTATTCTGTCAGAGGAGCCCAGCTGATGCCCTCTGGAAAGCAGAAGAGAGTGATCGCCTTCAGGGTCTTCTCCTCCTCCTCCTTTTGAAATCTGGCCATCCCGTCTCTCTGAAAGTGAACAAACACCTTCATCAAAGGCGCTATTCGCACCACAAACACTGATTTAGTTTCAGAGTAACAAGCAGTTTGTGTTTCTGAAATCAGCAGCAACAAATTCAACTTCAGCTCAGATGACGGGCTCGTTTCCAGACTGAACGGCGGCCGGGCGATGTCATCTATGTTTACGCCAGGAAATCAGTCTAGTCTGAAAACATCAGTCACAAGTCAGATCCCAACACATCATCAGGATGAGATTCACCAGCCCGACAAATTCTGACAACGTAAAACTCCATTTACAGCCACTGATCAATAAGAGACGATCACAGAGAAGCACTGGGAGGGTTCAGACCCCCCCCCCCCCCCCCCAAGCCGCTCTGTGTGTTCTCAATCATAGTATCCAGAATTTTCTCTGCATCCGGAACAACTGTGGAAACATTATAGGACTCACTGAGATGTGAAGCCAGTAAAAAGATGTAAAATGCTGCTATAAACAAATGGTTAATTAAAGAAATAAAATGAACGTAATAAAAATATGCAGCTTTTTATGTAATAATCCTGCAAACGTAATACATTTCCCACAAATGTATTACGTACTACGTTTGCAGAGATTTATTCCGTTTATTACTTTAAAAGTGTAAAACTTCCCCCAAATGTAAAGATGCAATAAATAATAGTGTTGTGTTTGTTGTTTGATTGTTGTTGCTTGTTGTTTCCTACTTAATTGAATTAATAAACCTATTTTGGCCTTTTCAGACTGATGTATGTACAAATGATCAATAAACTGAGTTTTCCAGTTTTCTTCATTTTTCTAAATGAACAGATGTTCGTGGCACTGATGCAGGCGCGTTCGTGGCCTGACCGCGGGAGCGGCCGCAGCCTTTTGATGCCGTGTCGCCCAGTTTCCCTCAGTGTCGCCGGTCTGCAGCTTTTCCTCTCGGCATCAAACCGGCGTAACTCGCATTTTAATGTGACGTGGCATTATATCCATGCTGACAAGAAACTGTGTGTTTGTGTCACACGTTGGTGCTTCACTCATTAATTACTAGTGCAGACAAGGAGATGAGTTGTAACGATTTTCAGCGATGTCCAATCAATATGACTTATATATTCAATCCAAAATATAGGCTAAAAATTGAATAATTTTAAAGTGGATTAAGGTAAAATAGGCTTCAGAAGTGGTATTGCTTGCCATAAATTGCCCTGTAATTGTCAAAAGAAAAAAAAACTTTTGAACAGCGACAGTTTATTTAGAAAAATCATAGAGATTTCTAGCAAACTCATCCCGTCACATCTTTCTATGGTGGAATTAAGCATTAAAACTGTATTTTTCTAGCAAAGAACTGATTAATGGCTGTTTTGCAACTGAAAAGTTCAAATTCCATCATAAAATGTGCAATAATCTTATCTTAATCTTAAGTTATTAGAAACTGCAGTGAACTCTTCAGAGGTATGTCAGAGGCCTTAATCATTAATCATTTTTCACATATCGCCCAAACCGAGACTATGCATTGCTCATACATTTTTAGACATTCTGGATGGTGACCTGGATGTTATGGCTGGGGTGGGGGGCTCATCTGGACTCTGAGTAGTTCGGGGCGGTGCTGTGCTTTTGCATCCTTTAGCCGATATTCTCATTTTATTTCTTAATAGTGCACATCCTTCAAGGTGAATCTTAAGCGCACAGATGTTCCGCTTCTTTTTTGGGATTCTGACATTTTATTTCAAAATCCCGTCTGCTAAAAAAAAAAAATGATGAAGAAATCCGGATTGATTGATCATTTGTACACAAAACACTTATCAGTCTAAATAAGCAAAAATCTAAATATATTAATTCGTTTAAATTTACCGAAGAGAGCGACGCGAGAGAAAGAGAGAGATGAAAATGACAAAGCTTTGCAGGGGTTCCTATTTTAAATTGAAAAAAAGGAGAAAAGAGAAAAAGAAAAAAGCTTTGCAGGGGGGAGGGGGTCAGTAGGAAACACGTAATAAACGTAATAAGCCTCTGCAAGCGTAATATTTATTCAATTTGTGGGAAATGTATAACATTTGCAGGATTATCACATTAAAGCTGCATATTTTTACTATGTTTGTGGTTTAGTACGTTTGCTGGAATTATCACATTTGCGGGGGGAACACTCCCCTTGGCAAAGCAAATCTGTTCAACACAATAAAGCAACCAGATCATCGTTCTGCTGCTACAATGCTGGACGGGACGAGTAAAAAATGGGAAAAAAGAACTCATTGAGATCCTTTCCTGTAATTTTTAACCAAACACTCGGGTCATTTGTACGGAGTTACATGGAAACTTTCCAAAAATGTGTCCTGCTGTATATATATATCCTGTATTAGGGTGATGTTGATGTAAGACTGTTTCGGCGTTGGTAAGGAGGTTTGATGTTTGATGGGGTGTCGATCAGAACAGACAGGACTCGCTTGTACAGTTAACTGTCTTTACTGGTCACTCTTAATCACAACAGCACAATAATGCAACAAACAACAGGTTTACAGGCGAGGAACTCCAGGCAGTTCAGGTGAATGCGGGATGGAAGTTTGTGTTACAAAATCTCATGATATTTCGTGAATTCTCGCAAAATTTTGTAACAGAATAATAAAAATATAACGAGATTTCATTAGTAAGATAGATTGATACCGTGTTTTTAAATGTCAATATATCAGCATATGAAAATATTGTGATAGTTCAGCGTATTGATATTGTTTCCCACCCCCAGTCTTTAGAAGTTTTAAAGTCTGTAAAAAAGAAGTTTTGGGGATTTTTTTTTTACTTTTGTATCAGTGGGCTGATCAGTTAAAGATCAGTTAAATATCGGTTAAATATCGGTGGGGTTGCCAATGTCTGATGCTCAGTTTTAAGGCCGATATAGGCCGATACCGATAGGGGGCTGATTATATCGTGCATCCCTAGCAAAAACCCCAAAGAGCTCCATCTCAGACTCGGAGATGTGGAAGTTCCTGACAGTCCAGTCAGAGGAAGACTGGACCAGTATGGCTTGCTGGGAAGGCTTGCAGGAGAACGCTGCTTCTCTCTGAGGCGCGTTCACATCAGGAGAGTCCGGGGACTCCGCTCGGCTTTGGGTTGGGTTGGTTTCACTCTGGACTTCACTCCAGCAGACTAAACCGCCTGAACGTCACGCGGCTACAACGACTGCTTGCTTGGGGGGGTGGTGGGGAGGACCCACAACGTAGAAGAAGAAGAAAAGCTGGCAAATTGATTAGCCGAGGCAGAAAACGACTCGCTCTCTCCAAGTAAACAAAGAGCATCAGCACATTTATGCAGTCGTTGGTTTCTGCTTTTACTTCGTGGTTCAAACCCAAAGCAGTTTTCTCAGGAATCCGTCCAGCATGAGCAGCAGGAGGAAGTGAGATATCCGACATGCACCACCACGCGTCCTACATCACTTCCTGTCTTTGGTTCCCTGAACGGTCTGTTCACTTTAACCCCGTCAGCACCGGGCACCATGTTCACTTACAAACGGACCGAGAACACCAGTTCCCAAGTGAACCAGAGTTTCTCCTCTGGTCTGTAGAGCTGCCACGATGAGTCACGATTACGTCGACTATCAAACTTGTCGACAACTAATTTAATGGTCGATGCATTGCAATGGTCGCAGCTCGTTCCCCTGCTGCGTCCACCTTTCTGTCCTTGACACACACGCGTAGTAGTGGTGATCACGGTCAGCTGATGTCACCGGTTATACTAAGTTATACTACGGGCCTGTGTGTAGTCAGGGCAACCCGGCAGCAACAAAGCTCAAAAGTGTGGCAGCATTTAAAGGAATAGTTCACCCACAGAATGATGCAACTTTATTTTCCACTTCCCCTCATGGTGAGCAAGACTCTGGAGCACTTTTTTAATATCTCAAATGCAGCCGGAGATCAGGACGACTTCTCCTTTTCCCCCAACTTTCATATAATGGAGTTCGCCGGGGTCCGAGCAAAAAAGGTCCATAAAAGTCCACAAAATCTTGTCAATATTCCTCCATACTGCTCGTCCAATGCAATCCAAGTGTCCTGAGTGGGTAGCGTCCAGAATTTGCTCAAAACTATGTTATTCAGTATATTTTTAGAGCCTAAACAGTACTACATCGCATCTCTAGCAAGCACGCCGATGCACCTTCACAAAACTATGAAAGCCGCGGCAGACGAGATCACGCGTTCTCTTTTTGTTTCTTTCTTTGTTTTAATTCAATATCCAACCCCTCTTGGACCCTCTTGTGTTTGTCCTGGTTTTTCTGCAGCTCTGTCGCTCTTAGCACAATGTAAACAGCAAGTTTCTTCTTCTACGCTTGCATTATCGGCAGAGTAGGCTCTGAACGCCGAGGCTTTTGTAGTGTCACAAACGCGCTTTGGCGCGCTTGCAGGAAAAAGGATATAGTACTGTTTAGTCTCTAAAAATGTACTAAATGGTGTCGTTTAGAGCAAATTGTGGACGCTAACCACTCAGGACACTTGGATTACATTGGACGAGCAGTATGGAGGAATATTAACAAGTTTTTGTGGTCTTTTATGGACCTTTTTGGCTCGGACCCCGGCGAACTCCATTATATGAAAGTTGGGGGGAAAACAAGAAGCCTTCCTGATCGCCGGCTGCATTTGAGATATTAAAAAAGTGCTCCAGAGTCTTGCTCAGCATGAAGGGAAGTGGAAAATAAAGTTACATCATTCTGTGGGTGTACTTTTCCTTTAAGAAAACAAATGAGAATGAATACTAAATCTCAGCACACCTGAGGGCAAAGGGTGGGAAAAGGGAAAAGGGTGATAACCTAAAGCGTGTCCATCAAATTCAAAAAATGGTTCCCGCACACTGCATCGCTCTCATTCAAGTGTTTTTATTCGTGTGAAGTTTCGTCAGTATGACCTTCATCAAACATATTGAACAACTCTGCTCTACATGTTTATACATCCCTGGTGGGTGTTGGCCGTTTTTATACACCTTTTTACAAAGACAAAACACGACTATCCCCAACTTAAAATCTTTTTTTTAAAAATGTGAAGATAGGAGCAACTATGCCAATATTTAAAAAAAACAAACAAAACGTTTTGGATTTTTCTAAATAGACAAACAGAAGTGAATCACAGCGAACAATCAACATCTTTTAACATCATTTTGAGAGGAAGTAAAGGAATTAAAAAAAAAAAAAGGTGTATAAAAACTGTTTTCATATCATGTGAGGCTCTGTGATGTACCTGTTCATTGATTTTCGCTCTTTGACAGGTGAAACTCATCAAGGGTTGATGCCTCCAGTCCTCGGATTGGCATGTCACCCCCACCGCGGATGTGACATGTAGAGCAGAGTTGTTCGATATGTCTGATGAAGGTCGTACTGACCGAAACGTCACCGTGCATCAAACACGGTTCCTATCAAGGTCCTCCCTCATGTGCGAACGCAAACTGATGGGGAAGGATAGTTCTGATAACTAAACTCCAGACGGGTAGTTAGGAACTGCGTTCCTATAACCTCTCTGTCCAAACGTCCCTTATGAGTGTCACAGTGCTCCAAACAAACTGCGGTATCCATGGAAACGGACCAGGTTTTCTTTGAAGCGGACCAAACAGCCCGAGAGTGAAAGCGTCCTTAAAAGAACATGGCAGCAGGATTTACGCTGGCGAAGCTGCATCTGAAGCAACCACGAGACTTCTGGAGCAACGTCGGAGCGACCAGACCAGAGCGGACATGTTTGGTCAGCAGACGCAGCACCTGTCCAGCACGGTGGTGGACGGGTCACCAGCCACTCATCTGTCCACCAGCTGAAGCTTGAATGAAAGTGGCTCACGCAACAAGACAATGACCCCAAACACAGCAGCAGATCTTCACCAGAACAGCTGGAGGAGAAAAGAATCAAGTAAATGTTTTACAGACTGACCTTAGGAAACTGGTAGGAGATCTGAGGTTCGTAGCTGTTGCCGTCTTTGGTCTTCTTGAGGCTGACCACCACCAGATACTCAAAGAAGTACTGCCCGCTGGCGTAGCGGTGCTGCCTGGACGTGTCGCCTGCGGCTGACGGCCTCAGCAGTTCTTCGGGTTCGGCATCTTTAGCTTCTACGTGAAAATACACAATAAGTTGGAGCTTCAGTGCACAAGATCTGCATCAACAAGGCGGCTCAGCAACATTAATGCACATTTATGAGATGCACCGTGCTTGATGGGCCTTTTTATTTTTATTCCACACATCAGAAATGCCACAAAGACAGAGTCGCCCGTTTCTCTCTCCTGCCTGCACGGAGGTGCTGATGCATGCTTTTATTTCTAGTAGATTAGATTATTGTAATGCCCTGGGGTCTTTATAAAACCGTGTGTCGGATCTTTACTAAAAGTGTACGTACCAAAAGTTAGCGTGCACCAAAAAATATTCAGATTTATAAAACCGTGCGTACACACAGATCCAAGCAATTTCCCCTTCATAAATCGCACTCTTCCTGGAAGTTTGCACGGGTGAATTTGGCTCCGCCCCTGACACGCCCACATTCTACCATAAACTGGTCAATGCAAAGTACCTGATGGATGTTTCTGTGTATAAATGAGCCAGCAGATCTGAGGCATTTAAAGCTTCATCATGGTGATGAAAATACAATAAAACGTAATTTCGTGGAGACTGAAGTGGAGGTGCTTGTTGGTGGTGGAGCCTCACAGAAACATTTTATTTGGGCGTCACAGGTGGAATCACAGATAAACTAAAGTCTGCTGATGGCAGCAGGTTGTTGTGGCGGTGATGACGTAACAGGGGTCCGTTCCAGAAGTCGCTGTGGAGCCGTGGAGGAAACGCCGTGTCAGTGCAACTGTGCAGAACACAGAACACCGTTTTGGTGTGGTTCAGCCCCCCCCCCCCCCCCCTGGGGCCCTTTCCCCTTTTCCCCTTTGGGGGGGAATGTATTAGTCCCTTTTTAGTTTTCCCTTTCTAGTTTTTGTTTTTTTTTCCCCCCTCTTTGTTTTCTCCGCCCTTCTTATGGTCTTTCCCAGGGAATTTGCCAATCGTTCCCCTTAAGAACTGGGTGTCATTCTTTTGGGATTTTAGCGCTTCATCACCCATTAGCATTAAAAAACTGGACATGCATGTTTATTCTTTCACAATTCCTGCCTCTAGTCCGTTTAAAGCTTAAAAGTCAGGGGATGCTATCACTTAAATGCAAATGACAGGACCCTGCGCTGCCACCAGAGGACTCATGATGCAGTGTACGTACTCGGTCGGGTATGTACAGAAACACTTCCAATATGTTATAACGCATCTAAAGTGACACCACACAAGTTTGAATGTTACTGGTCCGACTAGAAAACAGACTAATTTAGCGCAAACAAAAGTAAAAACAGCAGTATGTTACTAATTTATGCTTCTTTTTTTATTCAGGCAATCTGACCAGAATAGGAACCTGCTGTAGATGTTTAGTTTCTGTGATGAGGATGAGTGAAATGCAAAGTGGATCTCCCTTTTGCTGTTTCTGTTAATTGCTGCTCTTAAAACTCAGATGGTGTCACTTTAGATGTGAAATCATGTCATTTTTTTCACTTTTTCACTGAAAAGTGTAAAAAACAAACAACAGTATTTTATTTTAAAATAATTCAATAATTTATGGTTATTTTTCTCATCCAACAACATGGCAAAAACCCAAAACAAACAGCTTCTGCTGTAAACATATTAATTTCTGCTGTAAATATGTTTATTTTTCTGTAAACATTTTATTTCTCTCAACATTTAATTTCTCTAAATATTTTATTTTTCTAAACATTTATTTCTCTATCATTAATTTCTCTAAATATTTATTCAATGATTTCTTTAAATGTGTTAATTCCCTAAACTATTTACTTCTCTAAACATGTTTATTTCTCTGACAATCAGCTTCTGCTGTAAACATGTTTATTTCTGCTGCTTCATATGCTCCAACACAGCATATATGAAGTTCTGTACAGTGACTCATTCCCTTTTCCTTTTCTTCTTCTTCTGGTGTTATTGGTGGTTTGCAAACAGCTTCTGGGATTGAATTAGCACTCTGGATTAATCATGATCATTTTTTTAATGCAATCATTTGCAGTGTAATTAATTAATAAATTAATCTAAAGTGCGCCTAAAGATGATATATATATATATATATATAATTCATATTGTATTTTTTATGTCAATCAATTCATCACAACCTTAGTTTAAAGGTACAGTGTGTAAGAACTACTGAAATCTAATGGCAAAGATGGGTATTTGAAAGAAAAGATGTTTTCTTTCAAATGACTTCTAATTTCAAGCACTGTTGTAAATGTACGGTGGCTGTTAGTGTCCAAAATTCTCGAAAACATAAAGATGTTTCATCTGTGAGTGGATCCTATGTGAGTACTATGACTGTACTATGAGTCACTACTTTTAATGTCTTTAAATGCATTACTTTTCTCAGTCTCTAACTCCCATTAAGCAAAGCTGGTACAGCAGTTTTAAAGTGCAGAGGTTTCTTACTTCACACACATTGTTGTCCATTCAGGGACACCGTAGTAAAAATGGTGGAACAAATATGGCAGCCCCCATATGTGCCCCCCCCCCCCCCACACACACACACACACACATATGGGGCACATAACTGACTTATTCTAAGAAAATAAACAGATAACAGTAACTCTAGTGCAGCGATTGCACATAAATAGAAACACAGTTTTGAATTGTATATCACATTTTTCTGCTATTTACCTTTAATTTCTTTACACACTGTACCTTTAAAAGCTTTGAAGAACCTGAGGTGGCCCTGTTGCCAGGGATACAAGACACATGACCTCATCATCAAGATCAGAGGACTTGACCTGTTGCTATGGCGATTCTGGAACTCTTCATGCAAAGTTGATGACACAACAGAGTTCTAGAATCTTCAGACAACTTTAAGAGACAGCAGGAGACAATTTTGAATCAGACAGTTTTACCACAGCGGCCAGTTCAGACACTCATTGAGTTGAAGACGACACCAAGCAAAACTTGCACATAAAATTGTCTACAGTGGGAAATATTTCCAGAATAACAGGATAATACTTCACCTGTACAACACTCAACATTTCAGTACAAGATTTCAACAGTGAAAGATGACCAGCTATTACAAACAAATGGAGTTCCATTCTTCCTCTTTGGGAGATGAACTTGAACCCATTGGGGACTCCCTCGTCTCTCAGTCCTCTACCTACCTGATCCACTCAAAACTTGGTGAAGGCGCCTTTGGAAAAGTAGCCAAGTGTTACAAGGTAGCCACAAACGAAATTGTGGCTTGTAAGATCATCACAGCGAACGACATGACATTTGAGAGCCAGAATGAGTTGGATGTTCTCAAGAGACTGAAGAACTTTGATGCAGACAGGTACAACTTTGTTAAGTTCAACGATGCGTTTATGTACAACAACCACGTTTGTATGGATTTTGAAATGCTGGACATGAGTCTGTACGACATGATGATGAAGAGACCTGAACGCTCTTTCAGCGTGAATGAAATCCGGCCAATCCTGCACCAGGTGGCCACAACCCTCGAATTTCTACGATCTCAGGACATCGTCCACACAGATCTGAAATCAGACAACATCATGTTGGTGGACCATGTAAAACAGCCACTGCAGGTCAAAGTGATTGACTTTGGTCTGGCCTGCACTTCAGCATATTTTGGACAGGTCTTGTACCTCCAGGCACTTGCTTACAGAGCACCAGAGGTCATCCTTGGACTTCCTTTTACATCGGCCATTGACATGTGGGGTCTTGGCTGCATTGCTGCTGAATTGTTCCTGGGAGATCTGCTTTTCCCTGCAACCAGTGAATACAACATGCTTCAACATATAATCCAGACACGAGGAGAGCTCCCACAAAAACTTCTGAGGGAAGGCACCAGGACACAGAAGTTTTTTATCCAAAAGACAGACGGCGCATTTTGTAGACCTAGATGGGTACTGATGGACCCCGACTGGTACGACGAGGAGGAACACACGGACATCAGTTCCATATGTCTGGATGATCTCCTGGCCTTGGAAATGCCCCTCCACAAAACAGAAGAAAACATGGCCGAATATGAAGACCTGAAGGACTTTGTTGGACTTCTAAAGAAGATGCTGGATGTGGATCCAGAAAAGCGCATCACACCGAGAGAACTCCTTCAGGATCCGTTCATGACCATGAGAAACGTCAAACACAGGAACCCCGACAGCTTCTATTTGATCTCCTGCTGTGACATGATGGAAGCTTGTCAAGGCCAGGACCTGGATGTAAAGATGTCCAGGTCCAATAACAATGGAAAGACGGCAGTCAAACGGATAGACAATGATAGAGAGACACAAAAGAGGCAGAATGATGCGGATGGACACAAACAAAGAAAAGACAGACACAGACAGAATCAAGGACGGATAGAGACGCAGACAGAAAGGCAGAGAAAGAAAGACAACACAAGTCCAGGAAGACAAAGACGTAGAGGAGAAGACGCTGAAGTCAAAGCTCTCTGGAAGGAGCAGGCCTGGAGATCTCAGCGTGACAGCAGGTCCTCACAAACTAGGAAGGTAAAACCCGCCACAAAGATCTGGCTCATTGGATCCAGTTACATCAGACGAGGAGAAGAACCAGCCCGTCAGAAGTTCGGGGAAAACCTCGGCCTCAATGCCAAAGTGGAATGGTTTGGTAAAGGAGGCATGGGCTGGAGCGGCGTCCTTCCACGCTTTTACTCAGAGATGTCCACTCAGAGTCCCCCGGACATTTTAGTTGTCCACGCTGGAGGCAACGACCTGGGACTCACATCTGCAGCAGAGCTCACAGCAGCCATGCAAAGAGACCTGATGCAGCTTCACAGAGAGTTTCCACACATGAAAATCCTGCTTTCCAGCATCAACGAGCGTCAGGCGTGGAGGTACGGACCAATCAAGAGAGTCATCAACGACAGAAAGTTCGTTAACGCGAAGATGAGGAAGGCTGCCAAGGGCTTCGGAGGCGTGATAATCGAACATCCCTTCCTGAGACATTACAATGACACACTGTACCTGCCAGACGGAGTCCACTTCACCAGAAAAGGGAACCACGTCTTTACAAGCAGCATTCGTGCCGCCGTCAAAGAGACTCTAAGGCAAACGTCTCTGTGAGACAACTCCAGGTGTCCTCAGAGACCCTGACTGGACACAAGTCATCTACTGTAATTACTTTAGTTGGAAATACTTTCTTTTTTTCAGTTTAATAGTTTAAGAAACTTTGTTTAAACTTTTATTGTTACTATCATTATTATTATTATTATTGTTCTTGTTGTTCTTATTATTGTTAGCATTATTATTATTTTTAGTGTTCGTGTTAGTATTATTATTGTTAGCATTATTATTATTACTATTATATTATTATTAGTGTTATAATTATTATTAGTTTTATTATTATTATATTATTAGTGTTAGTGTCATTATTATTATTATTATTATCATCATTATTATACCATCATTATCAACATCATCATTATTTACATCAGCAAAACTAGCATTTTTCTTAACTTTGTCATGTATTATAAAAATAGAAAAAAAAATTATATAAATATATTTTTTAAAAAAACATGAAAAAAAATAACAAAGGTGCTGGTATGGTACTCTCAGTAATGAGATGGGGTTCAATTCCCTGCGGTGCCCTTAAGAATTTGACATTGACATGCTATACAATAATAATAATAGTAACTAGAACATTTTTGGATAAACACCACAGAGCAGATGAATCTTCACCACTGAAATAAGGAAAAAACTGTAATAATAAGGAATTACAGTAGTCCAATCTGGAAGTAACAAAAGCATGGAGTAGTTTTTCTGCACTGTCTGGGAGAGGATGTCCCTAATTTTAGCAATATTACGTAGGTGAAAGAAGGCGGTTCTAGAAACCTGTTTAATATGTGAGCCGAAAGACAAATCCTGGTCAAAAATGACTCCAAGATTCTTCACTGTAGTGCTGGAAGGCAAATTAATGTCATCCAGATCAACTATAAAGCTAGATAATTTAGTCCAGAGTTTTTCAGGTCCAAAAACAACAAACTCGGTCTTGTCTGAATTTAGAAGCAGAAAATTCAGGTCATCCAGGTCTTTATGTCACTAAGACATCTTTGTAATGTAACAAACTGATTGGTTTCATCAGGCTTCATAGATAAAGTATATCTGAGTGTCGTCTGCATAGCACCCCCCTCCCCCCCCCCCCTCTCCTCTTCCCCATGAAAATTTATGCCATGTCATCTGATGATATTACCCAAAGAAAGCATGTATAACATGAAGAGTAGTGGTCCGAGCACAGAACCCTGGGGAACTCCATTTAGTGTGTGATGAAGACTGGTCGTTTACATTAACAAACTGAAACCTATCAGATAAATATGACTTAAACCAGTCTAATGCAGTTCCTCTAATCCCAATAATATGTTCAAGTCCCTGTAGCAGAATGTTGTGATCAATGGTGTTGAAGGCAGCACTGAGATCTGGTGCCGGCCTTTTAGTTTTCCCTAAAGTCAGGACAAAAACCCACGGCAAGGCCTCTTTCCACTATTATTAGACCACCTCATACTGTAGCTGCAGAGACTGTTGATGCTTTTAGCACAAAACTCAACATCTATCTTTTTAGTAAAGCGTTTGATTTGTCATTTTTGTTTTATTCATTATTTATTTATTTATTTTTAACTGTATTATGGTTTTGATTTTACCAAGGCATGTTATATTAACGGTTTTTATTCCTCTTTTGTCTATACTTTAATACTTGTTTGTTGTTATTGACGTTCATTTGATTTACTCTTAACATCAACACCAGTGTTTTCCTCATGGGGGGCCTCCACACTGGGAGCTTTGCTTTTTGGTCTGTGGGGTTGTTGCCATGGGAGCGGCTCTTGTCGGGGTGGCTGAGGGTCCTGCGCTGCAACCCTGGGGTTGTGCTCTGGACCTGGCTTTATCTAATATATAAAGCACTTTGTGCTACTATTGTATGTATGAAAAGAGCTTTATCAATAAAATATAATTCATTTATTCATTCTAGAAACATTATCAAAGTGACGCTGAGATCATAAACGCCGATCTGCCTGACTGCGGTCCTTCTTTGGAAATAACTTACTAAGTTTATTTATATCCAGCAGAGATCTGCAGCCAAGTCCAGGCTGGCTGAACTCTGCAGGAGACTGACGCTTTCACTCTGACCAAAGTTCAAAACTACACCTTCCAAAACGGCTCAAGATCACTGATTAACATGCTCTATCATGCTTGTTTAATCTGCAAGCAAACAGAAATGGTAACTGCTGGAAATTCAAGATAAAGTTCAAAGTCATAGGAAAACACATTTGTTTGACTGGTGTTTGTGCTGCACCTCCTCCTGTAGATCATCAATAATAAACACTTTCAATGAGATAACAGGAATGCCCACCTAGATTACTAGATTAGCACTGAAATATCCTCTGATGATGATACAGAATCAGAAACATGGACACGATTCTGGTATAAACTTAATAAACATCAGGTTGCTGTGAACTCATAACAACATGACGTGAAGCTCCTGCTGTTTAACTCCTCAGGTATAAACTGTAATCCTAACTGTCTTTAACGTTTGTCAGAATGTGAAGAAAAGAAGACAAAAATCTCTGTTATCCTGTTTATTCGTTTTGTGTAAATGATAATCACAGACTTTTTAATAAAAGTGCCAAAACCAAAAAGAAATATAAAAAAAAATCTTTTGATTTCTTCCTTTTAATCCCATTTATGTCTGAATCAACACAGTGGTAACGTTTTCTGTAAAAGCTGCAACTGTCCTAGCAAACTTTTTTTTTTTTATATTATTGTAGTCGGTTCTGTGTAAACCAGAGAGAGGACGACTACAAACACAGCTAAAGTGGAGACTCAACTCTCAGCTCTGAACTGGATAAAAAGGAGCACGAGGCCAGTTTGTTTCAGTCAACAGAAATATTGCGGTCTTTGCCAGCTTCCTCCTCAGACTTGATGTTGTGCTTTGAAGTGTAGTTTTACCGTTGGTACCACTTTTTAACCTCTGAAACTAAAAAGAAAAAAAAATCCAGAACGAAGTTCATGTGTCTGATAGACAAGCTACAGGAAACAGGCTGCAGTAATCTTTCTCTGTGTAGATTTAAAGTTGCACATGCAGAAAGGACATCGTCTTCAGATCTTATTGAAATATTTTTGATTGCATCAGTCTCCATGCAGCTCATTTCCAGCCGGCTCGGTGTACACTGCAGCTCTTCTCCTGAAGAGAGAACCTAATTCAAAGCTCTGGGAGGAACAATCTGACACCACTGACACCAACTAGGCTGATGAGAGCGTAAGCTTCAGACAAAAGACTAAAAAAATGGACGTAGTATCCGGTCACATCTGAAGAGGGGAAGGTGAAGCCAGATAGGCGTTTCCCACCGACGCCGCGTGTGTTATCACTCCCAGAAAACACTAACATGGGCAAAGACAGGGCCGCTCCGAGCCGCAGGGCAAGTGATTGACAGCCAAGCTAAATGCTAACTGAGCTAATCCAAAGTGAACAGGAACGAAGGAAGATCGACAGTTTAAAGGTAAGACACATTCAGACTTGCTGTTAACCAGCTAAAAACCACTGTTGTACAACTCAGCTCTAGGCTGAGGCTTTCCTGGGAGCTAGCAGTGTGCTAACTATTAGCCTCCACAGCTAAAACCGCCACCTGGTCTGCCAACTGTCAATCAAGAGGACACGCCCCGAATTATGTGTAATTTCAAGATTAAATGACAGATGAGTTATAAAAAAAAAATTACCCCCCTTAGAGTTGACATGAAGGTAAACTTGACCTACTAAACCTAAAATAATGTTTTGAACCAGGCTATAAACATGTTTATTTCTGCTGTAAACATGTTTATTCCTGCTGTAATCATGTTTATTTCTACTATGAAATTGTTCTTTTTAACATGGGAGCCTAGGGGGATTTGCTCTGATTTTGAGACCCTAGTGGATGAAGAAAAGAACTACAATTATTTAACTTAACTTCCCGTTCCACCGCATCATGATGAGAATCTCCCACACCATCCTGCTGGAAGCAGCATCAGAAGATGCTCCACTGTGGTCATGAAGGGATGGACATGCTCAGCAACAATACTCAGGTAGGCTGTGGTGATTCAACCTCCACGTTGGTACTAAGGGGACCAAAGTGGGCCAAGAAAACCTCCTATACCAGCCTAATCTCACTGGATATTTTCCATTTTCAAATAATTTTTCTCAGTCATGAAGTTTTTCCAAACATTCCAACCATACCAGCAGAATTACTGGACGCTTCAACATAAGCGTGAGATCCTCTCCAGAGAATATCACTCCATATATGTGTAACCCTCATAAATTTCACTATCAAGTGTGCTGAGATGAATTTCAAATTAAGACTGATCTTTTAAATGCCCAATAGAATTTGCATGGTGCCTATAGAACGGGTGTTTTATTTTGAAGGAGAGAGGAAGTAGGGAAGAAAAAGAACGAGCACAGCATCTGTCCTACCGTCAGATGTAAGCTGATTCTACACTGAGCGGACGGAAAAAAAGAAAGGAAGAACTTGATCTCAGAAAGAAAAGTTTTAGATGGAGTGATCTGTCACTCGGTCTGTTATAAAGTTATACCGAAGTATACATTGTTACAAAGTTCTCTGGTGAGTTGTTTTTAGTTATTCATCTTTCCTTTATGTGCTAGCCTCAGAAAACCGTTGACAGTTAGTTGGGAACTAAGAAGAAATAAAGAAAAAAAAAACAATCAGAGAAATTGTAGTTTTATAAGCGATTAGATTATAATAAAAAAGAAAACTTTCAGAATAATTTCTTTATTTTGATTGTGAGAATATACTTTTTTATTTTATTAGAAGAAGTTTGATGCTTTATTAGCGTACGGGGCAACGGCTACCGTTATGTTGCCGTTGGAAACATTAAGTGTTGTAAACGTTTAAGTGTTGTAAATGTCAAGTGTTCAACTGGATCTCAACAAAGAAAATGTATGAAGATAACTGCAAGATGTTGCTATTTTCTTTAAGATTTCTTTATTTCTTTTTTTTTTCTGATGTGATATACGATGGTAACAAGCCTTATTGTATGCAGGTTGTTTTTTTTTTTTACCGTTGATGATTCTCATGATAACTGCCATGGAACGGTAGAAATAGCCGTTACTGCCGGTACTGCAGAGAAGAGTCAGGGACCCGTTAGAGGCTTCAACCTGCTGGTTTCTTCAACCTGCTGGTTTCTTCAATCCTGCTGGTTTCTTCAACTTACTGGATCTCAGATAAGCAACCAAGTTTTTTTTTAACAAAGGGGCCCCTATTTGATTAACTGACTTGACTTAGACTATTTGACTTGACTGAACATTATTTTAAGAAATTAATTACCGAGGGTTTTATTTATTTATTTGTTTATGTTTTTTTTTATTATTGTCTCGTGAATAAATGTTTGTTAAAATTTTATCTTTTGAACCTCTTCCTTGCTTAAAATCCTCTAGGTACGGCCTAGATAAAAGAAACTGGTGCATAACTGCTGAGTTGGTTATAGCTCACTTACTAACTAGTGGTTACATACGTAAAACTCCTGTTCCAGAAACATCTCCTGAATGAAAACACTGAAACACGTGTGAACATGTATCTTGAATAAAGCGCTGCTGGGGACACATAACTTCTTGGTAGGAATGTTAGAGGAACTATAAATCCCAGTAACAGCTGACTCGGGCTCCTGCAGTTATCATCAGATGAAGATATTTGCTGGAAGAACATGGACGTTTTCACTTCAAGTCTGCGTGACGCTGCAGAGCAGTTCACCACCACATCACAAGGACTCACTTCTGACATCAGTCCGACTTTCTGGTCACAGCCGGTTTGCAAACACAAGCTCTGAAATGATTTTGTCTTGCAGTTCTGCAGCTTCTGATTCGTGTAAAAACTTAAATGCATGGCAAGGTTTACGTTTTACTATCAGCTTTTCAGTTTCAGTGCGTTTACCTGCGTTAACTAAAACATGCTTACACAGTAAGCAAACACAAGGGACTTACTGTGGAAAAACATCTGATTTACAAAAGGAAAACGTCTGAATGTCCTTTGGGGAACTTTCATACAAGTAAAATGTCATGAAGAAACATTTTCTCAAAAACCTGCAGGTGCTGAGTTTTCTTTCCACTATGCAAAACAATCATTAGACATTCCTAGAATTACATCTTCGGAAGAAATCCTCACTAAAAAGCACAACAGTGAGGGTTGGATCTCACTCATATACAATTATTTGGTAAATAAGAGACGAGGAAGAGACATCCTTGGCAAAACTAGACACACGAGGGGCAGAACTAAGAATGGACATCACAAATGATGAGTGAACCAGCCTGTAAAAAAGTTCAGTCCCAAACAACACCAGCTTAAAATTACTCCAGTATAAACGGTTAATGCAGACTTTAAAAACTTAATAGATACAATAAGGAAATACCAGATACAGTTGTGTTAAAAAGTGTTTGCCTCCGTTCTGATTTCTTACAATTTTGCTTAGTTAGTTAGACACACTTAAATGTTTCAGATCATCAAACAAATTTAAATGTGAGACAAAGATAACACAAGTAAACACAAAATGCAGTTTTTAAATGGAGATTTTTATTTTTAAGGGGGAAAAAATCCAAACCCACATGGCCCTTTGTGAAAAAGTGATATTCCCCTAAACCTAATAACTGGTTGTTCCACCTTAGCAGCAACAACTGCATCAAGCGTTTGTGATAACTGGCAGTGAGTCTTCTACAGCGCTGTGGAGGAATTTTGTTCCACTCATCTTTGCAGAATTGTTGTAATTCAGCCACATTGGAGGCTTTTCCAGCATGAGCCGCCTTTTTAAGGTCATGCCACAGCATCTCAATGGGATTCAGGTGGGAACTTTGACTAGGCCACTCCAAAGTCTTCATGTTGTTGTTCTTAAGCCATTCAGAGGTGGACTTGCTGGTGTGTTCTGGATCATTGTTCTGCTGCAGAACCCAATCACTTTTTCACACGGGGCCAGGGAGTTTGGATCCCCCCTAATTAAGATCTTCTAAAAATTGCATTTTGTGTTTACTCGTGTTATCTTTGTCTAATATTTAAATTTGTTTGATCTAAAACATTTAAGTGTGACAAACATGCAAAAAAAAAGAGAAATCAGGAAGGGGGCAAACACTTTCACACAGCTGTATACTGTAATACATGTGGGGATATGTATATGCGGTGTGTATGTATGTGTGTATACTGCAACTTATTTTTTACATTGATAAAAACATGCTGACACAGTAAAACTGTTCTTCCTGAAGCTTCTGTGGTTTAAACGTTAAGGCATGCATGGACTACACACTCAGCTGACCTTCTAACATTTCTGTCTCATATACAAACAAGCCACTGGTGTTTACGTCTTCTTCTTCCAAGCCTTGTTTCTGTTTATAGCAGCTATGCAGGACATAAAGTTTACTTCAGATTTGTTTCATGCACGGATGCAAACAGCTTCTGTGGAATCAGAATGATGACTTTCTGTTGTCTGCAGGAAACACCTGCGGGTCACTTTGAAGAGAGCAGATCCGGTGTTCTGCAGGTAAAGCAGGTGCTAACTTATTTTGGACCATTTCCATGCACAGAAGTCCCGATCCAGCCGACATTTCTCCTCCGAACAGCTAGGCTGTGTTGTGATTTTCTGAAGTGGTCTTGAGCAACAGCTCTCCAGACTTTCTGAAGATTTCAAAGTTAATCTTGAGGCATTGGCTTTCTTTTCTCTCAGTTTCAGAGGAAATTGTATTCTTTGTTAAACCACTTAAAGCAACCTTTACCGATGTTGCATTCTTACACTATTTTTCTAACAGGGTAAAATGCTATGAATGAGGTAATGGAACTCTAAAATACAAGACAGACCCACCATTAATCAAAATAAAATATTATTCCAATCTCTAAATATTCAATGAAAACTCCAACCAATCCTTGAAGTGGGGTGCACCTCTAGGATTGTCCAACGGACCTGCCTGTCAGACCTTTGATTCTGCATTGGGAGGTGGAGGGAATGAAGGGGTGTGTCTTAGGAGTGAGGCGGGACTGTTTATATTCAAATAATCTTGCTGTGCTTTCTGAAATGCACGATCGGTAAAGGTTGCTTTAACGCTGAGCTATGAGTCACTGAAGCACAGAGAAGACTCCGAACTGAAGGAATAGTGTTGTGTTGACACATAACAGCATCTCAGCAAAAAAGCAGCTGTAAACTGGATCTGTTGATACCAAAAACCCAGCAAAGATCAGACAGTCTGACAGAAATCAGGATTCCAGCAGCAACAGTGATTAAAGAGCTGGAAACAGCTCTGACAGGTCTGATGGAGGGATGGATCCTCCCCAAGGAGTGTGGGATCATCTGGGTAGAAAACGGAACAAAAGGACTTCCGGCCGAGCAGCTAATGGAGAAGGTCGTGAGTTGGGAGAGCTCTGCTGAAAAGCGATTCTAATCTCGCCTTAGCGCCTTACATCAACGCTGAAATACCAGAAAAATCCCCACCTTACATTTTGGACGAATTCCCGCTCTTTTTCTCCCACATTCCTCTTGTAAATGGCAAATAAGCCTAACCTGCATAAGTAGTTACACTGCAGCTAGCAAGACAGGTGCCGTCACACCCACCGCTAGCGAGATGTCCGAGTCTGCTGGGCAAAGGATGGACATGAAAACTGAGATACTCTCTTCACCTAAATCAGAAATAAGAGGTATTCTCCAAGCAGAGTTGAAGAAAACGTTTACTGCCGAGTTTGATATGATAAAACTGGAGCTACAAGCACTCAAGACGGGTATCGCTAACAACGCCGCCGCACTGCGGGCAGACATGGAAAAAACTCAAACCACAGTGTCGGACGTGGAACATGGCCTCTCCGCTTGCTCAGACGAGGTAACACTACTGCAGGTTGCCGTGCAAAAACTCAAAAAAAAAATGTCGAGAACCTACAGGAAAAGTGTCTGGACATGGAAAGCAGAAAGACGATCAAACATCCGCATCCTGAACGTGGCTGAAGAAACTGGGTCAAGAAAATGGAACAAAAGACGATGGAAAGTAACGGCAGAGGTTCTTCTGAGAGGATTCAGACAGTGATGAAGAATGAAGCTGCTCAGACCAAAGATTCACTGTGAAGCTACTCATAAATGCACAAATTTGGTTTTGCTCATTGACCATAAAAAATGGGGATGAGCCTTCGGCTACATCACCCGTTGGTTTCTGAAGAGCTTATAGTGCGTTCCAGTTGTCTCCGAACTCGTTTTTCCGAGAAGGTGACATCATGAGCTCTTTTTTCGGAGATTAAATCAAATCAAGTTTATTTATAAAGCCCTTTACAGTACCCAATGGACACACAAAGTGCTTTACAGCAGGGCTAACAGAGGCAGAGACAACGAAGTAAAACATCATAAAAATGCAAAGTTCAATACTGGAAATTTAAGAGCAAAGTAGTTAAGAGCTATGAAAACAACAAAGGACGGAGAATCAGAACAGGTACTCGGGGGAGCGCAGGGTGAACATAAAAGAGAATAAAAATTTTAAAGAAATGAACAAGTTAGAATGAAAAGCTAGATGAAAAAAATAAGTCTTTAGCTTCGATTTAAAAGAGCCCCGTTCAGTCGTGAGACAAATGTCAGGAGGCATCCAGTTCCATAATCTTGGGCCAGCAGCTGAGAACGAGCGGTCGTCCCACTGTTCTAGCTTCGTCCTTCGGACTTCTAGAAGAAGTTGGCCCGAGATTGTAGATGTAAAGATGCTGCGTCCAGTTTCATTGTTGTGTTTATTCAACTTCTACATCAGATATTTCTGTTCAAAGTTTCAGGTGTAAACAGCACCGAGTTGTTATTAATGCATTTTATGATCTCACTGCGTTTTTTTGTTTTTTTTTTAAACGCAGCATGAATATGTGTTGTTTATTAAACACACACGCTGAAATTGGCTGTTGTTGTCATGGTAGCATTGTTATAGTGTCTGTGTTAATTTCTAGCTGTTCTAGCTCACAAATACGCAGTTTTGGAGAGGTAATGACGTCCCCAATTTGCATCTGCTCCCAGGACACCTGAATGCACCATAAAGGTGAAGCCAGTTGGGCGCGCCTATCGTTGCAATCTTTGCTGCATCGCGTGTGTTTTGACTCCCAGAAAATAGAAAAATGGGCAAAGCGCAGCCTCGGGGCAAATGATTGACAGCCAACGTCCTCTGAGCTAAATGCTAACTGAGCTAATTCAAAACTAACAGGAGCTAACGAAGACAAGCCCCATAATCGTTGGGCGAAAGGCAGGTACACTTGGAGTTGCTATTAGCTGCTCTGTTGCAGTCTGAGACCTTACAGAGAGCAAACAAAAAGCTAACTGTTAGCCATCGGTCCTGGGCTGCTGGAGAACCTTTCTGATTATTGTTCTGACTCCTCTGTCTGAAATCTTGTGAGGAGCACCTGGCCGTGGCCGCTTTATGACCATGCTGTGTTCTTTCCACTTCCGGATGATGGTCCCAATGGTGCTCACTGGAACTTTCAGAAGTTTAGAAATGCACCTGGAACCAATGCCTTCAGTGTGTTTGCAATAATAAGGTTGCGTAGGTCTTCAGACAGCTCTTTGCTTTTACCCATCATGCAATGCTTCTTGTCTGACACCTTGGTGATGAGAAACCTTTTTAAAGGCATCAATCAGGACTAAACCAGATGATATTACTTTGCACTGATAGAGGACAGGATTACTTTCTAAACACTGACAGACTCCAGCTGCTTTCTTGGCTTTCAGATCTTTTTGTCTCCATTTCTTCATGTGTTCAATACTTATTTCCTGTGTCATTTCACTACATTACACATAACTTCATTTACGGACATAAATGTTTGGATTTCTTTGTATGTGTGCATTACTTGGGTTGTTGCCGACATCTGCTGAAAATTTCATGTCATAGCTCTACTAGAAATATATTTTCTGAGAAAAATGTTGATGTGTTCAATACTTTTTTTCACCGCTGTATAAATAAATAAAATCTATTAAAGGTTGAAAAATGGAATACTGACAGAACAGCGACATCACGTGTGTCTAGGTTGTAGCTGCAACTAAGTACCCCCACCTGCGGCTTGCAGGAGACGGATATTACGTGGTGCTGGACATCTGATGGGTGTGACCACATAGTGAGGTTAGGGTTAGGGCTTGGGGGGGGGAGTTAAAATGAACTACTCAAAACAGTAATATCTGACTCCGCCTCATCCCGCAAGCGGCAGGCAGGACGTTCTCGTTGCAACAGCAGAAAACAACTCCAGCCGTTTGGTTGCCAGGCTTGCTGCCGATACGGCAGTGACCAGCAGCTGCAGCATGTCCAGCAAGTAACGCAGAGGAGTTTATAACTGACAGCTAACATTAGCCATGTTAGCAAGCAAGTTAGCTTACCGATCAGGAGGAAAGTTGCCATTTCCGCGTTTTGATGCCGTTGAAAATGTTTGTGGGTCCATCAAGTGTAGCTTCACCTTAATTTACTCCAGGTTTTGCTCTCCTCAGGTCCCTCCGATACAGAGACGGTTAACGGTATCTCTGGGCTCTGAAGCAGCTGCTGGACTTGCCGTCTCCACTGTTTCCTCCTGTACCAGCCTAGCTGTGCCCAACATACTGCTGCCACACAGAGATCGTATCTGGCAACCCGCAGTGGCGGCGTGTATCGGCTTGTAGATTGTCAAACCTGTTCAATTTATTGTTTATTTATTTTCACGCCAAATATGTTTATTTTAGGAAATGTATTTTCATTCTGCACCCCTCCAAATGACTTGTGGAGGATTTTTTTTTAAATATAGCTTTTAATAAAAATGTTCCATATTCAACCTTTAACTAAATAAGAACTGAAATTCTTAAAAAGTACAAAAGTGGTTTGCTGCGCATTTGCAGCAACAGGCGTTAAAGGGTTAATAAGTGGAGCAGTCAGAAGTGAAGCAGCTGCTTCTTACAGCGCTGTGATGATGAACTCAGACAGGAAACGGGAACGTGTCGTCTGCAGCTGAATCACTGATTATGTAACAGCATGAGCAGACATCCAGCTCCTCACACACCACTCTGCATCAGCACTCACTGTCTTTCCTTCTGCGGAGGGACGACCACATGGCACTGAACCTCTTGCGGGTCCCGTGTTGTCCATCATCTTCACCTACTGGAGCTGCACCTGCCGGAGGAGGAAGACAGCTCGTCAGCAGTGAAACCACCGAGCAGCGTCGGTTTCCTCTGCAAGCTGAAACGTCTGCAACCTCTGCTCAGGCTGCAGCCGCAGAACACAACACGCTAAGATTTCCAACAGCCACACAGACCCTGAACGGATCGCACTCTTCTTACACGATCATTTATTTACACCTCTGTAGTTTATCTGCACATATTCAATTTCAGGATCTTCATGTCTTTATTTTAAGCATGACAGCAATGTGGACTTACTGTGTATGGCAGAAACATCAGATATGTGGTTGTCTCTGGGCTGCTCACCTGGAAAAAACAAAGAGTGAAGCACTTAGTGTTCGTTTTTATTCACTAGTTCCAGTTATAGTTTACATTAAAGCTCAGGAATGCAGAACCTTCATTATCATCTTGCTTTTTAGCAGATTAACGGGCTAAAACAAATGTTTAGTGAAGGGGTGCCAGTGAGTTGCTGCCAAACAGCAGTTTTAAGGGTGAAACCCAAATAATGTAAAGTTCATTTAATTATTGTTCAGCATTTGAATATTTTCCATCAGTTAGAATAACACGTTCCATTAAAACATCAATATGGCAAATTAATAATAAAACCATAGTTAGAGGGACAAGAATGAAGAACCGTCGTCACTAAACTCAGTCAGATTTAGAGAAAAATAACAACAACAACGATCCATGTTCAAGAAGGAAAACTGCTGAAAATGAAGCTGCTCCTCAGAGTTAGCTTACACCCGGTTCACTGATGAGGCGAGTCATGGAGGTGTGATCAGTCAGGTGTAATTACCTCTGAATCGGCACTTTTATTCATAAATATTTTCAGGACTGTCTCAGAAAATTAGAATTCATGCTATTCTAATATTTTGAGATAGTTTTCCTAAGCTGTATGCCATAATCAGCAATATTAAAACAATAAAAGGCTGAATCCAGAATGTATGACATTTTCATGTCTTTTTAATTGCATTACAGAAAATAAAGAACTTTATCACAATATTCTACTTTTCTGAGACAGTCCTGTAAATTAAAGTAACTTCTATTAAACTGAGGAATATATTGAGTAACATGAAATCCACCAAATGTGTCATAAGCCTGTTTTATTTCTAAAGGCCTTTAATCTTTCCAAGTTGGTAGTGTAGTGGTTCCTGTGGGCGTTTTCTGGTAGATAAGCTTATGTACACATTTCCCACCATGCTTTGCAGCACTCTCTGTTGCACCGAGTTAAATGTGAATGATACTAAGGGTGCCTTCACACCAGATAGTCCGCTAGACTCGGTCTGATTGGGGACTCTGCTCATGAGCAATGTGCTCTAACCTGTTTGGGAAAGTCTTGTTTGTTTTTATAAATATATTTTTTAAAGAAAATTCAAAATCAATATCATATTTTACTAAATTAAAATTAAGTAAATTCTTATTTATTTTTACATTTTTCAGCTTCTTGTTATTTGAATTATTGTGAATTTTGCCTTTTCTTTAAAGGGAGGGGATGCTTTTGTTGCTAATAACCATGTTAAAAGTCACGTGTGCTCTCATAGGATGCAGCAGAGGACCGTCTAAACGTTTTCTATAATCTGATGGATTGATTTGTTCGTTGTGACATGAACTTTGCCTGAAAATGAACCTGACCAGGACCAGGCTTGTCGAGGGATTTCGTTTCCACAGTAACGTTCTTCATGAATATCCTGAACAGAGGTTTGTTTTAATTAAGTTTGGCTCCAGACGCTAATCCCGGTCTCTGAGGAGTCCATCAGGTTATAAGATAATAACCGGTACCGACCACTTTGTCACCAAACACACGAGGAAAAGCAGCGAAATCACGTTTCTGCAGAAAAAACTCTGCTGAAATCTTGCTGCTGACACTGATAAATCCTGAACCGCGCGTCTCACAGAAGATGCATATCAGCAGATCTCATTCGCCGCCTGCCAGAGGAAACAAGCCGCTTATCATTTAAGGCTGTAGCTGTCATAATCAACATTTCCCTGTTGCCCAGCAACCAAGCGACAGCAGCACAGCTAACCATCAGCGAGCAGCCTGCTGAATCATCTGTTTACTTCTGACTAAAGGAAGGAATTTCTATTCAGGTGACGCGAGAGATGAAACAGCTTTTATATAAATTGCGTGAGCTGAAGTAAAAGCAAACAGTTTCCAAAACAGGTTTCTGTAGCTTCTCAAAGACTAGCTCCGGCATGCAGAAATGCCCTGGAGGTAGTCAGATGTGTGGTGCCTTCAGGGACCGTCTGCAGAAACTGCACCTGTGATTTTTAAAAGAGTATAAACAGATCAGCCAAAAAAGATTCTCTACACCAATGCTGCACACTAAAACCAGCGAATCTGAGCAGATATTTAAAAATAATGCTAAAATAAGTGGATTTAACCCCCCCCCCCCAGCACACAGAGACGGTGTCACACTGCATCCACTGCTGTTTCTGATCACACATTCTGAGATAATTAGACTAACTTCTCATTTCTGACTGGACCGTGGTCATCATCCCTCACCAGCGGAAGTGTGACTGAGTTATCAGCAGGGCGATACGGCCTAAAAATAAAACCTCAGATTTTTTTCTTTTTAATTCAATTTACAATTTTTTTCTGATTTTCTCTCCAACATATTAAGGAAAACACTGCAAACGACTGACAGCTTAAAACAAATTTTGCTTTTAATTAATCAAAAACAAGACAAATGTAACTCCCATTACTGGGATGAATAATGAATAAATGAACGCCCTCTTGGAATCAAAGTCCCAGCTGTGTTTTCTGTCACAAAAAAGGCTTTTCCATTCTCTTCTATTCCACAATTTGTACTCTCACTGGCAGCCATGTTGTCACCTGCTGTTGCTGTTTCGTGCTATGATGATGATGATGTCGCTTGCCACTGCAATGTGAAACTAACGCTTTCAGAAGCTCCGGGTAGCCAAAAGCCCCGTTTCCACCAGTGGGTCTGGGTCGGGTCGGGCCGGATCGGTCCACGTTTTTTTGCGTCTCCACAGAAAAAACCTGGGACGGGAACCCTTATATCTGACCCAACCCGGCCTACTTTTTCGGTACCCTTCGGTAGGGGTACTGGTCTAACCGATCCGGACCATAGAGGTGGAGCTAACACAGCATCTGTTGATTCGCTGAAAAGTCTGTAACTTCCCGTGCGACCCGGCGTAAAAACAAAGCAGAGGGTGACTCCTACGTGTGGTGCAGCGTTTTGGTTAAAAGGTGTTGCACGGCGATGATGTCACGCGATCACGTAGCAGCGCTATCCGGTTAATACTCCGCCTCCAGGTAAGGGTGCAGTTTGCTGTGGGGACGCAACGTTAAATCAACACATCCGTACCAAAACCCATCTGATCCGGCCCGACCCGGCCCGACCCGACCCAGACCCGTGGGTGGAAACGGGGCTAATACACAAAAACTTGATTTACTTAATTTTTTAATCCCCTGCTACAAAAAATGCAAATCAATTCATTCAGTTGATTTTCTGCCCAGGCCTAGTTATCAGTATCCAACAATAAATCGATACACTGTGATATCGCGATACTTTGTTTTGTGATATTGTACAAATTGTTTTGTGATACATTGATATTTAAATTGAATGTATCAATATTTTCCACAAACTCATGTACATTCCAACATGGTCTAAATTTTATATTATTTACTTGAGAAATCACGAGCACTTCAATTACTTAAACCTATATGCTAAAAGTACAACAGTAAAAGTGAGTATCTTCTTCTGATAAATACTTGTTACGTTGTTTACATTTAATCCTACGTAGGTTTTGTTGCACCAAAGTTGTGGTATGTTTAGGACTGCATTTGCTTGTATTTTTTTGAGATCCTTACCTGTAAGGCAAATCTTAATGCATCTATCTTACACAATCAGAACGAGGGTTTTTATTCTGTTGTGAAACGTAGATCTCTGTTGTTTTGCATAAAGGCGATGCCAAGCATGAATTAGCTTTTAGTGTTGAAAATGCAGTCAACTTTCCTGCCATTAAATAACAATATATCTCAATATATCGTATTGCCACTCATACCCATACTATTGTATGGCCACACTGTACTCAGTTCACAGCCCTAGTTATCAACTGGCTTGCAAACAGGTGAAATTGATGGTAAATATGGACTTTGTGAAGAAAAATGACCTGCTCCCACTCCTGCAGCCCTGCGTGCAGCACTCTCCCTGAAGGAAGCACGCATGTTCCTATCAGACCTGACAGATTGCTCACTTTAAAACTAAAGCACTAAAACACACCGTGCTCTGCTTAACGAGGGCAATTCAGGGAGACACAAGGACTTCAGAAAAACTCATGAGGAGGAGAGAAACTAGAAGCTCTAATGACAAAAGATGTTGGCGTAATTCATCACGGAAACTTGCATCAACTTTTCACCCCCTGTGCTGATAAGATGGATATTGTTTCAGGTCCACAAACCAAGGTTATTCCAGTTAACTAAAACTAACAAAAAAGGAGTAAAACTAAAATTGAAAAAATATCCTCTTAACTGACATAGAAATAAAAATGTCAGTTTAAAAAAAAACAAAAAACTAACAAACTGTTTTGTGTCTTTAAAAAAAACTAACTACCACTAAAATTATTGCAAAAACATCCTTAGTTTTAGTTTTTGTAAATTTACTTAATACATAAGCCTTTTGGGTAAATGTTAGGGCTGGGAAAAACATCAATACACTAAAATATCACGATATTTTCATCTGCTGATATCATTGATATTTTTTTTTTTTTTTTTTTTTCTTTCCGTCAGCGATTTGTTTTTTGTTGTTTCAGCTATTCTTTTTATTTTTTTTTTTATATTTATTCTCTTTTCTTGCAGGGGGGAGGATAGTTAGGGGGTGATGAGGGGAAGAGGAGGGAGGGGGAGGGAGAGAGAGGAGAGAAATATCCTTCTTCCGCTTTCCCCCCCTGTAAAAACCCCCCCAGGACCCGGGGTTATCTCCATAACAACCCCCGATATAGAGAAGGGTCACCAGCCAATAAGGGCATATCCCCCATATTAGTTCTCCTCTGCTTCCGGGATCTCCCCCCCCCACCGGCCCCCGCCCCCCACGCCCCCCTCCCCCCCCCCCCCCCCAATCCCGTACCCCCCCCCCCAGGGTACCCCGCCCTGCGAGCCCCCTCCCCTCCGCCCCCCGGCCCAGGGCCCAAGCCCCCGCCCCCCCCCGCGACCCCCGCCCGGGCCCCCCCCCCAGCCCCACCCCCCCCCCCCCCCCCCCCCCCCCCGCCCGCCCCCCACCAGACCCCGGCCCCCCCCCCCCACCCCCCCCCCCGCCCCCCCCCCCCCCCCCCCCCCCCCCCCCCCCCCCGCCCCCCCCCCCCCCCCCCCCCCCCCCCCCCCCCCCTCCCCCCCCCCCCCCCGATTTCCCCCCCCCCCCCCCCCCCCCCCCCCTCTTAAAATGTGGTTTCGATCTATTTTACTAACAAAATCTTGCGAGATTTCGTCGTACTGTTATGAAATCTCGCGGTAAACTAGATCAGCATAGCGTTTTTAAATATCAATGAAATTTGCATATGAAAATATTGCGATATTCCAGTATATCGATATTTTTTCCCAGCCCTATTTAATATGGAATCCACTTCTCTTTAACCCGTTTACTTTGCTCTACCTGTTTTACTCCAGTGACTTTTTGATGATTTGAATGCCACACCAGACGAATTTGTATAATTTATGGAAAAAAAACCAAAACTAACACTGAAACTGATGAAAAAAAACTAAACTAAAACTAAGCATTTTTTTAAATACAAAAATGAATAAAAACTAGCAAAACTGCTCAAAAACTAACTAAAACTAACTGAATTGAAAAACAAAAAGTCAAAAACTAAATAAAAACTGTAACTAATTAAAAATGCTAAACTATTATAACCTTGCCACAAACTAGGATGAAGCATTGGGGGCATTTTTTCTGATTTATTTCAAACTTAAATCCTAAAAACACAAAGATAAGAAAAGAAACCTGTTAACTCACTGGCTGCCATTCATGTCTATAAACCTTTATTCCCCATTTTATTGGGGGAGCTGCAGGACACTCTCTTGTCAGAGAAAAACAAGTGTTGTATCATAAGCGAAGCAGAAGTGGATGATATGAGGGAGGGATAGACAGACGGACGTTTCTGTCAAACGTGAAACAAACTTGTGGCTTATATCACTAGTGAATAATTATTTTCCACCAAAACTCTTTTCTCAGTGTTGTTTTTGTTGTTTCATAGAAGTAAACAGCTGTTCAGATGTTGAAGTAAAAATATTTGCATCAAAGTCACTTGTACACTTGAAGCACATTGCTGCATAAAAAGCTTGTTTCTCAGCTTTTTTGGTGAAAAGCGGCATTTTTGCTGCAACTACCCCATATTCTACTGCAGATTACTAAAGAACGGAAAAAGCTAGAAACAAATGTTTTTTTCTGATGAAAGAACAGAGTCTAAGCTTTCCTTTGGTAGATTCGGTGGTTTCATAGGCAAAGGACACAATATTCTGTGGCTATTCAAAAATCAGTGAAAATGCTTAAAGCCTTGGCAATATGGAGCTCTGCTCTGAAAACATCTGGCACTTGATTAGTTAAAGAGCCCCCCAATCCTTCTTTTAGTTACGTTAAAACCTTCTCAGTAGTCTTTAAATTGTGATTATGAAGTTTTAAAGGTGCCATGACATCAAATTTCACTTTTCTGGGGTTTTGGGTGTATAATATGATCTGTTGTGCACTGATGAGGCCATGTGAATGTCCAGAGTGAGAATCAAAGTTCCTGTTTATGGTCTGTCAGCTTTGTCTCTCTGCTCAGAAACAGTTGAATCAGACAGCAGGCTATCATTCTACGTAGTTCCATCATTCTACGTAATTTAATTGCTCCAATAAGAGCACACTATCAAGTAAACAGCGCCCCCCTCTCTCTCTCCTAACGGCCTATGCACCTCCCGCTCCCCCCTCCCCCTCCCTGTCTGATTCAGCTTCGTGTATGGAGCTAGTAGGAACTTCTGTGTAGTCAGGTCTGGATTTTCACACAAATGGATTTAAAAGAAAACTTCTGCAGCAACACTGAGAGAGGGGGCCACAACCTTGTCATTACCTGTAAGTTTATTTATTTTCTAAATGCTGTCTTGTCTGATAAACGTAGCACACTGTCTGGATTGTTGCTAGCAGTTAGCCTTTAGCAAACTCCGATCGCAGCTTGACCTAGATTCTCCAAATAAGGTCATAGAGAAATAAGGTGTAGCCAATCAAAATGAAGTCAACGTGGTCTCCGGGTAAAGCTCCATATCATCACCGGACCCAACTGTATTACTGAGGAAGTGAGGTCTGGCGTTTCAAAACAATACTCCGCTGTAAAAAATGCAGTTTTTTTCTTTGGAGTATTTACATATGCAGTAATGCCAACAACATAAACTAGTTTTTAACTGCTATGTCATCACTCCTTTAAGCTAAAATCACGCATGTGCCATTTTCCAGAACTATGTTCTGCAGAAACGTCATAAATAAGGAGGATAAAGTGGGTTCTGATCAGGTTCATGACACTGACAAACACCTACATGTCTACTTTGTTATATTTCTGCTGTAAATCATAAGCGTTGTTCTGAATGGGTGGAGGCTAAGCAGGGTAGAAGCTTTGTGATTGGCCACTGGGTTTGTGACATAATAAACCCAGTTTGTCCAAACTGCCTTTTAGGGCCATTAGTTCTTTCTTTATTTCTTTGTCCTTTACCATAAGAATTATGCCACACGACCATATAAACAACATGAAAGAGGATTTTTATCGGAGTGCGTCTTTAAAATTTGGCTTGTGAGTGTAATGAAAACGTATTTAATCAGCATTCAGTCCTGTCTCAAATGACTCTGCAACAGCTGAAGGTATTTTTTGGCTTTGGTGTTCTGTTGAAACACGCTACTGTGTCAACACATCCTACCACAGACTGAATTCATAGGTATACCTGTTGATCTGTGCAGATCTGAAGGGAATACCATGAATGTTCTTATACAATTCACAGTTTAGTGTAATAAAAAAGAAGAAGGAATTTTGTTTACAGATCACACTGATACACACTGCCTGGTCCCAACAAAAGTAATCACAACCAACAAAAAAAAAAAAAGGAAAAAACCTTATACACTCCTTCATCTTGTCCATCCTTTGTCCAGACTGTTGATGTTTAACTCACTGGCTGCCATCGACGTCTATAGATGTTAATTAAAATCCGAACATTAACTGCCATTCATGTCTAGAGACATTAATTATGGGTTTTAATGGGGGGGGGGGGGGGGCTGCAGGACATGCTGTTGGAGCTTGTCAAAAACCAGCGTTGATTGTCTTTATTTCTGTAATTTTCACCCGACCCAGTAGATGGCAGCGTCAGACGAGCTTAAAAATATGTTGTGGTCAACAGGAAATTGTGTTGTGGTTAAAATGGCTTTGGGAAATGTGCTCAATTCTCCCATGGGGGAGAGAGAAAACGGTGAAGCGCTCGTAATTGAAGCAGTTTGGGAGTTGGACTCAGATGTAAGAGGACAGTTTGTATAAAAACTGATCAGTGACTAGATCGATCAAAGACACGATCAATAGATTGAACTGCAGCAGCAATGTGCGGCACCTGAAAGTAGGTCAAGCAGCGAGCCGAGTGACGTGTCTATTAGGGCTGTCAAAATTGCTCCAAAATGACGTTCGAATATTTGCTCTAAAATTTACACATAATTCGAATAAATTCGAATATCCATTTGAGCAATGTACAGGAGGACAAACTAATACATGACATAACTACTTGTACAGACTCGGCCGACGAGCGTTTTGTGTGTTGCGCCATCTTGCGCTGCCGCCGTTGCCTAGGGAACGAGTCCCAATTACCTCCTATCTGCCAACATGGAAAGCAGCGTTAATATCTGGATTTACAATGTTGGACAGTCGTCTAAGGTCATGATAACCTATAGGAATGTTATCCAGAGATCTCTAAAGTATTCTGACATTTTATTTATTTATTTACATCTGAGCATTAATTTAAACTATTATTCATCTCTGGAAACTGGCTTTAATGACAAGCCACACCGGAATAACACGGAAATCTCGTGATTACTTATCAAAGTTTAAAAAACCAAACCCTTTCAGAGCTCGTTACTTATCTATTTTGTCATAAATTTGGCTTTTGGTATTGTTTACGGACTGTACAGACCACGTAGCCTTCACATGTCCTGCAAATGAAACTAAAGGCTGCAGGAAACCGTCTTCCTGATTTCTTTGTGTTTGCGACTGAACTGTTTTTATTTTCTGGTCTCAACGTTGTCCTGATCAGAGCAAATAACCTTATATTTCACAATATCTCCCTGATAAGTCATTAACTTACAGCAACACTCAGCTGTCTCGTTTAGCATTAGCTAGCATAAAAACGTTATGCAGTGCCTCATTCTCGGGAGCATAGATACGTAAATTAAAGTGTCAGGTTAATGAGTGTTCATCATAATTTACCGTGTTTTTGTTGTTAGTGATTAAATCCAGTGTTTTCTCCAACGTGGCAGCAAGTTATTCCTCATCTGCTCTGCGTGTCTGATATTCCTTCCTGATACGAACACACTGACATCAGTGGACTGAGCGCGAGCAGCAGAAATGTCCACTTTTGTCACGGACAGAAGAAATCTTCATGAAATACTTGTCCGCGATCTTCTTATTCACTTATTACCACAATTAAAGTTTTCTAATGCTGTTCCAACAACCAGGAATGTGACAGTCCTTCCAGATTTCCTCCATGTTAGGAAAAAAAGTCCCATTCTCATCTGTTCTAATTATGAACAGAAACACTGCCCAGGCAATAGTGGACGGTCTAGTTGTGGCGTTTAGCCGGATTCGTCTATAGTTTTTTTTTTTTTTTTAATGTTTATTTCATTATTAACATCTTTAACAATGCCCTGGAAATTAGAAAATGAACTCGCTGCAGTTCCCCCACTCCCCCGCATCTCCTTAACTTGTGCGAGCGATTAAAGATCCCGACAAATTGAAATGAAATTAACGGACAATGAATGCTCGAGCAGCTACAATAAACATGGAGCAACTTGAAACAGTCGGCCTGTAATCAAACCAGTGTAGCAAATGTAGGCCTAATAATAATAATAGGCCTAAAATAGGCTATTTTTCCCACTGTCCCACTGCTTATTTAAAGTTCGAATATTAATTTTCACGTTCGAATCTTGGATATTTATTAATATTCGAACATATATTCGAATTTAGAATATTCGTTGACAGCCCTAGTGTCTATTGGCAGGTGTGTCCCAGGGGGGTGGGGGGGTCAGTAGTGCGAGTGAAGCAGAAGTGAATGATGGAAGGAATGAGGGAGGGAAAGACAGACGTTTCTGTCTAACGTTGTGAAACAAACGTGTTGTGGCTTATTTCGCTAGTGAATAATCATTTTCCACCAAAACTCTTTTCTCAGTTTTGTATTTGTTATTTCATAGAAGTAAACAGTTGTTCAGATGTTAGCGGTGCCACTAAAGTAAAAGTATTTCCATCCAAGTCATTTTTTCACTTGAAGCGCATTGCAGCATAAAAAGCTGTTTTTCTCAGCTTTTTGGTGAAAAGCAGCATTTTTGCTGCAACTCTGCCATGTTCAATTGCAGATTACTAAAGAATGGTAAAAGCTAGAAACAATTTTTTTTTTTTTCTGGTGAAAGAACAGAGTCTAAGCTTTCCTTTGGTAGATTCTGCGTTTGAATAGGCAAAGTACACATCATTTTTAGGATTGTTGTAATGCTCAGAACTCTCATGCTTTCAGAGGCAAGGCACACCCCAGAGTTGTGAGGCGATGGGAGAGGATTTAACTGGCTTGTGTAGCCGGGTTTAAAGGAATAGTACACCCACAGAATGATGTATCTTTATTTTCCACTTCCCCTCATGGTGAGCAAGACTCTGGAGCACTTTTTTAATATCTCAAATGCAGCTGGAGATCAGGAAGGCTTCTCGCTTTCCTCCAACTTCCATATAATGGAGTTCGCCGGGGCCCGAGCCAAAAAGGTCCATAAAAGTCCACAAAAACTTGTCAATATTCCTCCATACTGCTCATCCAAGTGTCCTGAGTGGGTAGCGTCCAGAATTTACTCAAAACGTCATTTAGTATATTTTTATAGCCTAAATAGTACTACATCGCATCTTCTGCAAGCACGACGATGCGCGTTCACAAAATTACGGAAGCCGCGGCAGACAATATCGCGCATTCTTTTGATTTCTTTCTTTGTTTTAAATCAACATCCAACCCCTCTTGGATCCTCTTGTGTTTGTCCGCAGCTCGTTCACTCTTAGCACAATGTAAACAGCAAATTTCTTCTTCTAATGGTAGTGCAGAATTATTAGGCAAATGAGTATTTTGACCACATCATCCTCTTTATGCATGTTGTCTTACTCCAAGCTGTATAGGCCCAAAGCCTACTACCAATTAAGCATATCAGGTGATGTGCATCTCTGTAATGAGAAGGGCTGTGGTCTAATGACATCAACACCCTATATCAGGTGTATTAGGCAAACAGAATTATTAGGCAACTTAACAATAAACAAATATATACCCATTTCAATTATTCATTTTCATCAGGGAAACCAATATAACAGCTCAACATTCACAAATATACATTTCTGACATTCAAAAACAAAACAAAAACAAATGAGTGACCAATATAGCCACCTTTCTTTGCAAGGACACTCAAAAGCTGCCATCCATGGATCCTGTCAGTGTTTTGATCTGTTCACCATCAACATTGCGTGCAGCAGCAACCACAGCCTCCCAGACACTGTTCAGAGAGGTGGACTGTTTTCCCTCCTTGTAAATCTCACATTTGATGAGGGACCACAGGTTCTCTATGGGGTTCAGATCAGGTGAACAAGGAGGCCATGTCATTAGTTTTTCTTCTTTTAGACCCTTTCTTGCAGCCACGCTGTGGAGTACTTGGATGTGTGTGATGGAGCATTGTCCTGCATGAAAATCAGGTTTTTCTTGAAGGATGCAGACTTCTTCCTGTACCACTGCTTGAAGAAGGTGTCTTCCAGAAACTGGCAGTAGGACTGGGAGTTGAGCTTGACTCCATCCTCAACCCGAAAAGGCCCCCCAAGCTCATATTTGATGATACCAGCCCATACCAGTACCCCACCTCCACCTTGCTGGCGTCTGAGTGGGACTGGAGCTCTCTGGCCTTTAGCGCTCCAGCCACGGGCCCATCCATCTGGCCCATCAAGACTCACTCTCATTTCATCAGTCCATAAAACCTTAGAAAAATCAGTCTGAGACATTTCTTGGCCCAGTCTTGACGTTTCAGCTTGTGTGTCTTGTTCAGTGGTTGCGGTAGACTTTTTCAGCCTTGTCCGTTATTTTGACCATGACAGGGTCATGAAAATCCAGTCATAATGCTATTTGGGCACTTACCCGTCATTTTAACTAAAATATAGACAAATACTGATGGCATATTCGGTAGCATTTTTCCATCTAAATGCTTGGTTTTCTCTGTTGGTGCCGAAGACTGATTATTTTTTGTCCCTGATCTTTCCACTCGCATCAGTCTTCCTTGTTGACCTCTTTTGAATGAACACGATCTTCATTGTTGGGTGAACAAGCTTCAGACTCAGCTGCTGTGACATTTTAAGAGTGAAACCAACAGGCCACTGCATCAAGAGAGACAATATCTCACTCGCCATCTAGTGGTGACTGTAAATTGCAACCTGTCAAATGACTGACGCCTCTATCACCCATTTTACAAAAACGGTCAAAGAAAGTTGCCTAATAATTATGTTTGGCTAATACACCTGGTGTCTTGTTCAGTGGTGGTGGTTTTTCAGCCTTTCTTACCTTGGCCATGTCTCTGAGTATTACAGAGATGCACATCACCTGATATGCTTAATTGGTAGTAGGCTTTGGGCCTATACAGCTTGGAGTAAGACAACATGCATAAAGAGGATGATGTGGTCAAAATACTCATTTGCCTAATAATTCTGCACTACCATTAGAAGAAGAAATTTGCTGAGTGAACGAGCTGCGGACAAACACAAGAGGATCCAAGAGGGGTTGGATGTTGATTTAAAACAAAGAAAGAAAGCAAAAGAGTGCGCGATATTGTCTGCCGCGGCTTCCGTAATTTTGTGAACGCGCATCGTCGTGCTTCGCAGAAGAAGGATGTAGTACTATTTAGGCTCTAAAAATATACTAAATGACGTTTTTCGAGTAAATTCTGGACGCTACCCACTCAGGACACTTGGATTTTGGACGAGCAGTATGGAGGAATATTGACAAGTTTTTGTGGACTTTTATGGACCTTTTTGGCTCGGGCCCCAGCAACCTCCATTATATGAAAGTTGGGGGAAAACAAAAAGCCTTCCTGATCTCCGGCTGCATTTCAGATATTAAAAAAGTGCTCCAGAGTCTTGCTCACCATGAGGGCAAGTGAAACAAAAATGTTACATCATTCTGTGGGTGTACTATTCCTTTAACTAGTTTGAATGCACTAGTTGTAAAAGTGAAACTAGAGAAATGAATCACTTTTGTTCTTGCACAGGCATCCTAATCTTCACAGACCTCTCTATCAGACTACAGCTCTTTCTGTAGATTATTGAACACATTTTCCAAATATTCCAATTTTTTGTTTTTTTTTCCCAGTCAGATTTTTTTTAAAAATAAGATATGAAATAATCAACCATCTGCATCTCCTGAACAGACCCACAGAGACAAACAAGTTTGATGTTGATGGAAAACGTTGGCGGTAGATGGTTTGAGCAAAACTTCACCACAAACTGCATTTTTTCTGTTAGTGGTGGTTACTGCCATGTTTGTGATAAATCACACTGGTTTTGAGCTTACGTAGATATTGTAAGCTTATGTCACTAAGCTGCGTGAGCTCAGGCAGGAGTGTCCTGGACAAATTACAGCTGGAGCATGAGGGGAAAACAAAAAAAAATCCCACTGGACAGTTTCCAGGTTTCACTTTCAGCCTGGCGAACTCCTCCAGTTCCTGAGGAGCCGTCTCTGAAGCTACACAACTGCTGGCAGCACAAGGTGTTTGCTCTGTGTCAACAGTGATAGTGCTCCTCCCCCCACCCAGCAGCCTCCTTTCAGTTGCACAACTGTGCCTTAACTGGAAAACACCTTCTCCTAAAACTGCTTTTAGGGGGTTATTTCTCTCCTCGACACCCCCCAGCAGGGTTGTGTGGAGCCCTCATGCTGCTGCAGACTTCAGGACTGATGTAGGAGGGTGTTAATAACAGTCCTGACGGTCTTGAGTAGCAGATTCAGGGCCGGAGGCAGCTGAGCATGTCAGAACAACACAGCTAAACCAGAATGACTGAATCCAGTCTTCTACGACCTGTAATCTGGAGTTTAACCCAGAAATCTGGTTAGAAATGTGTGTTGGTATTTCCCCAAAACCCCACAGACGGTGAAAGGTTTTCGACAAGAGAAAACAGACTTTTTCTCCCTTTCAATAAAATTTAATCAATGGCGTTCAAAAGAAAAATCATTTTAAAAAAATTAACAAAGAAAGAAAAAGATTTATCGGTTGAACTTACATAGAAGTTTAATTACAGGCTGAAAAATCTGATTTTGTGTTGATGCAGTAAACGAAGATATCCCCTGTCCCGGGAGAAATATAATAATAATAATAATAATTATAATAATAATTTTAGAAAAGGGGGGAAAAGTTTAGGTAAATCTCGCAGCTGACAGACTGAATTTAAATAGTGACGCTTGTACGCGGAATCGGATACACGACCTGCAACCTGCTCCTGATAATTAACCACCATTTTCTGGCAGAAACCTCAGGATGAGTCTGAATGCGGCGTAAAACGGCTCACCAGCACATTTACTGCTGTTTAGCAGGACTTGCTCGTTAAACTGGTGAAGTGAGTGAAGTTGGACAGCGGTATATAGTCCGGAGTAGTACTCACTCCATCTGTTCCTCAGCTTCCTCAGTCTTCCTCCTTTCCCTCTCCACGTTACAACTTCGCTCATCGCTTCTCAACTCCACCGACACACCGCAACTCTCTCAGCGGCACTTCATCGCCTCCATCCCCGTAAAAACATCCAGGGAGCCCGGCGGAGTGAAACCGCTCCGCCGACAGAGCGCATGTCCTCGCGTGCTGCGTTCACAGTGTGCTGGGAAATACTTCACCGCGGTTAATTAAGTGTCTTTTTCTTTATGCCAGACGCTGGCAATCCAAACATCATGGTGGAAATAACCAGAACACCAAAACCTTAAAGAAAGAACAAGAAGGGAAATAAAAACAAAAGTGAGTCTGAATTTCCACATCGTTCACGTTAGTGCTGGTGGGTATGGAGAGTCATCTCTGCCAATATAATTCAGCATTAAATTAAATTAAATTAAATTAAATTAAATTAAATTAAATTAGGGGCTGCGGTGCCAACCACCACGCCACCATGCAGCCACAGTAAGAAGAAGGTTGCTAGTTCGATTCCCGGCTGGGAAGGGATTCGAACAATTGACCTATGGCTAAGCCACGCCCCCTCCACTCACTCGGACAAACAACATTCGGTGACAGGCGCTATGTGACATCTCGGGAGATGACAGCTGTCAACACGGACAACAGACGTGTGATCAGACAGAGAGACCATGACGAGATAAATTAAAAAACATAAAAACAATACAAACAAACAAAAAGAAATTGTTCCGAAGTCTTAAACTGGGAGTAGAAATCAGCCTGTGAATCTCTGAATGTGACTCGTGTCGCTCCCTCAGTTTCTTGCACAAACTGCTGCACGGCTGCTGTTGTTGTGCCAAAAAGTGATCATCTGACAAAAACTGATCAAACAGCCACGGAAGCGGAGCAGTCTGGCTGCAGCTTGGAAGCCAGAGGCGTGTCGTTATCGACGTTACTACACCACACCTGTACTACACGACAGCGTTATGTACCGTTACCACGTACCAAAACTAGCATGTTTAGCTAGCGTTAGCCAACTTAAACTAACGTTAGGGAAGGTAACTTCATATTTCTTTCAAGCAAAGTGACAACATGTTGCCTCGAATACGATGTTCCCTTACCTTAGAACAGATGTAGACATCCTTGTTCATTTTATCCACGTTCAGTTGATGCTGTGGTCTGCCGCATAACTTTGGCTTGATGTGACTTGGTAAAAGGCAAAAAAATACGCCCTGTCACCCAGCCTCTCAGGATACCTAGTATCGGAGTTGCATGTACCCCATGCACACGTTTGACCATTTTAAACTAAAAAGAACACATAAAAACGAACAAAAACGGACTAACTTCAATGCATTTCAATGGACGTTCAAGCAGAGAATGTCCGAGTGTATGGGAAAGCTCTGCGCACTGTGATTGGCTCATCGCGTTTGGGGGCGTGGTTTAGCCATGGGTCAATTCCAACACTGGCCTTCCTTTGTGGCAACCCGGTCTCATTCCAAAACGTGACAGTCCTACGTTGGTCCACACCACAATACGTACTTATTTTACAATTCTTCCTCAAAAAACGTAGACTTACTACGTTTGATTTTCCCATTCATTTCTGTAGGTCACGTGACTGTGGAGTTTCTCACAAGGAAACATGGCGGCTATCCCTTCAATTTTGGGTGGAAATTGTCATATTTTAAAATAGATTGCGACTCTACCATTGTTTTGATCACTTTTCTAGCGAGAAATATACCCTTTATTTTCACATTGTTCATTCATTTTATGTATACAATCCATAGTTTTTTCGTTTCGACGGACATTTTGTCCGCTCTCTCATCAAATATGTAGAAATACTACGTTTTTTTTCTCTTTTTCACTTCGGTGGTTGCAACGCTTTTAATATGCTAGAATAAGCCGGTGTTCTTGTAATCAGGCCTAAACACAACTCGATCTCACAGAAGTACGTGAAATATGCGGATTATAATGATGTTTCAACACTTATTTCTGGTCCAGGCACGTCGGAAATTAGATCAATATAGTCAAGAGCGGAGCCGGTTGTCTACACAACCTTCCTGTTTCTGGAACAAATAAAAGCACAAATTACGTTTTTGTGACGACTGAAATCACGTTTTTTTTTTTTTTTGTAACATCTCCATTGTAATTTCACCAGTCAAATTGCGGTAGACTATTAAAGTTTTGATATTCTGTTATCTTGTGTGCGTGTGTTCGCCATCCAGAAGTAAACAGTGGCGCACATCCCTAACTGGGTGCTGGTTAAAGTGGAACATAAGATAAAGAGCAGAAACATGAACACCAGAAATAGCTCCCGAAGAGTTTTTAAAAGGTGACGTTACGTTTTGGGAGTGCGAATATGTTTATTTTAATTTGCTATCCACACGTCAGACGGAATCCCGGAAGTGACGTAGATGGGAGTGCAACGTCATTCCCGTTTCCAGGCCTATTTCGACATCATAATCAGCAAGACATTTTTATGGCACATTGGTTTTTACATGAAAGTCTTCTTCAGCCTCCCCTGGAAGTCTTTTTGTTTTCTTTTATGAGAATAAAAAGTATTTTTATTGCCATCGCACGTATCCAATCAGCGCGTCTGACGGCTTCTCTGTCCTCTTCTCATTGGCTGCGGTGACGCGGAAGTAGTGGCGGAATGTTTGTCCAGAAAGTCATAAATAAACCGATATATTTACTTTTTCTCAGCACTGATCATTTAGTTGTTGCCATTGATAATTGGACTGTACAATATGCTTGGAATATGAAGTCAGAATAGTATTTTAAGATTCGATATGTGGCTGCAAAGCAAGAAATGCTCACACACTCCCACGTTCCGCCGTAGAATGGGGTGCATTCCATTCCAACGTGAGCCCAACCGCCGTCGTCTGGTGGCATTTGGGGTTTTATAGGCCCTGATTCTGTCTATTTTCACGTCTATTTCAGGAATATGAAGGAGATTTTGTATGTGTGTAGATCAAATTTTCAACTTCTTCTATAAAAAGTTATCAACATAAGGTTATACTGGTCTTTCTAGACTGAATCCCACATTAAATCCTGCTTTATTTGGGCCTAACTGGACATAATGCATTGCATTAAAACCTTAAAACCCCAGTGGTGCATTATTTATTTATTTATTCACAAACAAAAACTGAAAGTGTGTTGAACGGAGCTGCAGGGAGATTTTCTGTTAGTTCGGTCGGCACATTCCTGCAGAAATGAAATCATCCACAAGCTTTTCGGTGGGGGGGACAGAAAGGTTGCTGTTGTCCTTCGTACACCAGGTACAGAGCAGTTCTGATGCGAACGGGACCCGTGATGTCGGTTTGCTGTGGTAGGTCTCGGAGGGAGGGACTCATGGCGTCATAAGCTGCGCTCGGAGTAAAATAGGCCGAACTGCCAATCAGCCCATAAGTGAATACTAACTTCACCATGTAGGCAGACACAGCCGGGGAAAAAGGAAACGCTGATCTATCATTTAACCCCTTAGGGGACAAAGGCAGGCTGGGGAAACTAAAATATATGATCAAAAACCTAAAAAAAAATGCAGATTTCATGCCTGGGGCACTTAAAAAAAATCATATATATATTGTATGTTTTATTCATAGGGAGGTTGCTGTTATTTCGCTTGCTATGTATTCTGGGAGATCTTAAGGGTTGTTCTCAAGACTACAATATCTGGAGGTGAAGAAAAAAATGCAGTTTGTTTATGGCCAGCTTTTCTTCTTATGGTGTGTTCTATTCGAACTCAGAAGTCAAAAATTCCCAGTTCCTAGTGGAAAGTTTCGACTGGATCGGCCCCCTGAAGCCGGATTTCCCACTCGGAAAGTCGGACAATCCTCGCAGCTCGGAGTTCAGATTTAGTGTTAGCATTCGTAGAAGCTCCTGTAATGTTACATCTATTTACGCCTCTTACTCATATTTTGTTGCATTAAATCAGTCGTACATGTAGTATTGGTTTATACGGATGTAGGGGGCAGTTGCTGTAGTGTAATTCACATTTTTCATGTGAAACTACATATATGTGAACTACAACTCCAGCTGAGCTAACAACGGCTAATAACAATAGCCTTAGCAAACATGTTGTTTTGCTAGGCTGCTAGCTGGTTTTCTGACCAGTGAACTGGAGCGCAAGTTGGTTGGGTGTGACGTCACCCCCCTGTTCCCACTCCCCAGGACTCGGAGAGTTCTCCCTCATCGATTAAAGCAGTCAGGAATGAAAAAAGTGCCCGGCATCGTTGTGATTAACCCCGTAAAGACCAGAGCGGGTGTTGTGGTGACAGCAGTGACAACAATGCCGGACATTTTTTCATTTCTGACTGCTTTTATTGATGAGGGGAGAACTCTCCTAGAAAGGGAATAAGTTTTTACTGGTTTACCGTGAAGGTTTCATGGGAAACTGGTTTCTTTAATAAAGCTTTTATTTGTTTAACCACTACCTACTGGCGATGGTCTGCCTTTCTCTCCCCCTCACAGTCGCCGGTATCGGCAAAGAACCACCTGTTACAATAACTCCAGACAAATGTCCCGAATGTTTGGTAAAAAAATTACAAGAAAGGATCTCAATGAGTTCTAGAATGTTTCCAAAGTTGATCCAGAGAAAATTCAGGATACTCTGATCCAGAACACACAAAAATAAGGAAGATGAGCTGCTTGGTGGAGGTCTGCGCTCTCTGAGCGCTTTTCTAGTTCCTGTTTATTTCATGGGCGTCTACGGGGCTTTGCTCTGTTTTGCAGCCCCTAGTGGATGAAGAAAGAACTACAATTATGAAGTTTTTCCGGGTAGCTTCATAGTTGGCCCCCAGAGGCTGCCGCTTGTGTGGTTCCCGGATCCAAACCTAAAACTAGAGGTGACGAGGCTTTTTCTGTAGCAGCCCCTATGTTGTGGAACGCGATGCCTTTGCAAATTAGCACCAGTGGCAGTATGTCACCATTTAAATCACTTTTTAAAACGCATCTATATTCAGTGGCTTATGGTTGAGTACATAGTCCCCTTTTCTTCCCTCCTCCTGAGTTTTATATGTTTCTATTTTTCACTTTATGTTTGAATATTCATTGTGTCTTATTTTTAAGTTATTGTAAAATTATTGATTGTATTTTTAATTATTATATTTTTATTGTGTCTTCTTGTGCAGCACTTTGGTGTGCCTTAGGGATTTTTAAATGGGCTCTACAAATTAATTTGACATTGACATTAATTTGTCCTTTTCATCATACCTATGCCTTGTCTCAGAAATTTTTTGAATCAATGTTTCAGAATATATCAAAATTGCTACCTAAAATGTCAAAATGATGAAAAATTAAGCTTTAGTTGCTTATTATTATTATCATTATTTTGTTAAATAATAATTACTAAATTATCATCATTATTATTTATTATTAAAAATAAATAATTATTTATTGATTTATATTGCTGAGGCAGGAACAGGCTTCCATAAAAATGTAAAGCTCCTTCAATAAAGTCTGAAGTTTGGGTGGAAAATCAATGAAAACTGAAAGCTATGACTACTTTCATCCTCTTATTAGTTGAAAAAAGCAGAAATAGAAGAGCTGGTCTGTGATCAGCTGGCAGCTTGTCCAGGTGTTCCTGCCTCTCACCTGCTAATTGCTGGAATAGACAACATGCAAAGATACTGTTAGGCAGAATTGCACACACACATATATATATATATATATATATATATATATATATATATATATATATATATATATATATATATATATAAAAAGGGGAAAAAAAATAGAATTGCACATATCTATCTATCTATCTATCTATCTATCTAATATATATATACATATATATATATATATATATATATATATATATATATATATATAAAAGAAAAAAAAAAGAATTGCACATATTCAGTATATATTACACTTGTTACATACCGTCTCAGACATGTTGCATTATTTTATGGTAAAAACCTGATACATTTCAAATCTGATGCTTATTTCTGCCCCCCTGCTGGATACCTTTTGAAATACCCCTGCAAAAAAAGCATTTTATCAAAAGACAAAATAAAGAATGTAGAATTTATTTTAAAAGAATTTTTTGCCCTTTATTTTCTGAGGTGTTAACTATTTTTCACGGTAAAGCTTTTAATTTTTATATTAATTATTATTATTATTAAAACATTAGTAAACAAAAAAAGAAGCAGTGAGTTTTTCAGTGGAGGAAAGTTTGCAGCAGCTGGTCTCCAGAGACCCAAAACCAGTAAAGCAGAGGAGATAGACAGTGCCTATAAAAAGTTTTCACCCCCTTGTGTGTTTTACCTTTTTATGGCTTTAATAAATCAGTCATGTTCATAATAACATCAGCCAACATAATTTGGATTTTGTGACCAAAAAACAAAAAAAACAAAAAAAGCTCTTTGATGTGAAGTTAAAAACTGTTTTTTTTTTTCAAAATAATGATAATTAAATAAAATAATGTAAGTTATTCCATTTATCTTCACCCCTTTAAACTGGCTGGCCTAATTTAACAGAGGTCCAGTCAAGAAATGCAAGAAGTCTTACAGTTATTGGAATGGAGATCACGTGCATGTGGGGACTTTGTGTCCAGTGATTCCAGTATAAAGACAGCTGTGTCTGGTAGGTCCAGTTACTGGTTAATCAGCATTCCTGCTACCATTTCAGCATGAAGATCAAAGACCACTCAGTCCAATCAGAGTGTCCGTCAGGGAAGGGCACAGAAACATTTCTACGGTCATGAACGTCTCATGGTGCTCAGTTCCACCATCATCCAGAGATGGAAGGAGGAAACATGAGGAAACCTGCCCAGATCAGGACGTCCTCACAGACTGAGTGGGCGAGCAAGAAGACGACTAGTGAGAGAGTCCACCAGGACACAGAGGACTGGTCTGAAGGAGGTCCAGGATCCAGCAGCTGAGATGGAGAGACTGGGATACAACAACTGTTGCTGGTTCCTCACCAGTTACAGCTTTATGGGAGAGTGGACATGAGGAAGCCAGTGGTGGAGGAAACTCAGAAAGTCTCCACTGGAGTTGCCAAAAGGCACGTTGGACAATCCATGGACACCTGGAAAAGGTCCTGGTCTAATGAGACCAGCATGGAAGTTTTTGGCCATCAGACACCAAATACTGCATATGAACACAAACACAGCATCCCCATTGTGAAGCACGGTGGTGGCAGCATCATGCTGGGGGGAAATCCTGGAGGAGGATCTGGGTTCATCTGCTGGTGACCAAGTTTAATAAATGGGACATGGAGAAACTGGATTTCATTGATTTTGACTCATTTTGTTGTTTCATCTGATGAATGATGTGCCTTCATTTTCTACTGTTGCTGAGCAACACTGAAGCACTTTTTTGAACGCAGCTGGAGATCTGGAAGGCTTCTTGTTATCTGCCGACATTCAAATAATGGAGGTCCCCGGCGCCCGAGCCAAAAATGTCCATAAAAGTCCACAAAAACATGTTAATATTCCTCCATACTGCTCATCCAATGTAATCCAAGTGTCCTGAGTGGGTAACGTCCAGAATTTACTCAAAGCAATGTTATTTAGTATATTTTTAGAGCCTAAACAGTACTGCATCGCATCTCCAGCATGCATGCCAATGCGCGTTCACGACACTACAGAAGCTGCGGCAGACGAGATCGCGCGTTCTCTTTTTCTTTCTTTCTTTGTTTTAATTCAATATCCAACCCCTCCTGTGTTTGTCCCGGTTTGTCTCTGGTGCTCTTTGCACAATGTAAACAGCAAATTTCTTCTTCTACGTTTGCATTATCGGCAGAGTAGGCTCTGAACGCCGAGGCCTTCGTTGTGTCATGAATGCGCATCGGCATGCTTGCAGGAAAAAGGATATAGAACTGTTTAGGCTCTAAAAATATACTAAATGGTGTCGTTGCGAGTAAATTATGGACGCTACCCACTCAGGACACTTGGATTACATTGAATGAGCAGTATGGAGGAATATTGACAAGTTTTTGTGGACTTTTATGGACCTTTTTGACTCGGGCGCCAGGGAACTCCATTATTTGAATGTCGGCAGATAACAAGAAACCTTCCAGATCTCCGGCTGCATTTGGGATATTAAAAAAGTGCTCCAGAATATTGCTCAGCATGAGGGTAAGTGGAAAATAAGGTTACATTATTTTGTGGGTGTACTATTCCTTTAAACAGAGCGCTGAGCTCGTCTTCATATCAACTTCAAACAGCCTGCGATGCTCCTTTTATCCAGGTGTGTCCTTTCTCATCTAACTTTTCCAGTCTTGTTGCTTTTATCCCAAGATTCTTGCAGCCTGTTGGAAACTTTTTTTGCTTCAGTTTATATTTTATATGACTTCCCCACATTTTTGGAGGCAGGCTAACATAAACACGTTAACAAGGTTAACAAGGTCTCTGTAACACTCATGCATAAAGCAGGCGGCCAGTCAGACTCTGAGGAAGTGCAGACTGGAATACCGCTCGCCTTCCAGGGAAACTGCTCCATGTCTGACTTATTTATTGAAACTTTCATCGTATCTGAATTTTTCCACCACATTGTTGGCTCTGGGTTACACTAAAAAGGTAAGTAAGGTGCTCAGAGTTATGTCCCAGCTCCTGAACAAAAGCCAGGAGAAAACTGCCACGTGTTTTTTACTCTGCTAGAAGCCTCTTTTCTCCGGCAGCCACACAGCAGTCGGCAGGAAAAACAGCGGAGACAGTAAACACAGCTGACTAGAAAGATGGTCGTTTTAATCCTGCTTATTCCTGCAAACGGATTGTATTTTTCACATATTCCCATCCCGCCTCTGGAGCCTTACTGGGTCCTGCAGCCTGTTTAAGTTCAGTGGGACTCAGATGCACTTTGTTGTGTGAACAGTGATGAAAAAGTCCGAGATGAAAGCTGATGGAAGCTCCTTTTCCCAAACGACAGCTTTTTGAGGAGAAATGATAGATTACTGTCAGGGAGAGTAAAATCCATGGGTTTGTTTCAATCAAGCAAAAAGCTGTTTTATTATTTTTCCCCAGAACCAGTACTGGGTGATATACTGGGTGAAACTGGTTTTATATTCTAATGACATGAATGTTGGAAACATGGCCAATAGGGTTTATGCTCGGTCGCTCCCGTTTACGACAAGTCAGCCCCACGACTTGCGGTTCAGCACTGCCACAACCACGGATTGCTATGAGGGGCCGTATAGGCCATAATTCATTCTCATATTAACATACATACATTTTTGCACTCTTACACACGTATATTCTCCTCACTCATACAGACATTTTCCTGTTACACACGTGTATTTGAACTTTTACACATATACATTTCCCTCTCATACACATACTTTCTCCTCTCACACATATATTCTCCTTTCACATGCATACATTTTCCTCTCATACACACAAATTTTCTCCTTACACATATATTTTGTATCTGCGCCCCCCTTTGTGTCCATCGCTTTCACTGACACAGGAAGTTCTTTCCTGTACAGGGTTGTTACTCTTAGACCAGGAAATGCTTTAAAAAGACTTGCTTAGAATGTCCAGATGTGGTAATGTATTGAAGAACAGTTGAAATGAAATGCAGAGGCAGATAGTAAATGGACGGCGCCGCGGATCAGCAGCAGCAGCAGCAACTTCATTCGCCCTGGATGTGCCTTGCGGAGTCATATGGAGTCCACTTGCACAGCGGGACGGATCCGCGTTCTGATTGGAAATTTTGATAGCGGAGCACAGGCGTAGCCTACCTCAAGCTGTAGCTGCACCTCTGCCCCGGATCCACGGCGGATCCGTTCATGATCCTGTGATTCAGCCAGTACGGAGCCGTTATATGGCTGGATTTTTAACCCCTGCTCTTCAGCTTCAGGCAACAACATTATGCTAAAGAAGCTACATTAAATGAGACTGTGGAACAATGTATAGTTTTAAAACTTTATATTCATAAAGAGTTCATTACAGTATAACAGTGAACATGAACAGTTACAGTATTTTTACTGGTGCAGCTCCTTGGATGAATTCTGTCCGCAGCCAAACTGAACCAGCGGATAGAGTTGGGCATCCTTCTTCTGCGGCATCTTTATGTGGTTCTTCAAGACAGCATCTAAAACCACACAAACACACGGTCCGCTTGGTAATTGCAATGTCGACAAGTTGTCTCCATTCCCTCTGTGCCGACAAAACAATAATGAATGTTTTTTTCTGGTAATCACTAGGGCTGAACGATATGGACAAAATTTCATATCTCGATATTCATGCCAGTCATCTCGATATCGATACGATACCATATGACTACGTGTTCGTTGAAAACCAAGCACTTTTGTGGAAAGTGCCATTTTGTTTGTGACTTCCAGAGCTTTATATGCAGGACAAGCACAGGAGAAATCTATATCTTTTATATAGTTTCTTTTTCGATATTAATATCTTAAATGTTCATATCTCACCATATAGATACGATAACGGTATATCTTTCAGCCCCAGTAATCACGAATAAGAGTTATTTTTTCATGTGGCATGCCCCACGTTGTCTCCCAGAAAATAAATTAAATCCCCAAGTTTTGCTAACTACAGCTGATGTAGCGTTTAAAGAGTTTGAAAATAATGCCTTCATCCTCATGGAGAAGTAGCCTACTTTACCCATTTGATATATGAGCCGACAGCCTAAGCAAAACCTCGAAGTCCGTTTTTAAAATGACGCGATCTTGCTAGCAACAGCTAAAACGTACAGCAGAGCAGGTTCTGAAAAGGTTTTGTCAGAAATATTTGTGTGATTAGCCTTATTATAGTTTGAAAAACAACCTAGTATCTATGGAAAACATCATCCAAAGGCTGAATAATCAAAAACTACCCAACAACGTCAGTACATTCACGTCAGCTTTATACTCCTCATTCATGTCATCCAAACAAAATTACTTAAATTGTCCAGAGATTATTCATGAAGGGCTTTTACAATTATTCATCCTCAAATAAAAGTGAAATCCATATTCGTAATACTTACATTTGTCCGCGGACGACCCAGATCCATAAACAAGCTAGGACTCTTCCTCTTTTGGTGATCTCTTTTTCTCTCTCTTTTTAAAACCCACTTTCGCCTCGTAAAATCTGACCCGCAGGAGGGGCCGTACAGGCGACAGTGGTGGCGCTGGGAGAACAATCTGCACCTTCCGTTGAACTTGATCCGTATCCGCCGCGGGTCTGTGGTTTGACAGTCCGCCTTTCCCACGTTCAGCTGAGTGCTGGGCGGAGGTCAGTTAGCGCTCTGACTGTCAGGCGGATCTGTGGACTTGAAGGCGGATCAGCCGCGGAGTCCACTCCTATCTGGGGGGGATTCGAGGTTTCACGATCGTTTTACACAAACAATACAACGTATTCTCTGATAATTCCACACCAAATGTTCTTTGGCGTTCAATTTGACACTAATTGAAGTTGGGGGGGGGGTCAAACTTGAGGAGACAACAAATTTATTTATACTTAACATAAATTTATGATATCACACACAAAAAACTGTACTCTCTCGATTGGGATCAATCAACAATACAAAAAGCGTGTTTATGCCACCGTCTACTGCTTCTCAGCCAATCACAGTCCGATAAATTTCCTGCCTTCCGTTTCAATCAAACTCCTTCCATTTCCACTATACTTTTGCTCACACACACATATATTCTTTCAGAGAATATATGTGTGTGTGAAGAGAATATATGAAAGTGAGAAGAAGAATATATGTGTGTGAAAGGAGGAATATGTATGTATGTGAGTGCAAAAATGTATGTATGTGAATGAGAGAATAAATTATGGCCTGTACGGCCCCTCATAGATTGCGATCTGTGTTCACAACAATGGGTAAAATGCCATTTTTTTACGTGCTGTCTTCAAGACCTGCCTCGCATAGGCATAAATATAGCCTAATCTCCCTCCACGTATTAATGTAACTGGTCTGAAACATGTCAGATTCATGTCTGAATATCAGGATCACTGACTGGAAGCAGAAATACAGTCTGTCAGCGGAACGAAGTCTCCACAGAGCCGTGCGTCTTCATGCCCGCTGGCATCATAATGCAACATTAATAACTGCATTTACAGATGATGACTGTGCTGCAGGTGACGCCTGAAGTTACTAATTCCAGACAAAACATGTGAATGATGTCCAGTCTCCTTATGCTGTACAGGGAAGTGCATTTACGCATTACGCACGTCACACAAAACTTTTATCTCCAGACGCCTCGGGTCGTCCAGGTTCAGTGAAATATTGGTCCAGAATGAAGCTGCATCATCCAGATTAACGAGCTCCATCAGAACTGTTTAAAAATCTGATTTCAGATGCTAAAACTTTATTTTGGAAATCAATCAGAACATAATTAAAGAAATCACCAGTGCGCTCGCTCTCAGCATCATTTAAAAAGCAGCAGGAGACGATTGAAGCCCGCAGTACTGTTATTATATCTAAATCTTGTGGCTTTTTTTACATCGTAGATCAGTAATCTAACTATTTCCCATCATTGTATCCGTCTGGTATCCTCTTGTCTGTTTGTATGTAAGCGCTTGATACAGGTAGCCTGCAGTTTTGTAAACACTAGGTACGCATGCGGGGTGTTTCAAATGACAGGATGGTGTAATCGTGAGAAATCCGATATAGGTCACATTATAAAATACGTGTAACCACACATTTAAAAAATCGGATTTAGGCATCAAACTCGATCTGGGCATCGAGACCTGACAGTTTAAATGTAGCCTTAGCTCCTTTATCTGGATGCAACAGCTTTACTGCTACATACTCCGCAAGAACAAGATGACGTCATTTTGACATAACTGAGGACGTGATTGAGGACGGCTTGCAGCTTGTTCTTCACCCTTCGGCCGAGCAGAACTTTCTTCTCGGGGAGCTTTGAGAAGTGTTGTGTGATTGGTCGGACATTTGAGGGGGGCGGGGTTAAAACAGAGAGACGTCACCTCCTCATTTCTGCAGATGCGACGTTGAACAGAGTTTTAATAAACAGCTGATAGAAAATGTAAACTACACACGTGGCATTTAAATACACGGACACCAGCGCGTGCACAACTCCGCCCTGCCACGGATGACGTTTATTGTAAATGTATAAGCACTGGGTGAACACAGTCGTCATGCCTCACGGGCAGGAACAAAGTTCTCGCTTCTCGTAGAGCAAGAACTTGTTTGTAATAATCAAAAGATTCTGCCAATGGCATAAACAAAATTTTCTGAAAAAGATTTCTTGAAATAAGATGCATTGCCTTAAAACAAGATCTTATATACTGAAATGTTTCTCTTTAAGTAAATTTGTTTCATTTTGAGTGTGATGAGATATTTGGACTAGAAATGAGAAAAACATGCTTGGTAAGATTTGAGTTTTTGCAGTGTGAGAGAAAAGGCAAATGATTTGAGTAACTGTCGGTATCCTGCAGGTTGGACGTCTCAGTCCTGGTGATCACGTTACCTGCAGGCAGTCCGGATTTCTTCAGCTGGTCTCGAACATGATGTAGCTCTGAAGCAAAATCATCATCTGGGACTGACACTGGGTGGAGAAATTAAGGAGAACATTAGCTGTATGTTATACATCATTTCCATATAAACTAATGTCCACCTGATGGTCACGAACCGCATGATTAAGCTTAAGATTCCTCTGTGGACCCAACCAGAATGAGGACCTTTTCACCGTAGATAAGTACTGCTCATTCCTGCAGTATGTCTTGTATGAAGGCTTACTGTATACTAACAAGTGTGTCCAGATGAATACTCCAGGAAGGTTCCTCAGTGAAATGATCTGGATGTTTGTGAGCAGCAGTCAAGATAAGAGCTGTTTCAACTCTACAACTTCCCAAAGAAGAAGCTCAAATGCTTCCTTTATTACCTCAATAGGAAAGGACACATGTTCACTTCCTTAACTATGAACGCTGAGAGCAAAGACTGTAAAAACATGGATGTAGTATTTGGTTACGTCTGAATAGAGGAAAGTGAAGCCAGGTGGGCGTGTCCCACCGTCACCGTCTTGCCGTGTCACGTGTGTCGTCACTCCCAGAAAATACTAAAATGGGCAAAGACAGGGCTACTCCGAGCCGTGGGGAAAATGATTGACAGCTGACGTACTCTGGGCTAAATGCTAACCGAGCTAACTCAATACAAACAGGAGCTAACAAAGATTAGCCTCCTGAGCAGCGGGATAAAGGTAAGACATGTTTGGACTTACTGTTAGCTGCTAAAAACCACCATGTTGCTACTCTGCTGCAGACTGAGACCTCACTGAGAGCAAACAAGGAGCTTAATGTGAGCCACCGGCCGGCATCCGGTCTGTCGCCTGTCAATCAAAAGGACACGCCCCTAATTATGTTTAATTTTTTAGATTAAATAACATCTAAACTGATGAGTAATGAAAAAAAATTCACCCCCCTCACAGTTGACATGAAGGTAAACTTGACCTATTAAACCTAAAATGATGTTTAGAACCAGGCTGTAAACATGTTTGTTCTGTTGTGAGCTTGTTTATTTCTGCTTTGAATGTGTTTATTTCTACTATAAACATGTTTTTCTGTTGTAAATATGTTTATTTCTACTGTAAACATGTTTGTTTCTGCTGTAAACATGTTTATTTCTGCTATAAACATGTTTATTTCTACTGTAAACATGTTTGTTTCTGCTGTAAACATGTTTATTTCTGCTGTAAACATCTTTATTTCTGCTGTAAACATGTTTGTTCTGTTGTGAGCTTGTTTATTTCTGCTATGAATGTGTTTATTTCTACTATAAACATGTTTTTCTGTTGTGAATATGTTTATTTCTGCTGTGAACATGTTTGTTTCTGCTGTAAACATGTTTATTTCTGCTATAAACATGTTTTTCTGCTGTGAACATCTTCATTTCTTCTGTGAACATGTTTAATTCTGCTGTAAATATGTTTATTTATGCTGTAAACATGTTTTTTAAAATTTTTTTTTTCTTTATAATTTTTTTCTGCTTAACATCTTTAATTCTGCTGTGAACATGTTTAATTCTGCTGTAAAAATGTTTATTTATGCTGTAAATGTGTTTATATCTGCTGTAAACATCTTTATTTCTGCTGTGAACATGTTTAATTCTGCTGTAAAAATGTTTATTTATGCTGTAAACATGTTTATATCTGCTGAGAACATGTTTATTTCTGCTGTAAATGTGTTTGTGTTTATTTCTGCTGTGAACATGTTTAGTTCAGCTGTAAATGTGTTTATTTCTTCTGTAAAGTTGGTCTGTTTAACATGGAAGTCTATGGGGATTTGCTCTGTTTTGGAGCCTCTAGTGGATCAAGAAAGAATTACAATTTTTGGGCAACACAGAATATACTGTATAATATTCATAGTAAATGATCAGACCCACACCATCTAAAAGCTTTTCTTTTCTTTTCTTTTTTCTGACAACCATGTTAATTTTGGTCAAGTATCAACTCAAAGATGCTGTTAAATTCAGAGAAGCTGAGTGACTGGGAAAATTGAAACTTTATGTGCTGGTTGCCAGTATGGGACCAGTATGAACCCAGCAGACCCCTCAGGTCATCTTATCAGTTCTAGAGTCAGAACCAGACCAGAAGAGAAAAGCTGCGTTCAGTTTCTATGCTGGAACAAACTCAGATCAGCTGAAACAGTTTATTTACATCCAGGTAAAGACCCACCTGTTCTCAGCTGCATTTACATAAAGTTTTTTCAAAAGTTAAATGTAAAAAACTTTTAATGTTCTATGTAGAGCACTTTGACTTGCCCTGTACATGAAATGTGCTGAATGTAAACCTGCCTCACCTTTTCTCGTTGCCTCTCGGGTTGATGAAAACGAACGTAACAGTCTCCGCTGTGAAAATGTATTCTCTTCAGCACTGTGGTGCCTTTCTGTGGAAGAGTCACAGTTAGACCACGAAAGACTCAGTAAACAAATGGAAACATTTCATTTAAATTAAGAGATGGGACTTTGTATTATCGACTGTTTTACTTTTGGAGCGGAGCGATGAGAAGGCGTAACTATTCCGAATCTTTGGAGACAGCTGGTGGTCCACATCCTGGAGGGGAAAAGATAAATGTTCAACCAAAACTGCAAATATGAATCGTAAAAAAGTGAACATAACATGTTACAGTCAAGTGTCAGTGAACCCCCCCACCCCCCACCCCCCAAAAAAAAGGAAAAAAAAAAAAACAGCATGTAGGTGCAAGAAAAGCTATAAATAAGTGGTGGATTTACAAATTGATGACTTTGCCACATATATGAGGAATTAAATAACCATTTAAATAATTCTGTAGACACTTAAGCAATGACAACCCCCCCCCCCCCATCACTATCGCCTGGCTTTTAACGGACTGTCTGAGTCTAACGCACCTCTTTAAAGGTACAGTATGTAAGGATGACTGACATCTAGTGGTGAACATGGGCATAGCAATGACTTTAAAGTTCAGCAGATTTGTGGATGGATGGTGGCTCTCAGTGGCCAAAATTCCCTTCTGATATAAAAATGTGTAACTTGTGTCTTGTGATAACTTGTGTACATGTGTACTGTCTTCTTCTATGGTCCTTTTTGTGTGTTATTTATCTCAAACAGTGCTCTCGCTCCTATCAAACAAAGCCGTCACTGCAGTTTTAGAGCTGGGGTTTCTCACAGAGTAGTTTGTCCATTCAGAGACACCATAGTAAAAAATAGCGGCAGAAATATGGCAGCTGCCATGAATGTGGACCCACAGCAAGTAGATTTAAATGGTTCAATTCAAGAGAACAAAAACATAACAGCTATTTGAGTAAAGTGATTAAATACCTAGAAGAGCACAGTTTTTTAAGGACATGTTGATTTTTCTGCTGCTGACATTTCATTTCGTCACACGCTGCACCTTTAAATAAACCTGTTTTTCTGTTTGTTTGTTTTATCCAATCCATTCTATTCATAGAGCATATTTTAAATTAGAACATGTCTCCAAAGTTCTGCACATAAAAAGAGCAAAAACCTCAGAAATAACGATGAATAAAACATTAAACAGGTGTCGCTCTGTTTATCTCCACCAGCTCGTAATAAAATGATAAAACAAGGTTTTTGAGGGAAAACATGTAATTCACAAGAATCTGTAGACAAGCTCCATAAACAGTGAACCAACAAGTGATGGCCAGCAAGATGATTGATTAAACTACTTTTGGAACAATTTCCTGGTGGTCATTTCGGTGCCCGAAGCTGCTACAGTGCCCCCCCCCCCCCCCAAGAAAAAAAGATTTCCACGTTTACCAGTGCAGTTGTCTTTAAATCAGTTTAATTAGTATTTTTCTTGTAAAACCTTCAATCTTACTCAAAACCACCGTATTTAAAGAATTTCAAGGACTTTGATCAGGATCTACGACATTGGGTTAGCCAGTATCCAATATGCCATTTAGGGATGTTCAATATTGGCTTTTTTCCTTCTTTCACCTCCGTAATATTTCCAAACTCCGCCCCTCCCTATCCCTCCCTGCTGCAGAGAAGCTCGTCCATGCCTTTGTCTCCTCCAGGCTGGATTACTGCAACGCTCTCCTCATCGGGATCTCTGGCAGGAGCCTTCAGAAACTCCAGTACGTGCAGAACAGCGCTGCCAGGGTCCTGATGAGGGTGAGGAAACACCAGCACATCACTTCCATCCTTCACACTTTGCACTGGCTCCCCATTCACGCCCGTATAGAGTACAAGATTCTTCTGCACACCCATCACTGTGTGCACGGTGCGGTCCCCACCTATCTCACTGAACTACTCACACCACACACCTCTTCCCGGACCCGGTCAGGCCAACAGCACCGTCTGACCCCACCCAGGACACGGCTAAAAACAATGGGCGACAGGGCCTTTGAAGCCGCAGCTCCCCGTCTGTGGAATGCCCTCCCAGACCATCTTAGGGCCCCACAGACGGTGGACTGTTTTAAGAAAGGATTGAAAACTTTCCTTTTTAGAAATGCTTTCAATTGCTGATTTTTAGATTTAATTCTTATAATAGGCTACGTATGCCTTCAAATGTAATGATTTTAATGATTGTCTTTTACTCTGTTTTAATGTTATGGTCTTTTAACTTTTGAACTGTAGCACTTTGAGATTTGAATTCAAATGTAAAATGCGTTACAAATAAAATTCATTATTATTATTATTTTTTTTTTCAGATGTCCGATTATATTCCAACTCTTAATTTCCGATATCCGATATCAACCGATACAGATCTTTGCAGACAATTGTGAGGTTTATCTCATAGAGATACAACTATACTCTGCTCCAAGCAAAGATCCCAGAATCTCCTTAAAGGGGAAGTTCGGGATTTTTGACATAGGGCCTCATTTACAAGTGAGCCAGAATGCTACTTATCACTGACGACAGTTTCAACATATTTCATCTCGTTTTTTCTAGTTCCAGTGGGTCACCAATGCTAATGCTAGTGCAAGTCATTAGGAATCTGCTAGCCTGTCATTAATAACAATCTTATCCACTCCACAGAACATCCGAGGCAAATCATTTCTAACTTCAGACTATCTGTGTTAATGCCGTGTTAACAGAATAATGCTACAAATAAAACTAACCTGCATTTCATTTCATTTTGATTGTTGTTGCTGAGAAACTTTACAAAGTTTTACTTCCTGTATTTGGCAGCACAGTGATGTCATCTGTTGCTACGTGCATGAAGGAATTTAATTACACAAATATAAAGTCTAAAATGTGGCCATGTCTGAAAGGCATGAGGATATGTCGGATTTTGAAGATCATTTCAAACTTTTTTCATCAAACTGACACCATGTCTCTATGAACCGAAATACACTGGCAGAGGTAGTAAGCTGGTAAGAAACTAGTTCCTTAATGTGTAATGCAAAATCTGTCATACAAGGCTAGTTTTACTTTTTTAACACATAAGTTTACTAGTTTAACACGGCATTTACACAGATAGGCTTGCTGATTTGCCTCAGATGTTCTGTGGAGTGGATAAGATTGGTTTTAATGACAGGCTAGCAGATTCCTATTGACTTTCACTAGCATTAGCATCAGCAACCTCCTGGAACTAGAATAACGGGATGAAATATCTTGAAACTGTCTTCAATGATAAGTAGTATTCTGGCTCACTTGTAAATAGGGCCCTATGTCAAAAATTCTGAACTTCCCCTTTAACTCAGCCAGAGGAGTTCATTTTGGACATCTGGCTGCCAGATATCAGATACTAGCAGGTATTAGATACTACCATATATCAGATACTAGCAGGTATTAGATACTACCAGATATCAGATACTAGCAGGTATTAGATACTACCATATATCAGATGCTAGCAGGTATTAGATACTACCATATATCAGATACTAGCAGGTATTAGATACTAGCATATATCAGATACTAGCAGGTATTAGATACTACCAGATATCAGATACTAGCAGGTATTAGATACTACCAGATATCAGATACTAGCAGGTATTAGATACTACCATATATCAGATACTAGCAGGTATTAGATACTACCATATATCAGATACTAGCAGGTATTAGATACTACCAGATATCAGATACTAGCAGGTATTAGATACTAGCATATATCAGATGCTAGCAGGTATTAGTCAACATGTGGCTAATTCTAATGTCTCTGACAACTTGGTAACTTAACCAACAACTTAAAACCAGACATATTATCAGCAGCTTCAAAGCAAGTTAAACATCAGTCAAAATATGACACTTTTTGGCAGCACCACTGACACAGTCCGGGGGCACCACAGTGTGGTGCGGCACCCACTTTGAGAAGCTGCCTTAAACGACCATCCAACGTTGTAAATCCAGATATTCACACTGATTTCCACGTTGGCAGATACGAGGTAATTGGGACTCGTTCCCCTTGCAATGGTGGCGCCGCAAGATGGCGCCACACACAAAACGTTTGTCGGATTAGCCTATAGAAACAATGTGGGGTCCTGTCACTGTGCCTCTGATTGGAGTCTGGGGATGGAATCCCACCCGGGCCCTCCCTGCTGTAGCCTCGTGAGACCATCCTGATCTTGTGAGCTTCAGGGTTTCACTCTCAGATCAGTCTGGCTACTTTCCGTTGAGAGAGAGTTGAGAGAGTTTGGAGCAGTTTACCAAACGAACGTCCAACCAGCGTTGGCTTTGAGGCGGGTTGAGGTGTGACGCAACGAGAAGTGGCAGCTCAGTCTAAACAACATGGCGGCTTCAGCGGATGAAACTAGCGTCAGCGTGGCTATCGCTCACGTTTTATTGGAATTACAGAGTATTTCTTGACTGAAAGAACAGCCAAACACTGCTCTGGAGGCTTTTCTCAAAGCAAAAGATGTTTTTGCTCGTGTTTTCGTCGTCTGTTAGTACGTCATATGCTTCGTTGACCTGATTGGTTGATTTGGCCCGTTTATCACCAACATAGGTGGTGATAGACAGATGCCTTATCCAATCAGCTAACCAGTATTTTCGCCCCTTCCCAAAACTACTCCAACAGATAATTCCCAGAATGTCGACTTCTGTGTACACGCCGTTATCTGTGAGTCATGATGAACAAACTGCAGCTGAAGGAGGAGTGAAAATGAATGAAGGGAGTGACGTGTAGCGTGAAAATAAGAATGCAAACAGTGTAAATAGCGATGAGGATGTTGAACACAGAGTTGCTGCATGCTAGCAGCAAAGTTTGGCAAATGATCGGGCCCTGAGCCCGAGGTCCCCGCCCAACCTTCTTTACAGTGTTGAATGTTCAGTGACCGGCCGGAGCAGAAGTCCCTGAAGGGGCCCCACCAACCTCTCTCACTCTTTAGCAAGCAGTGGTGCGTCTTACGTAAACAAACAAGTGAGAGTGGGTTTATTTAAAACTAGGAGAAGTTATGTGTCTGGTGGTGAGAAAAAACAGGAAGATCAAAAAAGATGTTAAGACTCATTACAGAGACTCATTACAGAGGCTGAATCAGCTCAGAGCAGCTGCTGCTGAGCTCCTCGCTGCCACGAGGCTGAAAACAAACGCCGAGGACTCGGACGAGGCTGTCCACTCCAGCTAAGCTGTCATGCTAGCAATGCTAATTAATGGAATTTATAGACAATAAATTTTGATAAAGCACCACTGAGGTACATGAATGGAAGTTGTTTTTCAATTTATCGAAGGATTTCTTTATTGAACTTATAGTGTGTACAAGTGGTGGTAATATTCTAATTTTCCATATGTAGAAAGTCTGTTTGTTTCTAAAAACCGTTTCTATTAATCCATCTGTGTCATTATGCAGCACATGCTGTAATTTAATGTTCTGCACTGGAACCACGTTGAATCACCGTCTCTGTACAATGAAAGCTGTAAATAATGTGGTTGTGGAAGAATTGTGAAAGTTTGACAAATAACATTCAAATGTTGCCTTTAAGGGATTTAGTCTAACAAAGCGTTTCAAGATGACATTACTATCATGTTAGTGAATTTTATAGTATGAGGTGATGAGTGCTGGTTGGAGTTTCCCTGTAAGACTCAGAGACATTATGATCTGCCAGGCAGATGCTCCCAATCACGTCGTCCAGGTCTGCAAACGCAAACATCCAACTTATATCTGTAGTCACAGATTCAGACGGAGTTCTGAAGATCCAGATCTGATGGGAGTTCTGGAGACATTTCATCAGATGTCAGTTCAGTAAAAAGTTACCACAAATATTTCTCTTCTTTTATTTTATCACATCTTCACTTTTGCTTAAATATTTCTAAATGTCAAACAGTCAAAATTGTTCTTGTTTCTTTTCTAAAAGTTGTAAACTTTTAATATTGTGTATCATTCTGTTTCTGAGACATTTGGGACATTGCATGATTCAGCGGTAAAAACTTCGTTGATTACCCTGTGATGTACAACCACTTGTCTTCTGCCCCCTGGTGGAGAAATGTTGCACTAGAATAATTCTGACCTGTCACGCAGAAATATCGATGAATCCAGACGCCTTTATTGGTGAAATGAAATTAAAATGACTTAATTAACCCCAAAGGGAAATTATATATTGTAGTAGTTTTTTGAAAAGGGCCCATATTCTGCGCTGTTCCCTCCATCTGAAGCATTTCTTTGATATCTTCATGTAATCCAGGAGTCATAGTTTGATCAGATTAGAGATGTGACGTTCGTGAACGAATCCATTCATTTGAACGGCTCTTTTAAATGAACAACAAATGATTTCATAGTTTTAGTTAAGTTTTTATTTTGAGGAATTGACTAGTTTCAGTTTAGTTTTATTTAATTTTAGTCCCAATTCCAATTCCTCTTTTCATCCCTACCCCTACCCCTCGCCCTTCCCCTTGGCTTGAATGAAGCCCTGGGCTTGAATTATTCCCCAAAGAAATGGGACAACACTTCGAAATCCTCATGCGTCACCAATAGTTGTCCGTGGCGCAGTAAACCGACATCACGGCTGTTTCCAGAAGAGTTTGCAATGTTCGCAATGCCGTCTGCAGCATTGAATTGTCAATAAAGTTTTGTTGAAAAAAAAAAAAAAGCCGTTTGCACTCTGCAGCAGCAATAATCTCCCTTTCCTAGGCAACTGGATTATTTATTCGGCTTTAGGCTGAAAAATGTAAAAATGAAAGGAAAAGAAGACGCCTTCGACTCAAACTTGGCGTTAATGTGACTTTTGAGACATGATCAGTTGAACGTAATGTTACAAAACTAGTAACTTTATTCACATTTCTAATAAAACTATCTTTAATGCACTACAGCGACCTTAAATAGCAATTTTCAAATTTTATTTAAAGGTGCCATGACATCAAATTTCACTTTTCTGGGGTTTTGGGTGTATAATATGATCTATTGTGCACTGATGAGGCCATGTGAATGTCCAGAGTGAGAATCAAAGTTCCTGTTTATGGTCTGTCAGCTTTGTCTCTCTGCTCAGAAACAGTTGAATCAGACAGCAGCTTATCATTCTACGTAGTTCTATCATTCTACGTAGTTCTATCATTCTACGTAATATAATTGCTCCAATAAGAGCACACTATCAAGTAAACAGCACCCCCCTCTCTCCTAACGGTTTATGAACCGTCGGCCCCCCCCCTCCCCCTCCCTGTCTGATTCAGCTTCGTGTATGGAGCTAGTAGTAACTTCTGTGCAGTCAGGTCTGGGTTTTCAAACAAATGGATTTAAAAGCAAACTTCTGCAGCAACACTGAGGGAGGGGCCACAACCTTGTCATTACCTGTAAGTTTATTTATTTTCTAAATGCTGTCTTGTCTGATAACGTAGCTCAAACTGTCTGAAGTGCCCATGTTGCTAGCAGTTAGCCTTTAGCAAACTCCGACCGCAACTTGACCTAGATTCTCCAAATAAGGTCATAGCGAAATAAGGTGTAGCCAATCAAAATGAAGTCAACGTGGTCTCCGGGTAAAGCTCCATATCATCACCGGACCCAACTGTATTACTGAGGAAGTGAGGTCTGGCGTTTCAAAACAATACTCCGCTGTAAAAAATGCCGTTTTTTTCTTTGGAGTATTTACATATAAAGTAATGCCAACAACATAAACTAGTTTTTAACTGCTATGTCATCACTCCTTTAACAGCAGGTGTCATTGTTTTATTGGAAAATGTGAACATTTGGTCACAGTCTGGAGTCCTGCAGCCTCTCTCTCTCAGACCGAGGTGCATGTTCTACACATCTCTCTTGTAAACAACAAATTTAACCTTCTCTGGTTGTTTGTACAACCACAAACAGCACAACATGTTTCTGAACCGTGCAAGGACATTTTTCTGGGGCAAATCGTTTAGAAATCTATATATGAATATTCTTGTTGAAATGTTCGAATAAACCGCTTCCAGAAACGACAATTTACACTAAGCACGATTTCTGGTATCTCACAGTAAGCTGATGCATCATCGTTTCTACATTCGTTAGCTCAGGAACACAGTGGGTAAAAAACAAAAGAATACTACATTAACTACTGGACATCTTTCAGAAAAGCACAAGCAGACTGCTGTGTTATCCGGCGCTACACAGACACCGTAGCAGAATATCTGACTGATGAAACTGAGGAAAACTCTGACCATGTCCAGACTCAGGGACCACAGCCTGGCCATAGAGACGGGCAGACATGGCTCCCCAGAGAGGACAGGTGAGTCAGCTCTGTCCACATGGACAGGTAGAGACAGACGCACTTCCTGTTACACTGTAACAGACACCAACACGTCAGTTCTTCTCAAAAATAAAACATAAATAACCGACTTTGATTCTCTTCCTGCCAGTGTTGTATAAAGTAGCCAAAAGCCATACTTGAGTAAAAGTAAAAGTACCTTACTGGAAAATTACTCAAGTAAAAGTGAAAGTCGTCTGGTAGAATATTACCTGAGTAAAAGTAAAAAAGTAGCTAGTATTTACTGTACTTAAGTATCAAAAGTAAAAAGTACTGTTAATAAAACGAAGTCAGAAATTTGACTTTAACATTTTCTTTGTTCCTGTTTAATTTAGTTTTTTAGGTTTTACCCGCTGCTTTCATCTGCCACACAACGGGGTAAACCAATGAGAACGTCTTGCGGTCTGTAACTCCAACATCATTGGCTACGAGTCCCACTACAACAAAACGCAGGCTGTCATTGGCTATAACGTTCCTCCTTATTTTTTAACGAGTAACGAGGATGCTCAGGTAAATGTAACGAAGTAAAAGTATCGATTTTTTCCCAGAAAATGTAGTGAAATAAAAGTAAAAGTCGTCCAAAATAGAAGTAACAAAGTAAAGTACAAATATAAAAAAAGACTACATAAAGTACACAACACTGCTTCCTGCCCAAATCAAGATGCAGCACATCCTGGAGAAAACACAACCAGCAGCTAAATACACTCAACAAAAATATAAACGCAACACTTTTGTTTTTGCTCCCATTTTTCATGAGATGGACTCAAAGCTCTAAAATTCATTCCAGATAAACAATATTACCATTTCTTTCAAATGTTGTTCACAAATCTGTCTAAATGTTTGATAGTGAGCACTTCTGCTTTGCTGAGATAATCCATCCCACCTCACAGGTGTGCCACATCAAGATGCTGATCTGACATCATGATTAGTGCACAGGTGTACCTTATACTGCCCACAATAAAAGGCCACTCTGAAATGCGCATTTTTTTTTTGCTTTATTGGGGGTTAGGGTAATGATGTGCCCGATGAACTGAGACTCCGAAGCGCGTGTCGAGAAAAAGGGGGCGTTCCTAATGAAGCTTCGTTTCGGAGCTTGTGTTGTCAGCATAGGAATCACGTGACCAGAGCAAAACGAGGCCTCGGTTTGTGAAGATGACGTAACGTGTCGGTCTGTGTTTCACACTATGGTTTCACATCTACACAAGAAACACTCGGAAGTCGCTAGATTGAAGTTGACAGATAATTTATCGGAGCTCAAAATACAAAGACAGAAAGATCCTGACATACAGCCACAGAAATCCACAGTATTATCAATTTTCCCACCGATTTATGTTGCCCTGCACCTGCACATTATTTGAAGATTATTAAGTCGCCAAACCGAACACTGAAGACGCTCCTTTTCCTCAATAAACAGATTTCAGCCCTATATCACCTTATACGTGGAGTTCCATCAGCACTGCACACATACATAGTCACTATTACAACAGTTAATTTAAGCCAAATATAAAATGAAATATGACAAAACGCCGCCATTTTCTGTCATATAAATCAAGCGCTCATCTAGTTCTTGTGTTGTCATAGTACAGAGGTTAGCAATTTTGCCTTTTACTCGGGAGGCTGTGGTTCGAATCCCGCGCGTGCTTTCTTATTTATTTTGCAACATTTTATTGTCAAACTATGACTCAAATACTTAAAGGCACGGATAATCCACATTGTATTTGTTGGATGCTGCTAATTTATTTGACAAATCCTTTATTTCCTGGTCATGGGCACTACTGAGATGGTTTGAGTGCATTTTTGTTTGGGCTGATGTGGACCCATTTTAACACTAGATGTCACTAAAGAGGAATATGAATGAAACCCCGAGTACTGAACCTTTTCCCAAACCAATTGGCTGGAAAGCCTCAATGCTTCATGAAGCTTCATTTGGCCATCACTAGGTCTGGGGACTCAGAACCAGTCAGTATCTGGTGTGACCACCATTTGCCTCATGCAGTGCAACACATCTTCTTCGCATAGAGTTTATCAGATTGTCAATTGTGGCCTGTGGAATGTTGGTCCACTCCTCTTCAATGGCTGTGCGAAGTTGCTGGATATTATTGGGAACTGGTACACGCTGTCGTATACGCCGGTCAAGCACATCCCAAACATGCTCAATGGGTGGCATGTCCGGTGAGTATGCTGGCCATGCAAGAACTGGGACATTTTCAGCTTCCAAGAATTGTGTACAGATCCTTGCAACATGGGGCCGTGCATTATCTTGCTGAAACATGAGGTGATGTTCATGGATGTATGGCACAACAATGGGCCTCAGGATCTCATCACGGTATCTCTGTGCATTCAAAATGCCATCAATAAAATGCACCAGTGTTCTTCGTCCATAACAGATGCCTGCCCATACCATAACCCCACCACCACCATGGGCCACTCGATCCACAACATTGGCATCAGCAAAGCGCTCACCCACACGACGCCACACACGCAGTCTGCCATCTGCCCTGAACAATGTAAACCGAGATTCATCCGTGAAGAGAACACCTCTCCAACGTGCCAGACGCCATCGAATGTGAGCATTTGCCCACTCAAGTCTGTTACGGCGACGATCTGGAGTCAGGTTAAGACCCCGATGAGGACGACGAGCATGCAGTTGAGCGTCCCTGAGACGGTTTCTGACAGTTTGTGCAGAAATTCTTTGGTTATGCAAACCAATTGTTTCAGCAGCTGTCTGAGTGGCTGGTCTCAGACGATCTTGGAGGTGAACCTGCAGGATGTGGAGGTCCTGGGCTGGTGTGGTTACACGTGGTCCGCGGTTGTGAGGCCGGTTGGATGTACTGCCATATTCTCTGAAACGCCTTTGGAGACGGCTTACGGTGGAGAAATGAACATTCAATGCACGAGCAACAGATCTGGTTGACATTCCTGCTGTCAGCATGCCAATTGCACGCTCCCTCAATGCTTGCGACATCTGTGGCATATTTCTGTGAGACAAAACTGCGCATTTCAGAGTGGCCTTTTATTGGCCTATTAAGGTACACCTGTGCACTAATCATGATGTCAGATCAGCATCTTGATGTGGCACACCTGTGAGGTGGGATGGATTATCTCAGCAAAGCAGAAGTGCTCACTATCAAACATTTAGACAGATTTGTGGACAACATTTGAAAGAAATGGTAATATTGTTTATCTGGAATGAATTTTAGATCTTTGAGTCCATCTCATGAAAAATGGGAGCAAAAACAAAAGTGTTGCGTTTATATTTTTGTTGAGTGTATGTCAGATTATGTCACAACCTGAGAGACGAAACCAAAAACACCTGACAGGCCGACATCTGCTTCCCTTCTTTATTCTTATGTCATTCTGATTCTTTTTCTTCCACAATTTATGAGCTGCATGAGCTGTATGTGTATGTATGTTGAGAGATGCATGTATATATGATGTGTACTGTGTATACAGTATGTGTTTACTGAGAAACTTGGATATATATGAATAATATTCATATTGTTAGCATGTTAAAAAAAAAAAAGTTAAGCAAACCATAGAGATCTATATTTTTTCTTTCCTATTTTTTTTTTTTTTTTTTGGTATCAGCAAAAATTGTAAAGTGACTTTTCTCACCGTATTTTATTTTCTTCATTGTATTTACAAAACTTGTAAACGCTTTGGCAATATTGGAAATCTACATTCATGTCACTAAAAGCTTATTAAATTGAATTTAGAGCCACATTTCTTGAGGTTACTTCAGGGAAAACAGAAAAGTATTCCATGTAAATGTCTTTTTTACACTTACTGATGGGATAAAACTGGTGGGCGCTGACAACTCTGAGCCATCCTGCACTGAAAAAACTGTAAAGTAATATTTACTTAGAAAATCTTAGGAAAGCGATTGCACTCAAAAATGTTTAGTAAATTTCACAGGGGTTATTTTCAAATAAATACGAGTTACTCCTGCAAGAAAAACTCAAGTAACCTTTACTCGCATTTATCAGTTTTGCCATTGAGTTTTACTTTGTCATGATTAGATGATTAGTAAGTTCTACAAATCTCACATTGAAGCAAACAAATTTAAAGAGTATTCTTTAACAGCCACATTGTGACAGACTAACAGACTCGTCATTTTAAACAGTTACAAAGTAAGACACAGTTGAACGATAACTGATATATTACCAATTCCTTCAACAAGGATGTGGAATTTTTAATAGGTAATGGGGGTGGCGGATTTACTTATCTGTACTGTCCTTCTCACTCATGGCAGCACCTTTACAATTCAAACACAACTTTCCAACATTGTCTAAATATAAACCATAACACAGTAAATAACTCAGATTCATAGCCTAGCATTCACAAAAGGTTAAACTCCTGTTAAATATGTATCTCCCATGAGCCTTTGCGGTCCAGATTAGAGATCGGGATGTAACATCGAGTCTGAAACCACATGATCGGGCCTGATTTCCAATCACGTGATCGAATTGGGACATCTCTAATCCAGATATGTTGGGTTTTGAAAAATAGCCCCGCCCCCTCTGACAGGACTTTGTATGCAAAGTAAAGTTTACTTTACTCTCTTAAAGAGAGCGGGAGGAACAACCAGAATACTGTTAAAGCTGAGAAAACAAAATATTTCTCTAATTTAGTCATAAATAATGTCAGTAAGCCGCGTGTTCTTTTTAAAACAAAGTGGAATCCTTCCACTTTGCTGGAAATGACAAACAAAACTTGTAAATTTCCTCTCTTATTTTAATGACAAGGTTTCTGCTATTAGGGCCAAAACTTCTCCCTCATCATTGTGCATTTCAGAAGTCACAGAGTGCTCTGCTGTTCTTTGTCATTTTGAGCCTGTGTCACTGTCTGTCCTTACTGGAATAATTGGCAAGCTTAAACCCTCTTCCAGTCCCACTGACCCAGTCCCGCCTCAATTTTTTTAAAGAGGTCTGGCTGGGACACCATTGGCTCCTTTGTCAGGGAGATAGTTAATAAGAGTTTGGTCACTGGCACCGTTCCAACATTTTGTAAAAATGCAATAGTTGAACCACTGATGAAAAAAACCGGCCTTGACCCAATGGTTTTAGCAAATTATCATCCCATTTCTAAACTACCACTGGTTTCCAAGATCTTAGAGAAATGTGTGCTAGCTCAACTGCAACCGTTTTTAGACACTAATGGCACTTTAGACCCGTTCCAGTCAGGCTATAAAGCCTTCCACAGCACTGAGTCTGCACTTCTTAAAGGCCTCCTTCCACTGAAAACCCGTTTAACTTGCTCCTTCTGAAATATGGAGGGTTTCCCCTTGTTTACTTACACATGCTGACTTGCTAGCGTTGCGTTCCCCCAGTCGGCTGTGCTTCCTCATCACAGAAACAATACGAAGAAAAGAGCGAATCGGGAACAGCCTCGCACTTCTACGTAACATTGCAAATAGCGTATCCCACGGGGGTTTCTATCTGTCCATTGGAAGGCAGGTAACCCTCCACTACACACTAGAAGTGAACGACGGCACGACTGTAGCTTCGGGAGTTGAGAAGCTAATTAGCTAACTGTTTGTTAGCATGGTGGAACAAACTTGTTTGTCGGCTCTATTTCCTGTCTGTAGCGAAATAAGAGCGGAGGGCAGAGCTTCCTTCATACACTGATGGGAGGCAGCCAATCAGACGGAAATTCATGAGAAGGACCCGGAAAAGCTGCCGTTGGACCACAAGCCTCTCTTCTAGTATACAAAATACAGCTGGATACAAAGATACCAGAAGGTTTTTTTAAACAGAAACGATGCAGAATGCATTCAATAATAATGGGGAACACAGAAATATTAATGAAATGACCATGGAAGTACAACTTTAAGGTTTTTAATGACTGATTCTGGTAGCTCTGCCATTTTAGTGCTTTTAGATCTCACAGCTGCCTTTGACATAGAGGACCATGCAACTCTGTTATCTCTTCTGGAAAACTTTGTGGGTGTCAGGGGGAAAGCTCTCAAGTGGTTTCAGTCTTACCTGAGTGGGAGGTCCTTTTCGGTCAGGCTGGGGGGCTCCACCTCATCTTCTGTTGCTCTGCACTGTGGAGTCCCCCAGGGTTCAACCCTTGGGCCAATTCTCTTTGCCCTGAACCGGCTCCCACTCAGGGAGCTTTTTAGAAGACACGGCATGTCGTACTACTTTTACGCAGATGACTGCCAAATTTATATGCTGATAACCAAAACTAGCCACTGCCCCCTGACGCCCCTACTTAGCTGTCTAAGTGACATCAAGGCTTGGTTAGCCCAAAATTATTGAAAGCTTAACGAGGGGAAGACCGAGATCATGATGTTTGGCAACACCCTCGTTGACTTGGGACCCCTCCAGAACTACGTGTGTCCCAAAGTCACCAGCCTTGGCGTCACCTTGGACAGCGATTTTAAACTTGATAAACAGGTTGATGCTGTTTTAAAATCCAGTTTTTATCATCTTCGTCTTTTATCTAAAGTGAAACCTGTTTTATCTTTTAATCTTTTTGAACAAGTTGTGCACACTTTTATTTCTTCTTGTTTGGACGACTGCAACAACGCTCTTTATTTGGGTGTCTGCAATACCGCACTTTCCCGTTTGCAGCTAGTCCAGAACTCCGCGGCACAACTTTTAACAGGGTCCAGGAAACGTGAACATATCACCCCTATTTTAGCGTCTCTGCACTGGCTGCCTGTACATTTTAGGATAGATTTTAAAATCTTATTGTTTGTTTTTAAAGCTTTAAATGGACTGGCCCCAAAATACATTTCTGATTGCCTCCAAATTTATACTCTGTGCGCTCTGAGGTCGGGGGACCAGAACCAGCTCGTGGTCCCAAAGACAAGACTTAAAACTAGGGGGGACAGGGCGCAAGATTCTGGAACGCTCCATGTTCGAACTGCCCCCACTGTGGAGAGTTTTAAGTCTCGTCTGAAGGTCCACTTTTATTCTCTGGTTTTTAACACCGCATGAGTTGTGTGGTCCTTTGTATCTTTTAATTATTTATTTTATTTTATCCTGTTTATTTTTATGGTTTTAGCTGATTTGTTTTATTGTGTTTTATTTATTTTTAGAGTATTTTATGTATTTTATTTATATGTGCGTATTTTATTTTATTTGAATGTATTTTTACTGTTTTAACAGAGAGCTGGTGGAGCTATACAGAGCACCACTTGCTTTTCTTATCTTCTTTTATTTTTATTTCATTTTTATTGCTGGGTATTTTTTATGTGCAGCAGCACTTTGGAGACATGTTCTGACTGAAATGTGCTTTATAATAAAGTGGATTGGATACTTACTTTTTACAAGTTGATCACATAATGAATACATTAAATACAAATTACTTAATAATTGTAAGTTATACTTACAATTTAAAATTAAGTTTAAATATACAAACAAATGTTAAGTAGCATTTAATAAAATTGTGCCTTTCTGAGTAAAAACAGGGTACTACAAAACTCTAGTAGAATTTACTTCTCATGTCAAAGTGACTTTTACGCGGCTGAAAAATCATTTTTTCAGTGTGCAGTTATCCTGCTTTGTGATTCTGTTTCCTTTCTCAGTGATTAAAAGCTGGTGGATAACTGGGTCGAACCCGGACACAAGGCCGCTAAATCATTTAGATTTTGAGCATTATTCCAGTCAGGTCACATCACAGCGTACCTGTATGAGTCAGAATTTCACGGTTTTTATCTTGTTTAGGATGACATGCATGAGGTGGATAAACTGGAGCTGTCGGCTTGTTTTATCTTTACTGGCAAGTTTCCAAAATAAGCACACGTTTATTCCCGATGATATCATAGTTACTGGGGAATTTTATTGCTCAGTCCTGTTTGAAGAAAGCGTGTGTTGGCCTGAGCCTGTCAGTTGGAACAACTCCTTTATTACCAGTGTTAAAGTTTACTGCAGCAGCTTTCATGCACGGCTGAAAACCATGTTTGGATGCGTCGCTGGAGGCTCATGCTGCATGTATTGTGTGTGAGCATTATTGGGTCTGGATGGGAAGAGACAACACTATTTATAGCAGAGCAAAAAGACAGGACGCGTCATTGCCCGACGGGAAAACTCCCATGCAAATAAACCACGTGTGCAAGTGTAACGCATCAAGGCAGGGTGAGTGGAACAAAGCGAACTGAAGAGTATCTGCAATATTCGTCCTTTACCACAGAAACATGGTTGTTTTCCTGCATTCAGGCCACGTTCTTCTCTCCGTTTAGTCAGCCATTGATCATTCCTGGGAAAAATCCTCTCGGAACAGGAAGCAGTGAGTTTTATGTTACTTGTTTGTTTTGAATAAATTACAGAGTGGGCGGGTGGTGTGCATGAGTTGGAGTGAACCACCAACATTAGGTCAAAGGTCTTAAGAGGAAGGAGTCAGAGAGGAAGACATAGTAAACCACACTCAAAATAGTCCACGACGGCACTTGTTTGGTGAACTGAATAGAAATTTGTTCATTTAATGTACAAATTGTGTTTATGTTTTTAAATGATCATCCCTTGTTGGTTTTAATATGAAACAAAGTAAAGCTGGATGAATAAGATTTGCATTCTTCAGTCCAATAAAGGTTACTAATTTAAACCAACAACTCAGTGTAATTGGTCCTTTGAATATTTCCCATCATGCTTTGTTCTATTCTGCATCGTAAGTTAAATGTATATGTGATCGCTTTAGGTTTTCTCCTGGTGTTTGCTATTATATAAATGAAAGTAGGGAAGGGCTATACCGAAAATTTTTCCTGTTAATAGAATACCAGTAGTTTAGGATACTTTTTCATTGATACCAGTATCGATACCGATACTTTTTGGCCCTTGAAAGAAAATCACATGATTGTAAAGTTTGCATTCATATCTTGAATGCCAGGGCAATACCGGATATAAGTAAAACTTGAAGCCGGGACTGCTGGAAAGAAATTATTTTAAAACAATAATTGATTATAATGATGATCAAACAAAAAGAAGATTAAAAACTTCTTTAAATTATCAAATAACTTAAGTGAAGGTCAAGATTAGGCTGTTTAAGTTTATTCAGTGGAAAATGTTAAAATATAAAAATGTAATAGTAATATTATAAATTTACCAAAACATGATTAAAGTACTGAATAATACCAAAATATCATCATCATCATCATCATCATCATCATCATCACTAACATTAACACTAACACTAACATCAGTAGCAGCATCACCATGACACAGAAGCTAGAATCTGATAGGCTACCACCATCATGTGATACAAAAGCTAGAGTCTGATCGGCTACCACCATCATGTGACACAGAAGCTAGAATCTGATAGGCTACCACCACCATTTGACACAGAAGCTAGAATCTGATAGGCTACCACCATCATGTGACACAGAAGCTAGAATCTGATAGGCTACCACCATCATGTGACATAGAAGCTAGAATCTGATAGGCTACCACCATGATGTGGCACAGAAGCTAGAGTCTGATAGGCTACCACCATCATGTGACACAGAAGCTAGAATCTGATAGGCTACCACCATCATGTGACATAGAAGCTAGAATCTGATAGGCTACCACCATCATGTGACATAGAAGCTAGAATCTGATAGGCTACCACCATCATGTGACATAGAAGCTAGAATCTGATAGGCTACCACCATGATGTGGCACAGAAGCTAGAGTCTGATAGGCTACCACCATCATGTGACACAGAAGCTAGAATCTGATAGGCTACCACCATGATGTGGCACAGAAGCTAGAATCTGATAGGCTACCACCATGATGTGATAAAGAAGCTAGAGTCTGATAGGCTACCACCATCATGTGATACAGAAGCTAGAATCTGATAGGCTACCACTATCATGTGATACAGAAGCTAGAATCTGATAGGCTACCATCATTACTGTATGTAACAGAAGTCAGAATCTGTCCGTTGATCAGATTTTACCATAAAGGTGGTGAATTTCTCTCCTTGAACTGTCCTTCAGTCTCGTGGTGCAACTTTAACATCCATGCTGAACACATTTTTTAAAACAATTTTCTCTAAATGTGAACATAGTGAAAGCAGTAAACACATGATGCATATTTATAGGATAACAATCATCAAAGGTTCATTTCCTGTTGAATTTGCTTTGCCCATGAGCCTTTGTGGTCCCAATATGTTAAGCTTTGAAATTAGCTCCGCCCCTTTGTTGTTCATGCACGCTAAAGCTGCAGCAACTAAATGAATTTACTTTGAGTGAAAGTAAAAAAGGATTTCAGATTTAGACAGTGTGGTTTTTTGGTTGATTTGACTCTGTGACTCAAAGTTAAATCAATAAACAAGTCTTTCATATCAACAACAGACCAGATACTCTAACCAACCCTAACCCACAAAGGGGACACCCCCCCCCCCCCCCAGCTGTCCTAAAAGACTGGGGCTAAAAATGCTCCTCTACATGTTAACAGGCGATCCTGCAAAGACAAGATGCATTAAACGCATGCGTGCACGTTCTTCATGCCTGTAAATGGATTTATGAATCTTTGCGTACATGGATAAATCTGCATTGCAGTAGTATTTGTAGTAATTTCCTCTTAATTTACACTCTGCATGTGAAAAGTGCTGTTTAGTGCCAGAACTAAAGATCAGTGACAATGAAGCAACAGTTTTCTTTCATGTAAAACTCTGATGAGTAGAGAAGGTTTCATGTGGAGCTCTCGGCTGTGGAATCAGGAACCGAATAAAAGCTGCAGGAAGCAAGCGTATCGTGTACTACAGAACGCTGTTTGCTCTAGTTTGTCTCTGTTTGGGGGGGTTATTATGAAGCATCTACAAACTGATCCAGGTTCTGGTTCTGTGCCGGGATTACTCTGCAGCTGGTTGTCCAGAGAAGAAAGCTGAGAGAGAGGAAGAGAAGTGAGGAAGCACCAGTGGTTTCAGTCAGAGGCTTCTTCAGGTCCACCAGCTGTGAAGTCAGCTGGATTCTCTGATCAGACTGATTTCAGATAGATGCCATATTTGTCCGTGTAAACGGAGCTCCTACAGGAACAAGGATTTGTCAACTAGTCATGAATTATTTCTCATCTAAAAACAATACAAACCTTCTACAACATTTGTGTGCTTTCACCATTTCTCTCCACTGTACCGCTCAGAAATACTCTGATTACTCTGCAGTTGCAGATGTATCAGTGATGAGGATTACAATCTTTTCCATTTAATTTGCAAAAGCTTGCTGCAGGATGTGTGTATATGTACAGCATGTATGAATGCATGTATGCCTCACAGAACTAGTTACAGTACCAGTTTACATAATTTTGAGCAAGGTAAAGCAAAGTATTTCAGGTTTGTGTTTTGTGCTGCAGCCTACACCCATAGTACTAGAATAACAAAGCTCTGAGTCGTTACGCCTGCTGATGTTTGTGAAAACGGAGACCCAGCCCAAAGTCTTATACACAAAGACAGAAGCAGGACAAAGGTGGTCCTGTCATCGTCTCTGGCTGTGGAGTGTCTGAGCTTCAGGTGGAGTGGGCAGGCTTCCAGCAGCTCTGGGTGGAGATGAGTAAATCCTTTCCACACCTGCATCAACCGGCTCTCGTTGCTGGTGACTGTATGGGTAAATATTTGATTTCGGGCTTTTTTGTGTCTCTGATGTTTTTAAGGAAAAATATAAATGTATATGTTTTAACAACCAGCGGTGATGGTACAAAATTCCTCATGTCTGTCTAAAATTTCACATTCATTAAACGTTTTTAAAAATATTTTTTAAGCATTTTTATGGAGCTATTTTACTGTTTTCCCACCATTCTGTCCCCAGAACAGGTTTTAGATAAGCAGTGCTTTATCTTTCTACTAAAAAATAATAAAAATGTGCAGTTTTTTTGTATTAATTCCTTAAAATACAATAGAATTGGTAATTGGTTTTTAAATCATATTTGGCAAAAATGTCTAATCCATTTATTCATTTTTTAAAATATGTCTTTACCTTAATATTGCGGTCATACAACCATGTAGGGCTGGGCGATATGACTAAAATCCCATATCACGATATAACAAGTTTTATATCATGATAACGATATACATACGATATAGCTTCTTTTTTTGGGGGGGTGGTCAATTCAATAATTTAATTAATATGTAATTGTGTTGGTCATGTTAACATATGGCTTTACTCCAGCTCTCACCTGGTCCGTGAGCACAGCGCATCGGCGCACCATGCGCACCGGGTCGCACCCCTGTAGTCAATAGTTTGAAATATATGGAACATGCTGTGGCGCGTGAGCTGTCCGTCGTTGCTCCGGCATCTCACGCCGCTGTGCAGCTTTTAAACTGCTGAACTCTCTGAACCTGCATCTCCGTGTCCACAAGGTTTAAGTGAAATAAGAAACCATGACGCACAAACGTGGACTAAATTAACCATTTGGATGAGAATCACGGGCAATCTTGCAGTCCCTCCGGTGATTCCGTGATGTCATGGATCTAGCAACAGCTGGTGCGCTTGCGGGCGCACAGTGCACAAAACTGTGGAGGTTGGAGCAAAGCCATTGCACTGCGTGGCGCTGTGTTCAAGGACCCGGCGGGGTAGCAGTATCCGCGATTGGGCGCTTTACTGTGGAGTTTTATTTGTTAAGATGCGCCGCGTGTACGGACACGTGCTGCAGCGTGCGTGCACAGACACGTGCCACCATGGACATGCGTGTGGACACATGGCGCATCTTGACCTAAAGAAACACGGGGGGGAGACGATGGCAGACGCATTGCAGACCAGGATGATTAGTTCTCAAAAAGATGACCGACCAAACCAAACTGAGGCGCTTGTAGTTAAAAGAGGGACGACTTCTTGCATGGATGTGGTTTGGATATAAAAAAAAGACAGACACGGTCACGGACCAGACAACAGAAGGTATCTCGGCTCTTGGGACTGTCGTCACTCTTTTTTTTATATCCAAGCCACATCCATGCGACAGATGTTGTCTCTCTTTTAGGTAAAAGCCTCTCAGTTTGGGTCGGCTGGTCATCTTGTTAAGAATTTGTTTAATTACACTCATCTGAGTGGTCCGCCATCATTTCCCTCCATGTTTGTTTGCAGCGTGCGTGTGCACGCAGCGCATCTTGATTAAACACTGCAGTAAAGCGCCTATCGCCATATAAACGATAGAGCTTCATATGAAACAATAGACATTTTCTAAAGGGTGCTTTATGGTGATACAGTCATGCAGATGCAGCCTCGTCTCTGCAAGGAGGAGGAAGCCCGCACAGCCCGAGACCCAGGCCCGCAGCAGCCACCCAATGGCCCGTACCCCAGCCACCTCCCCAAAAGAACGGACATGGATCCCCCAGAGGGCGGCAGAGGGCGGCCCCAGCCGGAGCCCCCCGCGGTCTTGGGGTCGAGGCCCCAGCGGGCCAAGACCAACAGCCGCCGACCCCACCTGGTGCCGGCCACCCCCGAGGCAGGGGCAGTGCAGAGCCCAGGGCCCAAGCGCCCAGGAGCAGCCCCCCCACCCGACCCAGGCGGCCCAACCGAAACCCAGGAGGACTAGACCCCCAAGACGACACCCTCCCAGCACAGGCCAGCCCCTACCCCGACGTCCCTGCCCCACACATGGGTGCTACCACCCCCCTACACCACCACCACCTTCACACACACACACACTCCCCAAACACATACCCCCAACACCCACGTGTACTCCCCCCACACACATACACCCACCCACTCCACCCTCTGACCTTACATACCCACACACACTCTGCCCCCAACCCCCTCCTCCTTCTACCCTCCACACTTACCCCCACCTCCCGATACCCTCTAACACCCACATGCACTCCCCCCACGCACATGCACCAACCCCCTCTCCCTCCAACCTCATTTCAGTCGCACAGTTTTACAAATCTGAATCTGCTCTCTACGCACACTGCCTTTTTTTTTTTTTTTTACCTCAGTCATGGATCCCTCACCTTCGGACAATTCAGTTCCTTGCCTGCCTGCTCGCCCCATCTCACATCTGGACCATCGACATCACGGCCTTCAGGAGAACAAACCCCTTTTTTTCTCTTGATCATTGTGGATCTGCATTTGGGTTTTCATCCGTGTGATTGTCTGACTGCTGTGACAGGTCCAGAGGTAACTAAATAAACCTTTAACCCCCCATCCAGTGTGTAGGTTAGCTAATGTGCAGACAATTGTTTTAATTTAATATAAGGTCATCCTCGATATTATTCATACCCTCCAAAAAAGAAAAGGCTAAATTCACAATAGTAGTTCAAATAACAAGAAACTAGAGAAACTAATAATAAATGAAAATTTACAAAATTATGATTTATTCAAATAAAATATTGCTTTTGAATTATGGTTGGAAATAATAATTAAAACAACTTTCCCATGTGGACCAACATACCTGTCAACAGGTGCAGACGTCTGATTGGACGTTACAGGAAAACACCCGATTGCAGTGATTGTTTCAAAGTGTTGCTCAACAACATTTAAGCTTCGAAGCCCCATCAAGCTTGTTTACTTGTTTTATTTTTTGTTTGTTTTTTTTCCACATTTTTTGTTAAACCACAATTCAAAATCAATGTCATGATTTTCACAGAATTTTCATTTATTATTGTTTTTGTCAATTTTATCTTATTTCACTGGCAGCTGATTTTTTTCCTGTCTTTAATTGGAGGGCATGAATAATCATGTGGCAAACACTTCCCCATCCTCCCATGCACATTTAATATTAATGACAATAATAGGAAAGTCCTTAAAAAAGTCTTAATGTTGAGGCTTTGAATGAAACGTGCATTTTTAGCTTTAAATGAAAATAAGTCTGCATTTTATGCCCTTCAGCTGCGTATCGCTCGCAACAGATGACTTCATGAAGCCACAGTCACCACACTTGTGAGCTGCCAACACACCGTGTGGTTGTACACACTGTTACACAAGCAGTTCATGAAGCCTCTCTGCAGCTTCAGCGCAGTAGCTGCCACAGTCCTTATTGAGAAGATGTTCACTACGCTGGCTAAACTACACAATCATGCACGAAGCAAACAGCATACTAGCACCAGCTACTGCTAACAAAGCAAATAAAACTGGTCTTTTTTCTCATTTAAAAGTTAATGTAAAACTAAATGGTTCCACACAACCCACGACATTTAGCCGCACTGTTGATGTTTAATCTGCTTTCAGTGAGGAGAAGTTATTTAGTATTTGTATAGGTCAGATTTCTGGTATTTCAAGTTGTAGTCAGTACTTGTGTGGATAGATCCATACATTTACCTGTTATCATGTTGGTTTAGTCATTCTGAATATCCAACAATTGTTGGAACACCAGCACTGTGATAATCATAAATACATATATGAATAAATGTGATTAGATATCAAATATAATTCAACATTCATCACCTGTGAGAAGCAGTCAGAGGCCGTCTAACACACCTCATAACCAAACTAAGTAAAGACAGACATGGAAATGATCAGAATATCAATATTTTTATTTTACTGAATTCATCTATGCATCTATTAGAGTACCTCTGATCCTCGGTACAAAGTGGTGTCTGAAATAGAGGAAGTGATCAGCAAAACAACCCCAAACCATGAACGATGGCTGGTGGTGGTTGAGGGGCTCAAACAGAGGCTCGCAGGAAGGAAGCAGACAGATGAGAAATAAAGAAACTTTATTAGTAAACATTCAGAAAGGTCGTCCAACATGCGGAGCATGGCAGAACTCAGCGTGGAGAAGGCAGAGAAACAATGGCGGGTAATCAGCTGACATGCAGGTGGAGAGCGTAATCTGGAGGGAAACGGGAAGCTAATGCAAATACAGAACATGCAAATACAAGAAAAAACCAATAACCAATATGTGATTGTTGCAAGGCCCACAGACCATGACCAAACCCATAAGCTGTGATACAATCCTGAAAGCATGACTTAATGAACATGAAGATCACGACGACAGCTGTGGAACTGTGAGGAAGAACATTTCTGAGGTATTTCTGTCATAATCAGCCAAGTTTTACCAGTAAAAGTATTTATTCTTTCCTAATCTATCCAGAAATCGACTAAAAGCTCCTTCCGTCCAGCCTGGGGCTCCTGACCATCAGCATTTTACCGGGTCATCAGTAACACCAACACGGTCTGTTAGTCTACAACAGTGATTCTTAACCAGGGGGCCTCGAACGCCACCTAAAGGACCTGCAAAAAACTTTCTTTTTCCTCATGTGGGCCACTAGGAGCATATATTTACACTGTTATTTATGACTGGATGAGTTGCAATGCAGCCTCCCCCCACATGGTGGCGGTAATTTGTCAAAATTCAACAAACAAGCAGAAGAAGACACTCAGCTAGCTGCTAGCCTGTAGCTAACATTGCCAAAAAATATGAAAACTAGACAGAAATGTTCCCAAACTGTCCCTAAAGAGGCAAAAATCAAGTCCAATTTATTAAATACAGATTAGTAAGTGGAGATAACAAAGCAGAGCTGAGAGTCTGGATGGAGCACCAGCCAACGCTAATGTTAATGCTAACACTAACATCGAAACAAACATCTAACACTCGTTGGAAAAAAAGGATTTTTAAGAAAAAAAAAGAGAAAATCAGCTATTGACGCCTAAAATGTCTTATGTTTGGACATTCTTGAAAAAATTCTAAGATAAGTTTAAATAAATAAATTGTTCAATGAAAATTTGTGCTTTAATGGCCTGTGTAAACAAATAAAATACAGGTTTTTACAGATTATTTAAGTTTAGCCTTTTTTATTTTCAATGTGATCTATTACTGCACCATTTTACCTCTTTTTTATAATCAGTTTCCATCAGTTTTTTCTGTTGTCCCTCTTTTTGTTGTAAAATGTTGTAGATTTTCTGTTTATAGCCTAATTCTGATTTGTTCTTGTAGGAATCTGATTTTATTCCACGAATTATACATGTGATATAAATGTGTTCGTGATGATCTCATAATGAATTTTATATTGTTATTCATGTTTATCACGCCACATTTTCCTAGGTTCAGTCTGTTAAAAGGCAGGTGGATTTGGTTTAGTTGTTAAATAAATAAACCAAATGATCATTACACTAATACAGTGTCAAAGTGTGAATGGGCCGTGGACCAGTTTGGACTGAAAACTTGGGCCCCATCGTGAAAAAGGTTGAGAACGCCTGCTCTACGGATCAATGACTGAAACGATTCTAATCACATCTAAAATTGCATTTCAGTGCCAGTCAGGCCCCACAACAGAAACTGTCATTTAGAGTATTACTAGCAGGTATTAGATACTTCCGTATATCAGATACTAGCAGGTATTAGATACTACCATATATCAGATACTAGCAGGTATTAGATACTAGCATACTACATATAAATGGTAAATGGACTGTACTTATATAGCGCTTTTCCAGTCATACTAACCGCTCAAAGCGCTTTAAACTACATATCACATTCACCCAGTCACACACACATTCATACCCCGATAGGCACATCGGGGTATGAATGTGTGTCAGTGTCTTGCCCAAGGACACTTCGGCATGTAGTCTGGGGAAGCCTGGAATCGATCCCACAACCCTCTGGTTGAAAGACGACTGCTCTTCCACCTGAGCTACAGCCGCCCACATATATCAGATACTAGCAGGTATTAGCCAACATGTGGCTAATTCTAATGTTTCTGACAACTTGGTAACTTAACCAACAACTTAAAACCAGACATATCAGCAGCTTCAAAGTAAGTCAGTCTGTAGCAGCAGCAGCTGCACCGCAGTCACATGACTCTGAATGGAATGCTGGGATATGAAGTTCTTCATGGATAACAGGGACTTTTACACATGCTGGACCAACGCTGATGGAACAAGATCTCACGAGATCTTGTTCCATTACAAATTTTGCGAGATTTCGCGAAAGAAAATGTCGGCCCGATATTTTCCGATATCACATTTTAATGCCAATATCCTCTGTTAAAATCGGTAGGCCAACAATATCAGGTATTCCTAGAAAATGTTGCCAAGAGAGAGATTCTCACACACAGCTTTACCACACAATAAATTATATTTCTTCTGTCACCACAGGGGTTCTGTATCGTCAATCTACCAGGGATCGACGATACAGATTTTTTTAGGGCCAATACAGATACAGATACAGATACTGATATTTTCTCATCATCCGACGGCCAACACAACCTGTCGATATTTGGTGGCCAATACTGCCTTTGAACCCCAAATTAATATAATGAATGACACCAAAAAAGCTCATTTTGAAAATTCTTAAGACAAAAAAAGAAACAAATCACTTTAAATAAATATATAAAAAAGAAACAGTGCATTTATAACAATATCAAAAATAAACATTAAAGCCAGAGTTAGTTATCCTGCTCAGAAACACTTTTTATTCTCCTGGGTGAACTGGTCCTTCCATCCTGACAGTATCAACACATCATGTCTTCATAAAAAGAAGGAAAAAAGTCAGACCTCTGTGAGAGCTGCAATTCTCTAAAAACTCCTGCTATTCACACCGAAAGGCAGGAATTGGTCATTCGCAACTTATAGAAAGAACCTTTATGTCTCGTCTCTGTCCCTCCCCTCTCTCCGTCCCCCACGTGACCTCCCGTGACCCCCCGTGAGCTGCTCACTGTAAACAAATATAGCTAACGGACTGCTAACTGCTGCTGCACCAACAAAACAAAACAAAACAGCAGATAAGGATTAAGTCTCGGAGGCGCTGACGTTTGCAGTGTGAACTTTTTACACTTCAGAAGGAGTTGGAGGTGAGTGGATTAAAGCTTTTAGAAACATGGTTGGTCAGCTGTTTACTAGCAAGCTAATGAGCTAGCCACTTGGCTGTTATCATTAACCTGCCCGTAAAACATCAGCACACATGTTCCTGCGCTCTGAAGGCGTGGTTTCGGATGGTGTTTTTTTTTTTTTTTTGTCGTTTGCTGTTTTTCCAACATTGCCAACCCTGGCTTTAAACATGTAATATATATATATATATATATATATATATATATATATATACACATATATATGTATATATATATGTGTATATATTGTGCATATATATAGGATGCACAATATAATCGGCCCCCCATCAGTATTGGCCTTAAAACTGAATATCAGACATCGGCCACCCCACTGATATTTAAACGATATTTAAGCCAGCTGTTTCTAAAGTGTAAAAAAAGAAAAAAAAAAAAAAAACTTCTTCAAAAACTTCTTTTCTCAGACTAAAACTTCTAAAGACTAGGGGTGGGAAAAAATTGATACACTGTAATATCGCGATATTTTCATATGCTGATATAAAAACACTATCGATCTATTTTTACCAACAAAATCTTTATATTTAACAAAATGTTCTATTGTTCTGTTACAAAATCTCATGAGAATTCACAGAAATTTCACAATATTGTCATATGGTGATATAATATTGACATTTAAAAACGCAGTATCGATCTATTTTAAAAACGAAATCTCATGAGAATTCACAAAATATTGTGAGTTTTTAACATAAGGATGAAATCTCGCAAGATTTTGAAGTAAAATACATTGATACCGCATTTTAAAATATCAATTTGATATCTGCACCTGAAAATATCACAATATTTTCAGTGATATATTTTTCCAACACTAAGTGTCGGAAATGGATAACAAAACTGCTATTTGCAATGACTGCTTATTTTTTCAGCTTTAATATCGGTATCGATATCAGTTATTGGCCACATGAGTTTTAAAATATCAGCATATCGGATATTGGCCAAAATTCAAATATCGTGCTTCCCTAATATATATACATACATATATAAACTACTGCTTGTATGATGACAGTCTGTACCAGCAAAAAAAAGAGCAAATATCAGCCTCAAATATCAGCCAGCCGATGTATCGGTTTATCATTAACATCTACAACATTGTGTTGTTCATTACACCTGTTCTGTTGGAGGAAATATACCCAGCTGTGGTCAGATATATATCATGAAGTACTCAAGCAGTACTGGAACTCATTCATATCGCTATGACATGTTAATAACAGTGGAATAAAGCAGCCTGTTCATTTTACCGAACATTCATGGGCATTTCCAGTTTCCAGTTTTTTAAATTTCATTTAAAAAAAAGTCAAGGAAGATTTAAAAAAAGAAAAAAAAAGTTTAGTGATAATTGAAGTTATTGTGATGCGAATGCCGGAAACTAAACAGCATTTACAGCAAGTATCAATAGTCTGGTGTTATTTAATGTCTGTCTGCGTCTCAGATACTAAACTCTGTGTGCTTTTGTCATTTTCACCACAGGAAGTAAAAGTTGTTAAGATCAAAGTTCTGTTTTCTGCCAGTCATGTGATATTTGCAGGAAATGTGAGCATCTCAGATGTTTCCAGATGCCAACTTTAAAAAAAAAAAAATGTTGTTTTTTTTTTCTTTTTTTTTTTTGTCATGTTTCACAGCGAGAACCAGACTAGACTGGAGCATTTCACCATCATCCTCACGTTTTAATCTTCATCAGTCTCCTCAGTGAGGCGGGGGCTTGATGACACATCAGAATACTATTGCACTCAAAGCTTACACTTAATGAAAGGAGCGCTCTGTTTACCTGAGCCTTCGGTGACGTCTTGTCCATTTGTCTTGGTTGTGCAGAGGAGACAAGTGCGTCCACTAGATCAGAGCTGCCGCTGGCATCACCTTAAAGCTGACTTTTCATGAAGAAACAGAAGTGTGAAAGCGTCCGAGGGTGCAGCTGTGTGTCTTACAGTAATGAAACAGCAAGTGCACATGTATGAGGAAGTGCTGTCGTTGAAATGCGTGGTTAATGGACTTCAGTCTCGGGCTGGGATTTCCTCTTTTGAGCACAAACCAAAGTACAGTCACACAAAGACACGAGGGTGTGTTGTGTTGTGTGCTTTGTGAAACCTGCTCAGCAGGTTTTCAACAAGTTAGTCCAAAGATCTGTTTATCAAATATTATTCACACGCCTGAGGCTGCTTTTCTCAGCAGGGGAACGGACGCAGTTATGAGCCATAATTTTAAAGCTGCTGGGTTAAAACTGCAGAGAAGTTGGAACTAACTCAGTATAAGTTAGTTCTTTTATCTGCTGGAAGCAGTTCCCTTTTCTTTTGTTTCAAACTTTCCAACTATGAGGAGACATTGTCCTCTGAAAAACCGACACATTGAAACATATGAGGACTACATTACATGATCTCTAGTGCTGAAACATATGAGGACTACATTACATGATCTCTAGTGCTGATGTAACAGGTGAGTTTCTGTTTATGCATTGTGCTGGTTGTCATGACAACATGACCTCCTGGTCAAACAAACTGTTTTCTCACAATGACAATGAAAAAAAAAAAAAAAAAAGAACGCCACAGAATATTCTGCACTCTTTAGTTTCTCTCCTGCAGGAGACTTAAAGGAATAGTACACCCACAGAATGAGCGTTCATTTTCTACTCACACTCATCCTGAGCAAGACTCTGGAGCACTTTTTTAATATCTGAAATGCAGCCGGAGATCGGACAGGTTTTCATTTTCCCCCAACTTTCATATAATGGAGTTCACCGGCGACTGAACCAAAAAGGTCCATAAAAGTCCACAAAAACTTGTCACTATTCCTCCATACTGCTCGTCCAATGTAATCCAAGTGTCCTGAGTGGGTAGCGTCCAGAATTTAATGGAAACAACATAATTTAGTAGATTTTGATATCCTAAACAGCAGAACATCTAGCTGCTGCAATGCGCGCCCAGTGGCACCCCACGGGGTGGCCATCACAGATATAAACACTAGATGCTGCCTTCGGACCCGTAGCGTACGTCGGCTCGGCCGCCATCTTGGGCAGGGGTTTCTTACAAGCAGTTAGGTCCATATCTATGGTTAGGTGTTGTTCTTTGACTTCATGCAGAAAGATTCAGCCTCCTGCAGCTCATTTCAGACCAGAAGACTTGGACAGAACTGGACAGTCAACTCGTTTGAAAGGAGTGATACCATCTAGTTTTACTTTTCCCGACATTTTTGCAAAGTTTGAATCATGATAATTTCTCACATGATCAAAATATTTCAGTGCTCACTCAATGATTATAAAAGAAACTGTTAGAAAGTTTTCCTTTCTGAATTCATCCTCATATAAACATTTAAAACTTAATTAGTGTCACTTCCTTGATGTTAAAATTAAATATTCTGAGAAGAATTGTTTTAAACATCACATGGATGAGTTATTCTTATGTACCTGAAGAATGTAGAATATTATTTATTTATGAAGACTTACCAGAAATACAAATCTGATAAAGGCCCTGTGAAAAAATAAAAATTACACCTGGTAGCTAAAATCAGCTCACATTTACTTGAAGCAGTACTGGATGATGAGCATGGAGAGGATGAATAAATTCTGTTGTTATGGTACATTCAAACTGCTTTTTATGTGTTCAAATTTGTAGTTTTTACTACAACAGAAAATGAATGAATAACAGTTTTACGTGTTTGGTTTTGGTGTTATTACTTTTTTATTATTATGGAGATTTGTGGGTTTTGTTCTGGTTTATGATTTGACAGCTTATTTCTTTATTCATTATATTTGTGCTCTCCTACTATATATATATATATGGAGAGCGTGAGCGAGCGAGAGAGAGAGAAAGAGAGAGAGAGAGAGAGATCGGGATTTAAAAAATATATTTTTTGAAAAAAGCTGCGTGACCAACGCCATGTGTGAGACACACGGCAAGTCAGACTTGCCGTGTGTCTCACACATGGCGTTGGTCACGCTGGTGTACCAGGCTATAAAATCACTATGTATGCATGTAGGTGTGTCTAAGTATGTGTATATGTAAACGAAATAATCTATGCTTTGTCATAAATGTCAGATATTTATAGTAATACAAACGGCTTGAAAATCGGTGGAAAATTTAGTCAGTTATGGAGTATTTAATCGGAGATAGATCTCTGCCTACATTGATTAATGCAATGAGGAGACGGGGCTTCCCCCTGCCTAAGATGGTGGCCGAGCTGACGCATCACTCCAATGGACAGCAGCGTCGGAGGCGGCATCTAATGATATCTATGGGAGGCCATGGCCACCCTGGACAAACGGCTAGCCACCCCAGCAAAAATTATAAATGATTTCACTTTTTTCATTTTTATCAACATTTATCTACTATTATCATGGTGCTTTGCTTCTATTTGAATGTCAAAATCTATATAATTATAGATTAGCTAATAAAAATGAGCTAATAAAAATAAAAAATCTTACACTTCTTACACTTTTCTGCCATTGCTCTTTCCCCATATTCTTCTGCAGGTCTGTCACACCTAATTAACTCGGCCTTTCATATGTAAATTCATCCAGGGAGGAGCCACCCAGCAGAACTGCCCCAACCAGTTTCTAAAGCCCCTTTCACATCAGCGTGACACCACACTACCCCAGTTTAGTTTGTTCACATTACAGTTGAGGGCAACTGTGGCCGTCTCAGCTATGTTGTTCAGTGTGAGTGAGGTCGTCATAGTGAAATTTTGTGAAGTCATTGAACTGCCCATTAAAAGAAGTGGCCAAGTTTTTTTTTGTTTTGTTTTGTTTTTTTTGCATGTAATTAGCAAAAAAATTCTGCCAATGGAACAAGTGAAATTTTCTTAAAAGATTTCTTAAATAAGATGCATTTGTCTTAAAACAAGTTCCTATATCTCACTGAAATGTTTCTCTTTAGGTTCTCTTAAGCTTATTTTGAGTGTGATGAGATATTTTGATCAGAAATTAGAAAACTATATTTGGTAAGATTTAAGTTTTTGCAGTGCATTGGTGAAATTAAGGAACTTTGCTGCAGATAATGCCTTAAATAGAGGCCAATTCATTCTACCTCCTTCACGTCCATTTTATGGATTTACGTGGATCTATGACTAATCTGAATACATTAGCGACCAAAGGAGTCAGAGTGATGCAGAAATGTTACTGGTGAGTAAATGCACATATAAATTCCTAGAAATAAGGTCTAGATTGAAAGAAGCAAAAGTTATCTTTTAATAACCCTTGGCCACCCTGCTATTTTCTCTGGCCACCACAGAGAAAAAAATTTCATGCCTGCAGAAAAAAATTTCTGCAGGCGCCCCTGCATCAATCTCCGGCTGCATTTGAGAAATTAAAAAAGTTCTCCAGAGTCTTGCTCAGCATGAGGGTGAGTAGAAAATGAAGGAACATCATTCTGTGGGTGTACTATTCCTTTAAAAGAAAAAGCCAAAGGATTTCATGAGGGAGATTCCAGAAAGAAGCCCGAAGGAGGGGCTGATTTTTTTTTTTGTTTCTTTGTTTGTTTGTTTTTTTAGCATTTTATAAAACACACGTAAAGCAGATCGTCTGGGAGAGATGAAAACTCTTTAAAGGGTTATAAGCTAAATATTCAACAGAAACATACAAAGTAGATGTTAAATACAAATACAAACATCAAATGAAATTAATATAGTACAGAAAAAGAAATGTGAATCAAACACAAAACATGATATAAAGCATTATACTGTCTTTTTATATATAAAAAAAGAAGAAATATACACACACCTGCTCATATAGACAAATATTCTTCATTATACAAAGTGAAACTCTCAGTACAGCAAGAAGTTCATCTAATCTTGGTTACACCTGCAGGTTTCTCATGAGAAACTTCCTGAAAACTGGCAAATGGAATCCATCAAGGTGGCTGGGCTTCTGAAACAGAGGAAGATTTTCAGTCCTGGTCTTCCTCTTATTTAACACGCTGTCTCGACGATCAGCTTGTTGACTCAGAGTAACCCAGGAATAAAAGAGAAAACAAACAGAAACCAGTTGTTGCATCTGGGTTTTTAACTTGCATCTCATTTCTGCTGCAACATTTCACTGCAAAAGTCATCTTAGGTCACTTTAAAGAGAAAGTAAGTCAGACTCGGGGAGGACGGTTATCTGGATTAACTGGTTTGATGAACAGATCTAATCTTTGCCGTTCTGGTGGTGGTGGACTGGATCCTGTCAGGCTGCTGCACTGCAAAAATTTGTGGTCTTACGTAATAACAATCATAAAAATCAGTTGACAAGGAAAATGGCAAGTGTATTAAAGACACACAACGTAACTTTTAGACCTTAAAAATCTGCGTTTCTGACTTGTTTTGATGGCACACCAACATTCATTTTGCGCATTTTCGAGCCGTCACTGCCCAGAGGCGTCCCGGGGCTCAGAAACAGCACTATGTAAGATTCCCATCCGGGACGCCACTGTGACGTTGCAGCCGACTATTGGCTGCAGCACCGCGTCACTCACTAGCAACCGGATGTAAACATCAACCCCGCGAGTGTTTTGAACGTACATCATGTCGGATTCGGTAAAGAAACATTACAGGAGGAAGAGAGGAAAAGGAAGAGAGGAAGGGACAGAACAAGAGTCAAGATAAGACTGTCTTTTACCGGCTGGAGTGAATCACGGTGCAGGTATGATACAAGATGGTTGCTAGTTTAGTCGCCGATAGGGGGCGCGTCACTGAGAAAACTGCTAAAAGTTCCGTTGTGTGTCTTTAAGGTAGTATTAAAAGGATAGAATAAAAGAATAATATCAGTGTACACAGTACTGTCCTCAAAATTATTCATACACTTAAACTAAAGAAGGAAAACAATCAGCTGTCAGAAATAAGATAGATAGATAGATAGATAGATAGATAGATAGATAGATAGATAGATAGATAGATAGATAGATAGATAGATAGATAGATAGATAGATAGATAGATAGATAGATAGATAGATAGATAGATAGATAGATAGATAGGAGGGGAAATTCTTGTTCACAGACACTGTCTATAAATGGTTAACCTCTAATTTGACAAATTCAGACCCAAACATTCCACATTTTGTGCTATAATGAGGTGAACTGACTGCACGTCTGACCGTTAGAAGAGATGCAGCGGTCGCTGTTGCTGAACCGCCTTTCTGAACTTTCTATCCATTTTTCTTTCGAGATGTTATTTCAGTTTTATAGCAGCCTAATCTCACTCAGAGCTCACTGACTGCACTTTCTTTTGACAAAATTATGGCAACAAATGAAACAGCGTACCTTTACCGACATGCTGGCTGCAAGCGGCCGATAGTCCTGTCGCTCAGTCTGCGCATAAAAATGTAATTTATAATTGCAGTGATATAAAATGATGAAGTCTAATTCATATTGGTTTTAAACCAATTGGTTTCACTTGTTCCATTGGTGAAAAACCAAGTTTGGATGACAGCAGACTGAATGTGCAAGACTCCTACGTCAAGTCTGGAGCACTTGTTAAATTTGTTTGTGCCTGACAGAAGATTAGAAATATGAGAAGATTGGTGAATGCGGACTTTTCTCCTAAATGACTCATACGAACCACTTAAAGGAATAGTTCACCCACAGAATGATGTAACTTTATTTTCCACTTCCCGTCATGGTGAGCAAGATTCTGCAGCACTTTTTTAATATCTCAAATGCAGCCGGCGATCAGGAAGGTTTCTTATTTTCCCCAACTTTCATAAAATGGAGTTCAACGAGGCCCGAGCCAAAAAGGTCCATAAAAGTCCACAAAAACTTGTCAATATTCCTCCATACTGCTCGTCCAATGTAATCCAAGTGTCCTGAGTGGGTAGCGTCCAGAATTTACTGGAAACCCCATCATTTAGTATTAGTAATAATAAATAAAAATTCTATGAAAATCATGACATTGATTTTGAATTGTGGTTCAACAGAAATATTAAAAACAAACACACAAAAAATAAAACAAGTAAACAAGCATGATGGGGCTCCTGAACTAAAATGTTGCTGAGTAACACTTTGAGACAATCACTACAATCAGGTGTTTTCTGTAGCGTCCAATCAGACGTCTGCACCTGTTGACAGGTATGTTGGTCCATGTTCTTGAGCAAGGTGCCATCATGTGTACGGGACAGTTTTGTTTGATTGTTTTATTTTAATTATTATTTCCAACCACAATTCAAAACCAATATTTTATTTCACTAAATTGTCATTTTGATTTTTTTAAAATTTATTATTAGTTTATTTAGTTTCTTGTTATTTGAATTACTTTTGTAAATTAACCTTTTCTTCAGTTGGAGGGTATGAATAACACATTCACACACAATGTGTGTATGTGTGTATATTTATTAAAAAAAGCGAGAGTGAAACGCGTCATGTTTTTTAACAGCGTCGCAGCTGCAACTACATCCTTTCTATGTGTTGCATGTGGCTTTATTATACTTCTCCAATTTGAGAAAGGTGGACTTCACTGGCTTCCTCCTACTCTGAGCCTGAGGGCTCAGTTTTCTCTTTGTAAATGATAATGAAATGAACCCAGATCCAGCAGGAGTGTTTTGATCCTTTTGAACGTTATAAACTGTTGTACTGGATATTTTCAGCCAGGTTTGATGTTTTAAGGAAATTATGCAAACTAGCGGTTGTATGTGTGATGAATAGGGTGTGTTTGTCAAGTTGAGTAAATGTCAGCCTTCAGTGGCGGCAAGCTGCTTAAACTGGACAGAAAACATGCCGAGCATGGACGCTGCACAGAGCGACGCAGCAGGTTTGGCTGTGGTACATCCATACGTCTGTCTGTCCAGCAGAAAACAGGCCAGAGTGGAGAAAAGCCACCGAGGTCTGGTCTCCAAACAGGTGATTGCACCAGGAGAGAAAGAGCAAGGGAACACTTTGGTTTAAATATACAAGTCTTTTCTGTCCAGAATGAAGAAGTTTCTCTATATTTCACTCAGCATTCAAGAGGAAGTTGTTACAGAAACTTTCCAAAACTTCCAAGATTCTCTGCAGGAATATTAATATTCACCAAATATGATTACCTACTGGTCAAAAACTTTGGCTGAAATGCGTTTCTCATATGAGACCGTTATTTATTTATTATATAAAGCTGACAAACAATATAATTTCAAGGACATCAACTCATTTGTTATTGAGGAGACTGAAACCAACCATGAGCATGCTGCTGAGTTTGTGGAGAGCAAAGTGGAGCTCGTACAGAACATGAATGCAAGAAAGGAATGATGAAAAATGCTGCCCCCTGCTGGCTCAATCTGGGACTGTCCTCAAACCAATGCAGGCCGGAGAAAAGTCATGAGAATGATGAAATGGAGCAGAATTATGACTCCATCATGCTTACACATCTGATTTGCACATATATATATATATATATATATATGTATGTATGTATGTATACAGTCGTCCTCAAAATGATTTATACCATCCAGTTAAAGAAAAGACTAGATTCACAATGGGAATTCAAATAACAGGAAACTAAAAAGAAACTAAAAATAAATCAAAATTTACAAAATTATAATTTATTGAAATAAAATATTGTTTTTGAAGTGGTGGTTGAAAATAATATTTAAAAACAACAATGGACCAACCAGGGGTCGCGTTAACCGAATATTTTCCGTCATTGACCGTTTTTTTTTAAACGGTGACAGAAAAATCTGATGGCCGTCAGTCATTTTGACAGATTGCAATCAATGTACACTCCTGACCACTAGATGGCGAGTTAGCATATTGTCTCTCTTGATGCACGGCCTGTTGGGTTCACTCGGAAAAATGTCACAGCAGCTGAGTGTCCGAAGCTTCTTCATAAAGCCCAATAATGAACATAGTGTTGACAAAAGAGGTGAAAAAAGGAAGACTGATGCAGTGGAAGATGAGGGACAAAAAAGTAATCAGTCTTCGGCACCAACTGAGCAACCAAGCATTTAATGGAAAAATGCTACCGAATAGGCCTATGTCATTATTATATGTATATATTTTAATTAAAGTGACGGGTAAGAAATAGATTATGACTGGATTTTTATGACCCTGTCAGTCAAAATGACGGACAACGAAAAAGTCTAGCGCAACCTCTGGGACCAACATACCTGTCAACAGGTGCAGACGTCTGATTGGACGTTACAGAAAACACCTGATTGCAGTGATTGTCTCAAACTGTTGCTCAACAACATTTTTGCTTTGGAGCCCCATCATGCTTGTTTACTTGTTTTATTTTTTGTGTGTTTGGTTCTTTTTATCCACAGTTCAAAACCAATGACACTGAAGTCCAGAGTGGCAGAAACGACACCTGAGTCGACCACAATGATTTATTCAGAGATTAGAGAGAGAGAGATTATAGGGAGCCGAAGTCACGCCCCTCTACTACCGCATCATGGGACCTAAGAGACGAAAAATATGAATGGAAGTCAATGAGGAGAAAATAATTATCTTCTGGTTCCAGTCGTTCTCTGTCCTGGATTCCAGAGATGTTGGTTATGGATTTAAATGAAAATTTTTCGTGCAAAGAAAAAATAAAATACGGCGAAGATTTTAGATAATTTCAGGATTTATTTGAAGCCTCTGTGTGGACTAGAGCCCTCGTCGCAACCGACATGCGTCACCAGCTGCCTGATTACGCTACCGTTGTGATTTTACTCCGGCACGTCACCGCTTTATACTTTATTTTTTTCAAGAACAGGAAAAAGAGCATGAACAGATGTGAAAACCGTTTTAAGTCAGCAAATGTTGAGTCTTTCCATCACGCAGATAGAATGATGTCCAGTCTGGTTCACGCCCGCCGCAGGGAGCGACGTCATCACTTGTGGCGAGGGCTGTAGTCCACACAGAGGCTTCAAGTAAATCCTGATATTATCGAAAATCTTCGCGGTATTTTATTTTTTCTTTGCACGAAAATTTTTTATTTAAATCTACAACCAACATATCTGGAATCCAGGACAGAGAACGACTGGGACCAGAAGATAATTATTTTCTCCCCATTGACTTCCATTCATATTTTTTCGTCTCTTATGCTGCGTTCCATTTTCATCGGAAGTGGGAACTGGGGGGTGATGTCACACCCGACCAACTTGCGTTCCAGCTCACTGGTCGGAAAACCAGTTAGCAACCTAGCAAAACAGCGTGTTTGCTAAGGCTATTGTTATTAGCCGTTGTTGGCACAGCTGGTGTTGTAGTTCACATATACGACATGAAAAATGTGAATTTCACTACAGCAGCTTCCCCCTACATCTGTATAAACCAATACTACACGTACGACTGATTTATGCAACAAAATATAAGTAAGAAGTGTAAATAAATGTAACATAACAGAAGCTTCTAAAACTGCTAACACTGGGCGCGGCCATCTTTAAATCTGAACTCGGAGCTGCGAGAGTTATCCGACTTTCCGAGTGGGAAATCCGACTTCAGGGGGGCGTTCCAGTTGAAACTTCCCACTCGGAACTGGGAACTTCCGACTTCCGAGTTCAAATGGAACGCAGCATTAAGTCCCATGATGCGGAAGTAGAGGGGCGTGACTTCGGCTCCCTATATGTTCTCATGTTTACCCAAAGCGACCACAGAAATTCCAACTTCTTTTTTCTGTCATTCTTTCAGTCTTAATAATTCTCTAAATAAACACACTCTCATTTTCACTTCTTATTTTTTCAATTCTCTTTCACTTTTTTGTGAGGGGGGGGATCCATCTTTTTGATTTTAACCTGGAACATTTGTTGGAGCTTTTTTTCCTTCCAGAGCTGCCTAAGTTCTTAGTGCCATCCATCCAACAAGTTGTTGGATCAATGGCAGTTGTTGAATATTGACATGATAGCATCAAATAATTGACCTATAGCTAAGCCACGCCCCCTCCACTCACTTGGACAAACATTCGGTGACAGGCGCTATGTGACATCTCAGGATTTGACAGCTCTCAACATGGAGAGCAGACGCGTGATCAGACAGAGAAACCATGACAAGAAAAATAAAAAACATTAAAAAAACAAAACAATAAAACATTGTTCACAAGTCTTAAACTGGGAGTTGAAATAAAGCCTGTGAAGTTTCTGGAATACGACTAGTGTTCGCTCCCTCAGTTTCTTGTACAAACTACTGCACGGCTGCTGTTTTTCTGCCAAAAACTGATTAATCAGCCACGTGAGCGGAGTAGAGTCTGGCTGCAGCTTGGAGGCCAGAGGCACGTCGCTATCGATGTTACTTGACCTATAGCTAAGCCACGCCCCCTCCACGTATAAACGAATTTATAACTGACCATAAGCTTGACTTTCTCTGTCTCACTGAAACCTGGCATAAGCCCTTGGACTATTTTTCCCTAAATCAGACCACCCCCACTGGATACACATACATAGAACAGCCTCGTACTGAGGGGCGTGGAGGTGGGGTTGCTGTTATTTTTAAAAAAGATTTGAAGATAACCACCATCCCAATCTCCTCTGCTCCCTCCTTTGAGCACCTCTGCCTTCAGACTTCCTGGTCCCACCCCACTTGTCACTGCCATCATTTACCGCCCTCCCAAGCCAAACTCCTCATTCCTCTCCGACTTCTCCCATTTTCTCACCGAGCTGTCTGCCATGTCATCTTTGGTCCTCATCACTGGCGATTTCAACTTCCACATCGACAACACCAGCTGTAAATCTGCCTCTGACTTCCTGGACCTCCTGCAATCCCACAATTTCATCCAGCATGTTAACTTCCCCACCCATAACCGTGGTCACATCCTTGACCTGGTCTGCTCTTCTGGTCTCACAATCCCTCACATCTCCAGCCTCAACCTCCACATCTCCGATCACCTGGCAATAACAGCAGACATAAACCTCCCCACCCCTCTGCCCAAGGATAAACGGAAAATCTCTTTCAGAAACATCAAATCCATCTCCCCCACTGAACTCTCAGCTTCATTATCCACGACCATGTCTGCTTCACCACCCCCATCATCCGACAACCCCTCTGACTTGATAGAGTATTATAACCAGACCCTCTCCTCTTGCCTAGATCAGTTAGCTCCCCTCAAATCCAGATCTGTCAGCTTCACCCACTCTGCTCCCTGGTTTACCGCTGAACTTCATCACATGAAATCCCATAAACGGCAGCTGGAACGACTCTACAAAAAAACACACCTCACCATCCACCTTCAAGCATACACAGACTATCTACAAGAGTATAAAGACGCCCTGAAATCTGCTCGGACCACCTACTACTCTCACCTCATCAACTCTGGCTCCAATAACCCAAAGGCTCTCTTCTCCACCATCAACAAACTCCTCTCCCCACCCTAACAACATCTCCAGCTCCTTCACCACCGACAAATGCAACTCATTTCTTTCATTTTTTTCAAAACAAAATCGACTCCATCCATAGCAGTTTAATGACCACACCCATCACCCCCTCTCCCCCCTCTCCTCCCCCCTCTCCCTCCTAAAGCCCCCCCCATGTCTCACCTCTCCCTTATTTCTCCCTTGGACCTGCCTGTACTCATATCTGGAACCAACAACTCCTCATCTTGTCTGGACCCGATCCCAACTGCTCTCCTCAAGAGCTGCCTCCCTGTCATCTCCCCCTCATCACCAGGGTCATTAACTCCTCCCTCAGCACTGGCATTGTCCCCACACCTCTCAAAATTGCCTCCGTCTCACCCATCCTCAAAAAACCCGGACTCGACCCAAACTCTCCCAGTAATTTTCGGCCCATTTCCAACCTCCCCTTCTTGTCCAAAACCCTCGAACGTGTCGTTGCTGCTCAGCTGAAAACTCATCTCACCTCCAACAACCTCTACGAAACTTTTCAATCTGGATTCCGCAATAAACACAGCACAGAAACTGCCCTTCTTAAAGTCACCAATGATCTCCTCCTCTCCTCCGATTCTGGACACCTCAGCATTCTCATCCTGCTTGACCTTTCTGCAGCCTTCGATACCATCAACCACTCCATCCTCCTGTCCCGTCTCCAGTCCTCCCTCAACATCACCGGTACTGCCCTCACCTGGTTCAAATCCTACCTCTCAGATAGACAACAATTTATCAAGATCAACAACTGCACCTCCTCCACCGCCCCCCTACCCCATGGCGTCCCTCAAGGTTCGGTGCTTGGTCCTCTTCTCTTCATCCTCTACCTCCTCCCCCTTGGTAACATCATTCGTCGTCATAACCTCAACTTCCACTGCTACGCTGATGACATCCAGCTTTACATCTCCACCAAAACCATCTCTTCCACAACTATCACCACTCTCACCAACTGCCTGCTGGAAATTAATCTCTGGATGCAAAAAAAACTTTCTCAAGCTGAACTGCGAAAAAACAGACCTCATCATCATCGGCCCCAAGTCACTCACAAAGTCCCCTCACTTTTCTATCACCATTGGTAACTCCGTCCTTTCTCCCTCCCCCTACATCCGTAATCTTGGCGTGATACTTGATACCAACCTCACTTTTGAACCCCATATCAACCACATTACCAAGATAGCATTCTTCCATCTCCGTACTATCGCCCGTCTTCGCTCCTCTCTCACCTTCAAAGCTGCTGAAACACTCATTCACGCCTTCATCACCTCTCGCCTAGACTACTGCAACAGCATTCTTTTTGGCTCCACCTCCAAAGCTCTTAATAAACTTCAGTACATCCAGAATTCTGCTGCCCGCCTCCTCACTCACTCCCGTTCCCATGACCACATCACCCCCGTCCTTCAGAACCTCCATTGGCTCCCCATCTCCCACCGCATTCAGTTCAAACTGCTCCTTCTCACCTTCAAATCCCTCCACAACCTCACCCCTTCCTACCTCACTGATCTGCTCCACCCGTACACTCCTACCCGTACCCTCCGCTCAGCCGATGCCAACCTCCTCTCTACTCCTCTTAGGACCAAGCGCCGGACCTGGGGGGACAGAGCCTTCTCAGTTGCTGCCCCCGCCCTCTGGAACTCACTCCCCCAAACCCTCCGTGACTGCACTGAGCTCAACTCCTTTAAATCCCTTCTGAAGACCCACCTTTTTAGATCCGCTTTTAATTTATGAATCGCATTGATGGCCTCCCCTCCTTTTGTTGACCTTTCAGTTGTTGCCCTCTCTTCTCTCCCTGTCTTATATCTTCCCTTTTTATTTGTAGTTTTATTGTATTTTAATCAAATGTTTGTTGTAAATTTTACTTGTCTGTTCTTTTATCACTTGTGTAAAGCGTCTTTGAGCTTCTGTAAAAGCGCTCTATAAATAAAATGTATTATTATTATTATTATTACTACACCACAGCTATAGCTGACCTCTTATGTACTGTTACCGAAGTACAAAAACTAACACGTTTGGTTAGCGTTAGCCAACTTAAACTATTGTTAGGGATGTTAAAGATAACTTCATATTTCTTTCCAGCAAAGTGATAACATGTGCCTCAAATACAATGTTCCCTTACCTTAGAACAGACATAGACATCATTGTTAATTTTATCCACGTTCAGTTGATGTTGTGGTCGGCCGCACAACTTTGGCCTGATGTGGCTTGGTAAAAGGCAAAAAATACACCCCGTCGCCCAGCCTCTCAGGATACCTGGTGTCGGAGTTTCATGTACCTCATGCACACCACTCAACCATTTTAAACTAAAAAAACACAAAAACGAACAGAAACTGACTAACTTCAACGCATCACAATGGACGTTCAAGCAGAGAATGTCCAAGTGTATTGGATAGCTGTGCGCACTGTGATTGGCTCATTGCGATTGGGGGGGGGGGGGGGATTTAGCCATAGGTCAATGGGGTTTATGCACGGTCAGTCCCGTTTACGACAAGTCAGCTCCACTACTTCCGGTTCAGCACTGCCACAACCGCTGTTTGCGGTCTTTGGTCACAACAACGGGTTAAAATGGCATTTTTTACGCGCTGTCTTCAAGACCTGCCTCGCATCAACGTGGACGATGTCCACAGGATTTTTCAGAAGCACACTGCGACGTCCCGAAGCAAGCTCAAGTTGTATATAACCAACTTCATACACGAATATGAAGGTAAGTGTTTAGCTAACACCGGTAGCTCGGAGGCAGCATCAAAGGACAGTGACAGATCTCTATTAATGATCTATGGACAGTTATATGTCAAAAATGTTGTTGATTCGGACACCGCGTGTTGTAATAACAATAATTATCACTCACATATCGCTCATTTGCTCCAGCTCCTGTCTTAGTTGAGCAACCTCCTCTCGAAGTCTCTGGTTTTCCTCCAGCACAGTGTCCACAAAGGCAGGATCCGGGCCGGCGCAGAAGTCGTGATCTTGAGCATCAACTTTTTCCCTAGTTTCCACCTTCTCTGGTCTAGCCGTACGTTCCCATACAGACAGTCTTCTCTCACCAAGAGAATAATTGTTCCAATGAAAAAGAACTGGAACGGCGCCGGTTTCAGCCTCCTTCTCCCACCTGCCTCACTCGGCTCTTTGACATCTTGCGCTGTAAAGTGTCTAATGCAGACACGGGTGTGATGATGATGATGATGATGATGAAGTTTTTCCTTCTGATATTCACAATCCATCTCTTTCGTAGTTGATCATCCGATGGAAATGTGTGAACACTAATAACAGAATCATATTTAGCCGAAGCGGCACACAAAGGAACACAGCGGCTTCATCTCATACTACTATTACTATTACTGTTATATCGGTATATATATACTACACTAAAGGTTACTATACAATCTGTCGTCTGGATTATGAACAATATCTCATTCATTTTTTTACTTCAGTCTTCAAATCTACCACCACAACCCGTCCCACAGGCTGAACCGGAAATCCTTTCCTGGCGTATGGTAAACCGGAAGTTCTAAAGAACGCGTCATGCATAAACCCCATTGCTGCAGAATCTCCCGTTCCACCTCATCGTGATGAGATTCTCCCGTTCCACCTCATCGTGATGAGAATCTCCCGTTCCACCTCATCGTGATGAGAATCTCCCGTTCCACCTCATCAGGATGAGAATCTCCCGTTCCACCTCATCGTGATGAGAATCTCCCGTTCCACCTCATCGTGATGAGAATCTCCCGTTCCACCTCATCAGGATGAGAATCTCACGTTCCACCTCATCACGATGAGAATCTCCCGTGCCACCTCATCAGGATGAGAATCTCCCGTTCCACCTCATCATGATGAGAATCTCCCGTTCCACCTCATCAGGATGAGAATCTCACATTCCACCTCATCATGATGAGAATCTCACGTTCCACCTCATCAGGATGAGAATCTCACGTTCCACCTCATCAGGATGAGAATCTCACATTCCACCTCATCACGATGAGAATCTCCCGTTCCACCTCATCATGATGAGAATCTCCCGTTCCACCTCATCAGGATGAGAATCTCACATTCCACCTCATCAGGATGAGAATCTCACGTTCCACCTCATCAGGATGAGAATCTCCCGTTCCACCTCATCATGATGAGAATCTCACGTTCCACCTCATCAGGATGAGAATCTCACATTCCACCTCATCATGATGAGAATCTCCCGTTCCACCTCATCATGATGAGAATCTCACGTTCCACCTCATCATGATGAGAATCTCACGTTCCACCTCATCAGGATGAGAATCTCCCGTTCCACCTCATCAGGATGAGAATCTCCCGTTCCACCTCATCATGATGAGAATCTCCCGTTCCACCTCATCATGATGAGAATCTCCCGTTCCACCTCATGATGATGAGAATCTCCCGTTCCACCTCATCAGGATGAGAATCTCCCGTTCCACCTCATCATGATGAGAATCTCACGTTCCACCTCATCAGGATGAGAATCTCCCGTTCCACCTCATCATGATGAGAATCTCCCGTTCCACCTCATCATGTTGAGAATCTCCGGTTCCACCTCATTCCAAAGCTGCTCTGCTGGACTGAGATCTGGTGACTGAGGAGAACTTTGGAGTCCAGTGAACTCATGGTCATGTTCCAGAAAGCAGGTGGAGATGATGTCATCTTTGTGACATCATCATCCAGCTGGAAGCGGCATCAGAAGATGCTCCACTGTGGTCATGAAGGGACGGACATGCTCAGCAACAATACTCAGGTAGGCTGTGGTGGTTAAACCGCCACGTTGGTACTAAGGGGCCCAAAGTGGGCCAAGAACACCTCCCCCCACCATTCCACCAGCAGCAGCCTGAAGCCTTGATCCAAGGCAGGATGGATCCATGCTTCCATGATGTTTCCAGCAGATTCTGATCCTAGCATCTGAATGTGGAGCTGAAATGCAGACTCATCAGACCAGCAACGTTTCTCCATCTTCTATTGTCCAGTTCTGGTGATTCTGTGTGAGTTGTAGCCTCAGTTTCCTGTTCTTAGCTGACAGGAGTGGCACCCGCTCTGGTCTTCTCCTGCATTCTGGTCCATTAACTGCTGCTACGGAGATTTTCTCTTCTTCAGACCATCTCTGGAAACTAGAGATGCTTGTAGTGGAAATCCCAGTAAAAACTCAGACCAACAACCATTAAATCCCCTTTCTTCCTCGTTCTGATGCTCAGGTTGAATTTCAGCAAGTCATCTTCATGTCTACATCCTATGCTGCCGTGTGATTGGCTGGTCTATCGAGTGTTGACAGGTAATTGAACAGTGGACGGGTTAAAGTGGATGATGAGTTTGTATTTATGCCCACAGCTGTTCTCATTTGTGTTTTCAGCTTTAATCTGTTGTGGAAAAGACAAAATCCTTTTCTGGTGGTAAAATAATCACCTGTACTTGTTCTGTACTTTTAAAAAGTTATTTATTAAACTTCATCGCCTCTCCCAGCTCAACCTCACCTCCACTCACCCTGCATGTAGTATCATCTCTGAGGACTTTGTGATGCACGTGCACGTGTGTCTGTCTGCCACTTTTCATTTAGCTAACATTATGGTTCAGGAACAAGTTTCGAGAAAGGAGCAGATGATGTCAGTGAGTCATGCAGTGACAGACGGTTATGTGATAACGATGCCGTTATCTGTCCATCAGATGTGATAATGGACCATAGATGTGGACGTCACTCACTTCCACAGTCTGGTTGTCTCAGAGAAACGGGTCACAGACAAGGACTAATCACAAAGTCCTTGTTCGACATGTCAGAGTTTCATCATGTCTCCAGCTCCGAGCACACAGATAAATCTTTTACATAATGCTGTCAAAGCTGAAGATGAGATCATATCAGACAGACGAAGCCTTTGTTCTGATTTTATCCTTTCACATCACTGCTGTTTGTTTTTGTGATGCGTAAACAAATGTTTGTTTTCATAGTCTGCTTTATCTCCTAACTGTTGTAGGACCAGCAGTGTTCAAGGACTTCACACATTTAAGTTGGTTTCTCTTCTACATGAGCAAAGAGGTTAGTTTAAAAAAAAAACATTCAAGGGTTCACAAACTTTCAAGAACCACTCCATATATGCTGATTCATGGGTCACGAGTCTGGTCCAACCTTTTATTGCTAAGAGCAAGGAGCTGTGCTGGGGGAGGGGCAGCTCTCTATCACCCTGGAAGAGGGGAAAATAATAGTTCCCTCCTCATCCACTAGGGGGTGGCTGCAAAAGGGAGTCAATCCCCAAAGATTCCCAAGTAGTCCAGAGGTTTAGCGCAAGTTTTTCACCGAATTGTGCACTTGCAGATAAAAGCAATAAGATAAATGCTTCCTTAGGACATAATAAAGGATTTTAGCCTAAGAGCCCAACACAGATATTGGAAATATCCATATAGAGCATAGAAGTTGTTTTATTAATAAAAAAAATTAAGACATAAGAATAACGTGGGTGATAAATTGTTTTTTGTACATAAAGGAAAGTGAATCTGATTTGAATTTGTCCACAGATTATTAAACCTCCAAAATGATGTGTAAAATAGAGTATCAGGACACCTAGTAGCTGTACACCTTCCATAAAGTACTGCACAATATAGGCTGATTCTTTTTTTAGTGGTATGTTAATAAAGAACTTTTTATTTTTGTTTCAGATTTAAGCATAAAGTGTTTCTCATAAAATAAGCCTAACTGATGCTAAAAATCAGCAGAATCAGAATGCAGATGATCCTCTCACAGCTGCATCCTGGAGTACAAGATTATACAATTCAGGTAAGTAACATACAATAATAGTAATTAACAATGACTTGTATGTTGCTACACAGAGCAGGGACAGCTAAATTAATTAGCTAGGCCAATATATTTGACAGCTAATGCTAGCACAGAGCTCTGTTTTTTGGGGGACTATAGCCAAAGGATAAGCTAGCTAGAGTCTAGCTACTGTCATCTAGAATACAAGTTGTCATTGGACGCTCACCATTTAAGGTAAGTTTTTAATCAATTGCCTACAAGTATTGTACATGTGCCGTGACTGCAGTATTTTGGTCAATTTGTTCCATTATTTATGTGGCCTCAGCATTGAAACTGAACTCAGCCAAGAAGGTAGAACTTAGCATGATCTGCAGATCAATTCACAGAGCTGCAACCAAACAAGAATACATAAGTCAGGTAGAAATAAAATAAAACATTTAATAAAAACATTAATAATAGGCTGTATGTTTCTAAAAAAGAGTGAAAGCTAAGTTGGTTGCTCAATTGTGGTTAATTTGTTATATTGTGTGTATGACAGTCTGTTAAGACCAAACTCAGTCCAAAAGCCGGAACTCAGCATGATCAAAATGCAGTAAATCCTTACACAGAACTACATAACCAAGACTACTTCAGGCAAGTAAAAAAATAGTTAATCATGAACAATGAGCTGTAGCTATCTTGCTACACTGAGTGAAAGCTAAATTCAGAAGCATTATATTGATTCTTTTTTTTTTCTCATTATACTCGATATGGCAGTTTGTGACTCATCAACATGGAACTGAACTGGGATTGCCACGTCATTTGCCAGAAGGACACTACTGAACCCTTGAAATGTCCCTTAAAGGGACATTGTGTAATCGGGAGCAGCTCCCTCGTACTTTTCATGCTGCATTCGCGTGAAACCGGGCAGACCGACGACATCCGCTGCATGTAAAGTTATCACCAGCCTCTGTGTGAAGACGTGGTCCGTCAGTTACAGTGACATCAGTCCACATCTGATTTGTTGTCATGGCGATGTTGTATTGTTTTCCCTGACCCATGTTTTACCGTCTTTCGCTCGGCTTCATTGATTAAAATGACATCTGGTGTGTGACCAACGGCCGTCTGCCCGACTGCACGTGAACGCAGTGGTGTGTCCGGTGAGTTTCTGTGTTTTCCTACGTCACGCTTCTCCTGAACGCAAAAACATGGCGATACGACATGGCAGCCTCCACCGAGCCGCCCCGCTCGATGTGTAAATGAATGATACGAACGGCAAATTTAGAACTTAGAGGAGCACTTCAGTTTGTTGATGGGAGTGATTACTGATTAATGAAAAAACACTTTTGAACCAAATAATCAGTTTTTGTGAATAAAACACAGGAGAACTTACACAATATCCCTTTAAGGTGCCCTGGGACAAGTGATAGTGATAAAACAGACACTTAAAGTTTCTATCTAATGTAGAGCAATTCTGTGCCATTTACGCTCTTCCAACCAAAATTTGGGAATGATCAGATAGCAAACAATTTTTCATTGTGTGGCAAGGTACATAAGGAGGGACCAGGTGGGATTCGATCCCCCAGACTCCTGGAAGATAGTAACATGCTCTTACCAGTCAGCCAAAAGGATATCCCTAGGGGCTTTCGGACTGTAGGAACCTTTTGGAGTTCCTAGAACCTTTTCGGGATCCAGGCCATTTTTTTGCACATTCAGACATATAGGAACTCGGGACCTCGGCCCTCAGTTCCTATAACTTTTTTAGCTCCTACTCCGAGACAGGGTCTTTTGGAGGTTCCATAGGAACTGATATACGTAGATGTTTTGTGATTGGTCAAATTGGCAAGCCCCGCCCTTTGTGTGACCTCTGCTTCTTCCAGCCCCGCAACATTAAAAAAAGTCCGCTGTTACAACTGTTTACTGAGACCATGATAACAACCAGAACTATTACAACAGGAGTGTACCAATTCATCATTAGATCGATGCATCACAATGGTACACGTCCCAAATCGATAACTAGCTTTTTAAAAAATGTCCACAAGTAATTATTTTCATACTACTTTAATGACCCAAATACAACTGCAAAGTGTGGCAGTAGAATCTGCAGCTGCTGCACGGACACTTAGGTTAACAAGACGTTATGGGATACATGTGACCGTGATGAGGGAAGGCTGGTGAGTTAGCTTTTATAACAGCTTTGAATAAAAGAGATGAGAAACCTCAGTTTTGTATCAGATCTTCTGGGGCATAAATTTGCCTCTGTCGCAGACGATTGCATCACACATGGTCCCTATCAAGGTCCCTCATGTGCGAATCAGTTTCGCTCCAGTTTCCCGGAGGGAATTCCGGCTGTAACGGAAGGGTAGTTGTTATGATTAAACTCGAGATGGGTAGTTATAGGAACTGCGTTCCTAGAAAATCTCTGAATGCGCCTCCTGTGGCCAAGTAGCCAGGGCACATGATCGATCAGAGGCATGGCCCTGTCCCAATACCCACCCTAAACCCTACACCCCTGTATGAAGTGCACACTTGACAGAAGTGCACATTAAGGGTTGGAGTGTGCAGGTTAGTGCGGGAAAAAGGCAGAACTGGGACAGTGATGGTTCCTCCATCATCCTGCACCACAGCATCATTTCATGTCATTGCTTCATCTCTGTTCCTGGTGAAGAGACGTCATTTTCCCACCTAAACGGAACTAAGTTCATTCCATCTGTTAATAAATTATAATAATGATGATAATAATAATAATAATAAATAACTTGAACTTATATAGGGCCTTTCAAGGAACCAAAGGTTGCTTTACAGAGGAAATAAATAAACGAAAACACCACAAGGATAAAACAACAGGGAAGGATTTTTTTTTTTCTTCTCCCCCTTTTAATAATGTCAAAATAAGTACACTTTATCACATTTGGAAGTAATCTGATCATTATATGGTGTATAAAGTCTGAAAAATATAATGGGGATTTTCAAATATTTCATTAATTTTGATGGTTTTGCAAAATTATTTAAAACGGATATTTGACAAGAGCTCCTAGGCTAAAATTCAATAACTGACCCTAAGGACCCGTCATGCAAACAATGGCGCTTTTATCCGCAATTGAACAATCCTTTCACTAAGTCATCGACCAAACTTCACAGCAGAAATAAACATATTTACAGCATAATAAACATATTTACAGTAGAAATATACAGTTACAGCAGAATAAACACGTCCCCAGTAGACATAAACATGTTTACAGCAGAATAAACATATTTACAGTAGAAATAAACACAGTTACAGCAGAATGAACATGTTTACAGCAGAAATAAACATGTTTATAGTAGAAATAAACATGTTTACAGCAGAAATAAACATGTTTACAGCAGAAATAGACATGTTAACAGTATAATAAACATATTGATAGCAGAAATAAACATGTATACAGCAGAATAAACATATTTACAGTAGAAATAAACACATATACAGCTGAATAAACATATTTACAGTAGAAATAAACATATTTACAGCAGAAATAAACATGTTTACAGTAGAAATAAACATGTTTACAGCAGAAATAAACATGTATACAGCATAATAAACATATTTACAGTAGCAATAAGCATGTTTACAGCAGAAATTAAAATGTTCACAGCAGAAATTAACATGTTTACAGCAGAAATAAACATGTTTACAGCCTGGTTTGAAAGATCATTGTAGGTTTGCCACCAGTCCTACCAACTCTTGAATTTTTTCATTTGTATTATTACTACCATTGCCTAAATTTTTTTTCGTTCCCTTCGGGTTACCTGGTAGCCCATGGGTCTGTCACGCCTCCTATAACTCGGCCTTTTATATGTAAATGTATCAAAAAGGCGCCATCCAGCAGAAATGCCTCAACCCAATTAGCAGATACTTAGCTTAGCCCTAAACTGGATGTCTTTCAGATCAGATGCACTGAGGGAACTGGAATATAATCTTGAATATTGTCTGTTGCCAGATATGATGTCACACAGTCTACTTACGTCTGGTTGGCACACTGCAAGAACTCAAATCTTAGCAAGTATATTTTTCTAATTTCTAGTCAAAACATCTCATCACACTCAAAATGAGATAAATTTACTTAAAGAGAAACATTTCAGTGAGATATAAGATCTTGTTTTAAGGCAATGCATCTTATTTCAAGAAATCTTATCAAGAACATTTTGCTTGTTCTATTGGCAGAATTTATTTTTCTTATTACAAGCAACAAAATAAATAAAATCTTGGTCACTCTTAAAATAAGTATTGAAAAAAAAAGCAACTTTTTTTGTGTGTGTGATCAGCAAAAAAAATCTGCCAGTGAAAGAAGCATAATGATGAGATATCTTAATTAGAAATGAGAAAAACTGGTCAGATCTTCAGTGGATGAGCGTGCACCTGTTTGGGTGTGTGGGCACACTAAAACACGATAACCCAGATAATACAAGGCCTGTTCAGCAGGGAGTGGTCACGGACCACACTGACTGCAAAGCTGTGGACATTTTGGTTTGGGATAGACGTGAAATAGAGCAGCTTGTCCTCATGAAGGCCTGACTGAGCATGTAACTTTAATAAACCAGGAGCTACAAGCTTTATTTGGCATGAAATTAGTTTGACTGTTATTGTTTCTCTGTGTGAGCTCCTCGTCATCAGAGTCTGAGGACTGAACTTAAGCCTGCGTATGAAAACAGGTATGCCAGTCTGAGGTCATCTAAACACGGCAGTATAACACGCGCATAAAGGCCCTGTTATACTTAATTACAAATATACCCCCCACCCACCACCACCACATGCACTCCAAATGTCCCACAAAGCAGCATTTTTATATTATTGGCTGCTATTTTATTAATTATAGCTAAAACCATGTCAGAGGTATAGTTCCTCGGCTGTAACATGAGGCTTTTTAGACCTGAAACTCTGCAAGCTGCTTATGTGAGGCACGTTGATCATCTGATGGGACAGATGATTTCCATGGTAAATCTGCTATTTCCCGCAGTAAACTTCATTTCTGAAGCAATCAACAGAGAAATCTCCAAGTAGCTTCATGCGGTCAGAGGCTGATATTTTGAGGTATGCAAAATACATACCTCAAATGATGATGGCTTTTTTTAGGGGGGGGGGTGTCTGTTCAGCTAGACAACAAACTGGTAAGCATCTAGACTTTTGCAGGCTTTTAAGTCTGCTCCAGTGTAAGGATATGCACAGTTAATCATATAATGGTATAAGTCATGGGGCGTGAATTCAGGTGAAGAACTTGGCCTTGACCCTGGACTGAGGAGTCCCCCAAGGAGGCTGCTTAGGACCTCTGTCATTTTCAGTTTTTACTAATGTACTTATATTGCTTATTTTTGTATTTTACTTGTCTGTAAAGTGACCTTGGGTTTTGTGAATGGCACCCATCTGCGAGCTGTTTTTACATCTACCAATGGTAGAGCCGTCTGTTAAAGGGTTAAAAAATGGATATTATGAGTGTTGGACCTCATTTAAAATTTGCCTGAAAAATTTGAGTTAGAAAGTGGCTTAAACTTTCGTTTAGGCTTTTTATTCAAACCAAGGTAGGTCATAAAAGTCTGCTGTCGACAGCAGGTCTAGGCTCTGCTCCGGTGTCGTCTTAGCAACCGCTGGTCTGGACTCTGGTCCACACAGGAGCCAGCGGCGGAGCCAGAAAGTTTTTACTGGGGTGGCCAGGGAGAGACCATTACTCACACAGGGGTGACCATAAGTAGACACCTCAGAGCGCATGTAGTAGGTACCTCAGATGACTGTAGTACTTTAGCCTAGCTAGCGTGGCTAGACTGGCTACCGTTATGAACAAACATGTAATCTGTACATATGTACATTTGTGAGTTTTCTTCTCCGAGTCCTGTCTCTCTCTGGAGGTTGCTATTGTTCCCTTTTCTCTGGCCCATGGTGGAAGATTAAATAAATCATGTAGTCTGAACCTGCATAAGTTATCTGGGAGGATTTCCTGAAGACCAGTCACTCCTACTTTTCACTATTTTCAACTGTCACATCATAATGTTTTGATTTTTGGAACTGAACAAATACCAGGACTCAAACATTATATTTCCCCGACACTTTCACGTCATATCTTGACCTCATCTGCATTAAAAGCCGAGTCTTGCATGTAAACACACGTCTTCTCATAGTTCAATAATGCTTTTTCGGTGTTTTCTTGCCCTCTGGTTGCGCGTGCATCCTATCTGTGATGTTGCTTGGAAACCCATCTATAAGGAGCCTAAAAAAAAGCCATCATCAATGGAGCCCTGATATTGGATTCACCATGGTAACCACTGACAAACACCTAGTTATTTCACCTGATTGGAGCTAGAAGTTTTCATTCAAGCATGGGGCAATACGAAGAGGTGTTTAGTTTAAAAAAAGAAAAAGAAAAAATAGGGATCACTGCATCATGGATGAAAACTGATGTCTGAGTCAGTGTGGAAGTGGGAATCCACTTGTCCACTGTCTGAATGGTTAACTTTACATGTGATTGAAATGTTAGTGAATAAAATTAAATCTTAATTTTATTTAGATTCAGTTCCACTGGGAAAAACCATAAATGGAGAAAACTGGAACTTTTGAAACATTATAGAACTCATTGAGCTCCTTTCTTGTAATTTTTTACCAAACACTCGGGCCATTTCTATGGAGTTATATGGAACAATTTTAAAAATGTGGCTGATCTCACAATAAAAGAGAATCCTTTAAAAAATTCCTGGATCCAGAAGGTGATCCGGATCACCACCAACATTTAATGGGTTCGTTCTTAGACTGAGGCACACAGCTGGTGAAAATTTCAGGTCAATCTGTCCAGAACTTTTTCCATAAAGTTGCTGACAGACAAACCAACGCTACCAAAAATACTACTTCCTTGGTGGAGGTACTAGAATAAGAATCACTGCGCTTACATGCAGCCAATAACTTTCATAACCAGCATATTAGCAATAACCCGGTTGCACACGGCCATGTAAACACTGGCAAAAACCCGAATATGCTCATTTTCGGGTTTTTAAAAACCGGAATATTACCCGTGGGTTACTCCTCTTCTAACCTGAATATTTGATCATGTAAACGCGTATCGGAATATCTCCATTGAAAGGAATATTTAATTGTGTTCTGCGCATGTCCTATCTGCAAGGATTCTTGGTCTTTTGAGTAACCTACAGGGAGTATTTGTACCAGTGATCAGACGGTGCTCTGTACAACTTGCTAGTTTATATATCACCATGGCAACACGCATCCCGAGAGGAGCTGGTGTGCAAACAGTTACTTCGTGGGGCTCCATCACTTATGTGGCAAAGTTTGACAAAGGCATGACAGAAAAATTCACTGACTGCAGCCGGAGTCAGTGAACTTCATCATTACAACCGTTCCAGTCCTGACTGAGACCTTCATCTGTCCGGGGGACTGTGCTGGAAACGGGAAGCGTGGATGTGCACAGCTCCAGCTCCGAGCTCCATCTCCACCACACGTTCTCTCCTTCTATGACCCGTCAAGTACTGCTGGTGGGTCAGTACCAGCACCAGCAAACGACTGCTGTCGGCTCCGGACTGCAGTCCAGCCAGCTGCCTCTCACGGATCCACAGTCAAGCTAACCGGCGTTATGTCAGCTGTAACTCTGAAACTTGGCTGGTTTGACCGCAGTGGCTCCAGATGGTTCATTATCCACCATCGTAATGACGTTTTGCGTTGCGGTTTGGGTCGGGATAATCCAGTTATCATGTATTCCGGAGTAACTCTGCTCACGCATGTTAACAGGTTATTCCTAATCTTTCAGAAACCGGAATATTGACCTTAACCCGAATTTTGATGGCATGTAAACGTAGTCAGTGACGGCCTTAACCCGGCGTGGCATGGATGCTAGCAGCTTGTGGCATATCTCAGGTGTTATGGAGGACAAACATGGTTCCATCACAGCCTTGAGCTCTTCTTTATTGTTTGGTCTCTTCCTGTTCAGCTTTTTCTTGACAATGCCCCACATGTTTTCAATGGGGTTCAGGTCAGGTGAGTTTGTGGGCCAGTCAAGCATGGTGATCCATGGTTATTGAACCAGGATTTTGTACTTTTGGCGATGTGGGCAGATGCCAAGTCCTGCTGGAAGATGAAGTCTGCATCCTCATACAGCTGGTCCACTGAAGCAAGCATGAAGGTCTCTGCATTGATGCTGGACTTGATGAAGCTCACAGGTCCATTCCTGATGAAGTCCTCCACACTTTTGAAAGGCCCTTTCCTGACCATCTCTTCCAGGCTGCTGTCAGCCCTCCGGCTTCTACACCGTTTTCTTCCACACGTCTTCCTTCCACTTAACGGCGCTATACCTGATTTTGCACATTTGCGAACCGTGAGCGATGTGAACAGTGTAGTTTGAACTGTAAGCCCCGCCCCTTTCTCCCAGTGAGAAACGCTCCTACTCTCGTTTTTCTCTCCTCCCACTCAACATGCACGAAATAACGTGCACATTTCATACTCGTGCACAAAGAAAATCTCCAGAGAAAACTTGCATCTTCCAGTGAATTTACTGTTTTGGTTGCAGTAAATGGCTGCGGATCAGCTAAATGACATTTTCTATCATAACCGGTAGTTTACCGTAACTACAGTTATGTAAACAGATGCACAGTTATGACGAGTTATGATGTTATAGGCGACGTTACAATGTGACAGCCTGATAAAGTTTCTAACCAGCCAGTTCCAGAAGCAGTGATGTAAAGCTTCGCCGTGTTACGGTGTAAATATCACTATTATATACGGCAGACCAGCAGAGGAAGCGCCAGCACCCGAGGACGTAAATGTTACTGAGAAGAAAGTTATTGAAAAAAATACCTGTCCAGGCAGATTTCCAGTCCACATTCAGTCCGAGGCGTCCAGCTGCTCTCTACCTTCATTACAATCCACCGAGAACACAAACTTTATTCCTTCTTTGGTCTCTCCTGCGTTTCAAGCCTCTCTCCTCCTCAGTTTAGATGCTGACAGGCAGTTTTGCTGCGGTATCGTCACTTTCCCTTCGTAGACGCCATGCGGTTCTGTTTACAAGTGCTGCCGTGCACGCGAGAGAGGAGGGCGCTTCTCGTTAGAAAAAGCTGTGAGTGGCTGATAGGAAACCGAAACTTATGTAGAACGAACCGCATTGGCATGAAGAGAGCGTCACGCCATCCTTAGAAACCTAAACTAAAAAAGGCCTGGATTCATGCATATATGCAATCAATGAGGGTTTTATTTTTATGAAATTACCTCTTTTAACACACATTATACCGTGTAGAAAGCATTTCTCTGAAAGAGATTAAAATAAAATCAGGTACAGGGCCTTTAACTGTCCATTAATGTGCTTTGAGACAGCACTCAGAGAACATCCAGCTTCTTTTCTATCACTTTTTGTGTCTTTCCCACCTTGTGCAGGAAGTCAGTGATGGTTTTCAGCACAACTGTCAGATCAGCAGTCTTCCCCATGATTGTGAATTCTTCTAAACCAAGACAGGGACTTTTTTAAAGGCTCGGGGCACTTATGCAGATGTTTTGGATTGCTTACCTGATTAGAATGTGACACTCTGAACCTACAATACTGGAGCTTTTCACAGTATTCTAATTTTTTGAGTTTTTGAATTTGAGGTTTTCTAAAGCTGCAAGTCCTAATCAGCAACATCCAAACAAACAAAAGCTTGAAATATATTGATTCACATACTGTTTGTCTAAACACAATGTAAATTGCACCTTTTAAGTGAAATACATGAACTTTTTAAAGGTGTCATAACCTAGTGTTTTACATCCACAATCCTTCTTAAATTATCTTCAAATGAATTTTTAATTCTAGTTGGGTGGACGAAAATTTAATGAGCTCATTTTAACCTCTTTTTATCCCCAACTTTTGTTTGTCGCGAGAACACGTACGAGAGTTAGAGCTATCTGTAAGCGCGTTCACGAGGCAAACGTCAAAACCAAAACAAAGTTTTATCAGGACAGAGCAGGTGAAGGAAATGATGTCCCAACAGAGAAAAACGTGATAAAAACTTAACGGTATGGTTGATAGAGAGGATCCGCGGAGTAAAAGGGCTGGACTCTGATGAATATAAGGAGCAGACGTCTGACGTGAAGTTAACCAAACAGTGTTAGCTTCTGTAGCTACATTAGCAGCTTGTCCGCTCATCAACCACCGTTTACTGGTCTCTGACACAAAAGATAATAAGTTACACAAGCAGCAACACTTACCGACTGCACATCCTCACTGATAAATATAATCCACAGGTCCCTAGTACTGTCCCTTCTGTCCACTCAGGCCGACCACGAGCAGCTGTAAGGCGGACACGCTTCTGCGCAGGAGCCGGTGAAAAAGCAGAGCTCATAACTTTATTTTCTGAACATCCGATCTTGGAAATTCCAAGTGTAGATGGTAGTTAGTGTCAAAAATATGAAGGGCACGAGGGTTGGAAGCAGCTCTGGGTCTTTACTGGAAAGCAGCAGCGAAAATCCCCCAAACGCAATATCTCGGCGAGAAACGCTTATACGGGCATTTTCAATACAGGGAGCCAGTTAACCATGCCTTTGCGCCTTGAATGAGGATGGATTCATGTCTGGGGCTCAGACACTATGACAGGCATCCACAAAGCTGGGCCTCTGCTGGCTTTTGCCACAGCAGGAGACGCAGTGTGACTTGCAACACTCAGGCCGACCACGAGCATCTGTAAGGCGGACACGCTTCTGCGCAGGAGCCGGTGAAAAAGCAGAGCTCATAACAAAGACGCTAGCTTAGCAGCTCGCTCGCAGCCTCTCTAGTTCACGTCATAACAGCTGGTCATAACTCCTCCGTGGCCGATAATCAGCGGCTTTTAGGTGGCGCTAAAGAGGCTAGCTTAGCAGGCCGTGGCAGTTGACGTCAACGCCAGAGGCGGGTCCAAATCGCGTGCTGTGGAGTGCGCGCTCTTGTGGCCGATTCTGGGATGAAGAGAGAGCTCAAGCTGAAAAACGAAGCCACTTTCACTTTCAGGAGTTTCTGGCACTTTTTTACTCAATTCCTACCCCAGTACACATGTTTTAACATGAAAAAGTGGGATTTCTGGGTGATGACTCCTTTAAGGATATTCAAATTTTTTGGGTAGTACCTGTATATTTCTGGTTCTTAATAGAAATTACATTGTATTTCTGCTGTTTTGAATACAACTGTATTGTGGCATGTGTTTTAATGGCATATAGGCCAATAAACGGACCTTTGACTCATTATAAAAAATCATGTGGCCCTTGAAGTTTTGTATTTGCCTACCTTTGATCTAAAGAAATGACACAGAACTGGTCAAACCCGAGCTGATGTGGACAAAGAAAGCTTCATCTGTGATCTATAAGCTGTGTGAAGGTGCCAGTAGAGAGTCTGTTTGTACTGCTCCGGCTTGAGCTGTAAAAAAAAAAAAAAAAAGAGCAAAAGCAAAAACAGTTATTGTTGAGGAATATTTTATGGCCAGACATTACAATCCTGCAGATAACCCTGATTCTCTCAAAGCAGCTGATAAGGAGGGCAAATTTAAGTGCAAAGGCAGAGATGAACTCAGAGGCTAGGTTTTTGGATTTGAACACATCAAATAAACATTACCAAGGGTTCACATGTGTTGCATCTTATCTTCAGGTTGATTTGACTTAAGCAGATGTTAAAAGAGTTGTTTGTTGCAGGAGAGCTTTGCCTCTTTGATCTTCAGCCACAAGTTTCTGAGTTCGTAGACTCAGAAATTTATTCTCAGATTATAGAAATATTCACTCACATTTTTCATTCTAATGTCTTCACTGGTATAAAAAAGAGAAAAATGATAATATTTCCCATTCCACCGCACTGACTTGCTGCAGAAATCAATCATTTTCCTCCAGGTGGCCCTGCGCTCTCTCCTCAAGTGAATTATCAAACCTCTTTACCTCATAGTTGTGCGATTCGGTGCGATAAAGAAAAATGAGCTAAATTTTTCCCACATGTTTGCAAAATGCCACAGCTGGCCGGACCACAGAGGCACAGAGCCGTTGGTCTGCTGGCCTCCACAGGAGAAAAGATGCCGGGCCAATGAGTTTAAATCATTTCCCAACTACGTGTCTGCAGCGGTGATGAAAGCTGCTGAGACCGGAGCAGACTGAGTCCTCACGGCATCAGGACCAATAAAAGAGCTGGAAATGTGTTGAAAAGCAAAGAAAAGAGAAATACTTGCACACTAAAGCCACTCTGAATGAAATATAATCAGTATATCTGACTGCTCCAGCTTCATAAAGGCGTCCAGCTGACCTGCAGAAAGAGGGGTGCACGATAATTATCAGGCCAATAACAAGAAATTATTATGTCATTCCAATACGTCTGATATCATGACGTTTTGCCCCGTAAACATACAGTAAGGTAGACCGAGTTTCGCTCCTCTCATTTCCACACAAAAATTAGACATTAAAAAGGATCTGAACAGAAGTTTTTTTTTTTTTTTTTTTACTAAATGCATCATCTATTTGTGAACTAAAAAATAACCAGGAAACAATATCCGTAAGTAATTTATAATTTTCACAATTAATCAAAAACAAGAGGTTTTTGTCTCAACTAGGGATGCACGATAAAATCGGCCCCCTATCGGTATCGGCCTATATCGGCCTTAAAGGGACTAGAGGCAGGAATTGTGAACGAATAAACAAGCATGTCCAGTTTTTAATGCTAATGGGTGATGAAGCGCTAAAAACCAAAAAGAATGAGCCCACCCACGTCTCTCTCCGTTGCCTTGAACAGGCTGTGTGCTGCAAAATGTGGTGATTTGGTGGTGAATTTCCCGCGCTGTCCTGCAGACGTGACGTCAAATGACGCTGCATCCGCGTCCCCGACAATTTTGATACAGGAAGGAGACACTGCAGCAGTAAATTCAAACACTGTAAGCGATAGTTATGGATTCTTCTGCCGTCAGCAAACGATCCAGATCAACTGAAAGACACTAAAAAGTGGAACTATGAAGAAAAAGACTTTATCAGTGTAGTAAACATTGTTATAGCTTCAGTTTGTGCTGCCGTGACGGCTTGGCTTGTGGCTGCAGTTACCTGCAGCACCAGTCGGGGCAGTCGCGAGTCACGTTTCTTAATCTTGCCTCAAGTCCCTTTAAAACTGAGTATTGGACATTGGCCACCCCACCGATATTTAACCGATATTTGACCGATCAGCCCGCTGTTTCTAAAGTTCAAAACCCCCCAAAAACAACTTCTTCAAAAATGTTTTTTTTACAGCCTTTAAAACTTCTAAAGACTAGGGATGGGAAAAAATATCAATACACTGAAATATCCTGATATTTTCATATGCTGATATCATATTGACATTTAAAAACATGGTATCTATTTTACACACGAAATCTTGCGATATTTCATCGTTCTGTTACGAAATCTCACAAGAATTCAGAAAAATTTGCTTTATTTTCATATGCTGACATCATATTGATATTTAAAAACGCAGTATTGATCCATTTTGCTAAAGAAATCTCATGATATTTCATCATTCTGTTGCGAAATCTCGCAAGAATTGACAAAAATTTTGCAATATTTTCATATGGTGGTATCATATTGACATTTAAAAACGTGGTATCGATCTATATCATTTACGAAATCTTGTGATATTTCACTGTTCTGTTACGGAATCTCGCGAGAATTCACGAAAAATTGTGATATTTTATAACAGAACGATAAAATCTTGCGAGATTTTGTAAGTAAAATAGATCGATATCACGTTTTTACATATTGATTTGATATTAGCATATGAAAATATTACGATATTTCAGCATATCAATTTTTTTCCCCACTTCTATTTTTCAAAGTGTCGGAAACGAATAACAAAAACTGCTATCCTTATTTTTTTCAGCTTCAATATCAGCATCAATATCAGTTATCAGCCACAAGTTTTAAAATATTGGCATATCGGATATCGGCCAAAATTCCAATATTGTGTATCTCAACTGTACCCATAAAATAAAAGTACTGAGTACAGCTGAGACACCATTGAAATGGCTGGAAAACTGATACTGCTAATGAACTATTAAAACTTCAATTACAACTTTTTTACATTTTATTAAGTTTTCACTTTTTTTTTTAGAAATTAAAAAGAACTAATTATTTAATGGATACTGCAAACGGTACAAATGTAAACACAATAACAGTGCAATAATAACAGAATGACAAGTCAGAGTAGCGGACGGTTCAAATGTAAAATAAATTTAAAAAAAAAACCAAAACTGCCTTTGATTTGTTCCAATTTTGCCTTATTGTGAATTTAAATCTTAAACGCTACGCTGCTGAACAGCATGCAAAGCAATAGCGTTCTGCTTCGAGGATGACCTCCTCGCACATTTCACTGAATTATGTGAAAACCTGACATGCTACGATGTCATGGAATATCTCAGTTTTTAGTGCACAAAACAACATTTACAGATATATAACTAAACTTTTAAAGTAACATGAAGGGAGGAAGATATTAATCGTGAAAGCAACATGGTAAAATTAAAACCTTACCTGTCCATAAATACTTTTTTGAATATCTTCACTGCGGAGATTCACACAAAGCTGAATTTTCCCACGTTTAAAAGGATGCTAATACGCATGTGCACACCAAAAAATTCACAGCAAAAGCTTGCTGCATGCGCAAGTAAATGGCGTCACAACTGTACTCAGTCTATAATCAGGAGCGCAGATGGGACTTTTAAACTAAACGATTTCAACTCAATAAGTTATTTTTGTGTAATTTGGGCTTTAACCTCAAAAGAAAGCTTTTTTCTTTCTCTCTTTCTTAAGATCAGATGTGCAGAGGCTGAAAATCCCAGTTTTAAGGTTTTTTCTCTGGTGGGGAAAAAATCCTGCTGCTTCACAGGGGAAACCCCAAACAGCTTCCAAACCTCTTTCTCTTCTTATTTTAGACACCAGCTCCGCCCTGCAGTTTGGGTTTTTGACTTGGTATGATAATGTTTGCTTGTTATCAGTTATCGGCCTTTAAGAGCTAAAAGTTATCGATTATCATATCGGTTTAAAGGGGAAACTCAGTAACTTTTTTACCTCAATAGATGCTTTTCGGAATCCCCGTGGGGCTAAACAAAGTGTTTACGGAGCGATTCAATGTTTCCCCCCCTCCCGCCGGGGCCTCTGGCCTGCGAGCAGCTCTATGCAACTTTGCCTGCGCCGAGTCCAGGCAAAGTCCAAAACCCCCCCCCAAAAGTTCTTCTTCAAAAACGTCTTTTTTACAGACTTTAAAACTTCTAAAAACTAACAAACTTAACAAAAAATATCGATACACTGAAATATCGCAACATTTTCATATGCTGATATCATATTGATATTTTAAAAACAGTATCAATCTATTTACCTAACAAAATCTTGCGATATTTCATCATTCTGTTACAAAATCTGGCGAGAATTCACAAAATTTCGGCCCATCATTCAAGATTTTGTAAGTAAAATAATCATACCGGTTTTAAATATCAATTTGATATCGGCATACGAAAATATCACGATATTTCAGTGTATCAATATTCTTTTCCACCCCTTTTTTTTCAAAGAGTCGGAAATTGATATCAGTTATCGGCCACATGAGTTTTAAAATATTGGCATATCGGAATTCCAATATCGTGCATCCGTAATATGGACACTAATCTTGCTGTGAGGCGTCTGTGCTGACCACCGTCCCGGCCTGCACAGGTTTCAGCCATATTAAAACTGATTTTTATCATGTTAGTTACGGACTCAGAGTTCCTGGGATCCCCCCCCCCTCTTGTTTTCTCTCTGCCCAGCTGTTGGCTGGTGTTGTGAGTCCGGGCTGCATGCCGGCTTTTCGCTGGGCATCTTGTGTTTGCAGCTGCTCTGCTGCAGATGCGACCCTGCTGATACAGCAGCAGGAAACAGGGAGCATCCAGATCCTTCGGCAGCCTTGACAGAGCGATACAGCCGGGGTGGCCTATCAGCCATGCAGGTGGACCCGCTGACACAAAACAACACGTCTGTGGGACGGCAACACCAGCACTGAGTCACTGTTTCAGATGGTCAATGATACTGTAGCAGAGACGGTGATACTGGAAGCATTACTGGACGGTAGTCACGAGAGGTCGATGCTCTGCACTGACCTCTCATCTACACAAGGCCTGCACATCTCTGGCAAAAACAAAGCAGTCTCCAGGGAAACAAACGGACCTGCCTGGCAGGACTTCTTCTGTTACACAACATAAGCATGAAATATGTTCATGCAGAAGCACTTTTATCATCAGAACTCTGCAAAAAATATTTGAATAATGCGATTCAGCAAATGGAGATTAAAATGATGATCTTGTACCAGCGATGAGAAGCGAATGTTCGGAAACAAACATGTTCCAGAATGACAGGCCTCATTTATAAAGCTAGCTTACGCACTAAACAGGGCCTGAAAGGGGTGAAAGTTCCAGGCAAAGTTTGTGATTGATGGAAAAAAAAAACCTGAGAGGAGAATATGCGCACCTGTATGCAAACTGAAGCTCGTGCAGGAACATTTTGGAGATGGGGAAGTGATGGCATAGTGCAAGTATAGTGATGGCATGTACCGATACATTACGGTGTGTAGCAAGAATTATAGATTTACTGAGAGAGGTTTGAGAGACCCAGAAGATTTCCTGGACCATGATCACTGACTGCTATTCCAACCTTACCCAAAACTAGAGATGGGCGATACCAACATTTTTCATGCTGATGCGATGCACTGTAAATTATAATATTGATTTTAACAGAATCTATCTAGTAGGCAGAACTTAATTTTAACTTTGTTGCTAGTAATACTTATTTTGAATAAGTTCTTTGGAGGGCGACATGTTAGATAACTTAATTTACTTAAGTTGAATCAGCTTAATTAAAACGAGTACAGGGACATTGGGGATGGTGAGGGAGCAGGTTTCCTGTATTTAACACCGATCCAGCAGCTGCTGCACAGCCACAGAGACGCATGTGGTCTGACATTAGCTGTAGCTAAAACCCACTTGGCCCAAGTTCTAGTTACATAGTGAGAACAATTTTGAATTCATCAGTTACTTTAAGTAAGATGAACTTAAAGTCATCACGTTGGTAAAAAATAAAACGTGAAATTAATCACATCAAGTTTCTTCTCCAGCATCATTCACTGACTGCTGAATCAAATTTATTACGTTCAGAAAAGTTCTACAAACTTAAACCATTTTAGTTTATTTACTTAATCACTCCTGTTACAGAATACTTCATTTTTTTGAGGCAGAAAGTTTGCATATTTTTTTCAAGTAAAGCCAACTCATTAGAATTTACAGTGTACCAGTATTTTATGGCACTTTTTCAGCGATACCAATATGGATACCGATACTTTTTGTCCTTTAAAAGAAAACCACATAATTGTACATGTTACGACCCCGGCTCAAGAGCCGTAACAAGAAGGGAGGACACAACGACAAATAAGTTTTAAACCCTTAAAACGGGCATTTATTTAAGAAGACCATGGCGGAGGATCCCAGCAGCAAGCCAGGCGCGATGACGTGTGCCCAGCAGCTGCCAACAAAAGAGAGATAGAGCCCCAGAAGGTCCTGGCGGAAGCCCTTATATAGCATCCGGGTCAGAGCTCCACCTGGACACCACCAGACCTCAAGAAAAGAACAAGAATATTAACAAAGGCCATCAAGCCGTCACACCCCCACCCATAAAAAGCAGGTTCCCCATAGAACCTTGCAATACACCAGAAACACATACAAGTGCCCACACAAACAACAACACCGCATAAAGTAGACCCAGCCACCTCGAAGAAGTAAATCTTCCACACACGAGGAAAAGAATACTTAGCACAGTCCAAGTCACGCCCTTCAAACTCATTCCACTCCAAAACTCTCTCCAGCCCAGCAACTGGTGCACTCAGAAGCTGTTTAAGGGAAAGACAGTGGGGAGGAAAGGAGGGAGAAAGACAGGCACATACACAACGCTACTGTACCGGCGCGCGCGACAACGCATCTGCAACAACATTATCAACTCCAACAGGTGGCAGAGCGCTGTCCATGGTGCTAGAGCACTTTGGCCCTGTGGCAGGCCTGCTCGCTACACACGCTGGAGCAGCTTTATCAGCCTGGGGTACACCGACATCTCGAACATAATAAGGTTTTAACAGGTTGACATGACACACCTGGGTCTTTTTTCGTCGCTCTGGCATGGCAATAGAATAGTTCTGATCAGAAACCCTGTCAAGAACTCTATATGGACCACTGAACTTTGCCTGAAAAGGAGAGGTAATAACAGGACACAGGGCCAACACCTGGTCACCCGGCAAAAACGTTCGGGTCTCCGACTGCCGATCAAACAGAGTTTTCATCTTTTCCTGTGCCGCAAAAAGCTTGTCCTGAACAATCTCCCTAGCGGCATATAAGCGTCTCCTGAAGCCATTAACATAATCCACCAGATTCTTAGGTGGATCTGGCTCCTTCAAACCATCCGCCACTACAGCCAACGGACCCTTCACCGTGTGTGCAAAGACCAGCTCATTGGGGCTAAACCCAGTGCTTTCCTGAGTGACTTCTCGCGCAGCCAACATCAACCAAGGCAAACCTTCTTCCCAGTCGCTCCCCAGCTCCATACAATAAGCGCGCAGGAGGGACTTCAGGGACTGGTGGAAACGCTCCAAGGCCCCTGGCTTTCTGGATGGTAAGCCGTGGCTTTATTATGCCGCACTCTGAGCTGTTTGGGATTTAAGGTGATCCACGGATTAGACCACTTTTCTCTCATTTGTTTAGTCAAGTTTTGAATCCAGAGTGGCGGCATAATAAAAGCCAGCAAGCCATCCAGAAGCTAGGGGTTTTGGAGCGCTCCCCAGCCAGTCCACCAGTCCCTGCGCGCTTTTTGTATGGAGCTGGGGAGCGACTGGGAAGAAGGTTTGCCTTGGTTGATGTTGGCTGCGCGAGAAGTCACTCAGGAAAGCACTGGGTTTAGCCCCAATGAGCTGGTCTTTGCACACACGGTGAAGGGTCCGTTGGCTGTAGTGGCGGATGGTTTGAAGGAGCCAGATCCACCTAAGAATCTGGTGGATTATGTTAATGGCTTCAGGAGGCGCTTATATGCCGCTGGGAGATTGTTCAGGACAGACTTTTTGCGGCACAGGAAAAAGATGAAAACTCTGTTTGATCGGCGGTCGGAGACCCGAACGTTTTTTTTGCCGGGTGACCAGGTGTTGGCCCTGTGTCCTGTTATTACCTCCTCCTTTTCAGGCAAAGTTCAGTGGTCCATATAGAGTTCTTGACAGGGTTTCTGATCAGAACTATTCTATTGCCATGCCAGGCGACGAAAAAAGACCCAGGTGTGTCATGTTAACCTGTTAAAACCTTATTATGCTCGGGATGTCGGTGTGCCGGCTAATGTTAAAGCTGCTCCAGCGTGTGTAGCGAAGCAGGCCTGCCACAGGGCCAAAGTGCTCTAGCACCATGGACAGCGCTCTGCCACCTGTTGGAGTTGATGATGTTGTTGCAGATGCGTTGTCAGCACTTGCTGCCAGTACAGTAGCGTTGTGTATGTGCCTGTCTTTCTCCTTTCCTCCCCACTGTCTTTCCTTAAACAGCTTCTGGAGTGCCCCAGTTGCTGGGCTGGAGAGAGTTTTGGAGTGGAATGGAAGTGAAGGGCGTGACTTGGACTGTGCTAAGTATTCTTTTCCTCGTGTGTGGAGGATTTACTTCTTCGAGGTGGCTGGGTCTACTTTATGCGGTGTTGTTGTTTGTGTGGGCACTTGTATGTGTTTCTGGTGTATTGCAGGGTTCTATGGGGAACCTGCTTTTTATGGGTGGGGGTGTGAGCGGCTTGATGACGCTTTGTTAATATTCTTGTTTTTTTCTTGAGGTCTGGTGGTGTCCAGGTGGAGCTCTGACCCGGATGCTATATAAGGGCTTCCGCCAGGACCTTCACAGGGCTCTATCTCTCTTTTGTTGGCAGCTGCTGGGGACACACGTCATCGCACCTGGCTTGCTGCTGGGATCCTCCGCCATAGTCTTCTTAAATGAAGTACCCGTTTTAAGGGTTTAAAACTTATTTGTCGTTGTGTCCTCCTTCTTGTTACGGCTCTTGAGCCGGGGTC